>CM073764.1:51516861-52116861 GCA_037127475.1 Arma custos
CAATCTCAAGACGGTGGAATCTCCAGACTCTCCACGGGCTCATCCAACCTCTATATAGCATAGAATAGAAAAATAATTATATTCTGGAACCAGGTCCCTTTAGATTAACAGAGATGAACAAAATTAAATAAATATATATCTGGCCAAAGGAATACATTAGAATAAAACAATATTTACATAATATCTTGAAAGTAAATTACTAACAAGTATGTTTTGGTAGAGAATTAGAAAATGTAATACAAAAATAAAATAAAAAAACAGACAAATTTACTTTACAAAGCTTATGGAAAAATAAGTGAATAAATGATAGCATCTAATATAAAAAATGTTATCACGAGTGAGGAATATTTACAGTAATTCATCAATCGATTAGGTTGAATACATCTATAATCATTTATTGATTATAGAGCATCTGTTTGGGAATTTAGAAGATGTAGAAAAAGTTTGGATTTAAATGAGATTAAAGAAGACATATGACGGATATCCAAAGAGAGATAGAACGGGCGAGAAAGGAACGCTCAAGTTTGGGTTCTTTAGGAACATATATAAAGAGCGGAAGGGCGAGATCTTGTGCCCTGTGATTGGATAGACGATTTGAATTGTAGAAGACTGTAAATATAAGATGGATGTTGTGAGTTGATATTTTGGTTACGAGGGATGATGGTTTTTTTTTATTTGATATCATTGATGATTTCTTATAAAAGGGAGTTGATAGTTCAATTAAAATACCTTCGGGTATTGCAAGCAATTATTGTAATTATTGCTGTATATATTGAGAATATATAGTGTATGTAAATATTTTCTGAATAAATGGAGATTTTGAAACAAAAAAGTTGATAGTTTGATATAAGTAAGAACCAAGGAAATAGAGCCACTTTAACTTAACGTAACGGCGGGACACATGAGACCTACTCGGAGCGTCGAAGACAAATCGAAGCGAACAGTTCATAATTCGCCTCAAACTCTCCTCGAGTCTGTTCGAGAGGCCACCATATGCCAGACAACCGTAGTCAAAGAAAGATAAAAGAAGGGATGAGGAGTTTAGGGATAGGTAGTGTTAGAAGATGCCTGGAACGGTGGAATAACTTTAGAGAGCTTATTGCTAGACTGAGAGGGATTGGTCGAAAATTCCGAAGTTACTAACAGAGGAACTGAAGGCAGTCAGATCATTTAAGGTTGATTGGGGAAGTGAGTTGATAGATTTAAGAAGGGCGTTGGAACAAATTAGAATGGCCTGAGTTTTCGCAACATATAGGGACAGTTTATTCAAGTTTTCCCAGGCACTGATCCTGTCTAGGTCACCTTGAATATTGGCAAATGCAGCTATTATTTTAATTTGGGAGAAACCGGTGGTTGAGTTTAAACACAAACTAAATCACATCTTTGCACAACCGTTCTCTGAGAAAAAATATGGTTCCTACCATGTAATGAATCCAAACCCTTAGAGAGTTATATTATCTTAAACGAGAACGGCCTATCAAAGATTTTGTATACAATTTTTATAGCATATAGCTGTGATCCAACTAGATTGAATGTAAGATATAAAACCACCTTATACCTACAACTTTAAAATTTCCCGTTCGATTCTGAGGGGAAATGCCTGAATATCATGATTGCCTCAAATAGTTATAGATATTAAATACAATCCAATACAATAGCCAGGTTTTATCCACTAATAAATTAAAGCTACTCACTCTATAAAGCCAGGATGAGCTTGAGATCTTACAGAGCTGATTCACTGCTGTTAATAGAATAAATAATTTCATTACCATATGCGATCACCAACTCGGGATTGGAAACCCATTCACTACGTAATTTCTAGTGATAGCTTAAAAGGTAGGATGGTTAAGCTACCCAAATCAATACATATATCTTAAAATACCATACTAACATAACAGTTTTGAACTTTTGACCTGCCATTAAATGAAATCGATAAATTAAGATTTATACTAATCGTTTTCTACTTCTTTATCATAACTGTTATTCATCGAAGCACCAATTCATCATAATCTTGAATCCATTCCAGGCTTAACTTTTCTGCTTTAGTTCTGAGGGGTAGCGGATAGCGTTGGTAGTTCACTTTAGAATGGCCGTATATTTCTAATTGTTGTTTAAATGAGTGCAGTTAGTGCCTATATATTCTAGTCAAACTCTGGAGATAGCTATCGTTAGCCTAAAGGGCTTTCAACTATTGAAAAATAGATTTCTACTTACCAACTGCTCATTTGAAAGTCAAAACATTTAGCTTAAATTGTACCACTTGCTGTAAAGTGCCTAATTAAATTAAATAGAATTTAGAAGATGGTTATTTTAAAAGATTCTTAATCTGTATAGTTAATTAATCATGATGTCGAACTTAGCTCGCGGAAATACGATGTGATCATTTTCGATTTTTTTTTTGTAGTCGGGGTGCTTAGTGAGTAGAGCGCTCAGTTGTTGAGGTGTTGTTCCAGGGTTTGAATTCAGATATGCCAGAAAAATTAATTTGTTAACATTCATAGATCTAGATTGATTCCGTGAGATTTGAGACCGTCCTGGAGCTCACCCAGCCTCTGTAATGTGAGGTTTTTGGGTTAACTAGCGGATGAGCGGGGCTAAATTAGCTTCTTGCACAACCATGGCTTATAAACAGTACATTCTTCACCATTTACTGACCTCATGACCCTTGGGGGTTACAGTTTTTTTTTGTTTATTGCCATTTTCAAGAATGGTTTCCTGAAAGCTTTGAGGCATTCTTTACAATTATCGCTTGTGCATTGTGATAAAATACAATGTATACTATATAATATAATATAGTATTGTGATAAAATGAAATGTAAATTATTTTTGATGAAAATAATTAATGAATTGCTTTCCAGATAATTGGTTGCTGCCTCATCTTATGATATTTGCTTTGATTACGTAAAAAAGTTTAATTAAAATGATGGCATATTCTGTTTAACTAATGCATGAAATAACAGCGGAATTGATACCCGAATCTTCTTTACGTCTCTGTACCATTCAAGTTTCTCTGGGCCATTACTTGGAATATTTTCTGAGCAATTATCAACCATTTTAAGTATATATATATATATATATATATATATATATATATATATATATATATATATCTATATATATATATATATATATATATTTAAGGGTGAGACCGAGGCACTTGGAATATGTAATTAATTGTTAAGCTACGTCGAGCTTAGTTAGTACTTGGATGAATATAGACCTCCCACTTTGGCAATACCACTAAGCCCTAGCTAATACAAAAGATATTCTCCCTTCCCCTCAAGAGTATATGACGCCTGTCAGCTTACTGGAGGCGATCTTGAATACCGGGCGCCCCGCCATGACTGCTACAGTAATGTCTCTATCCCACGTACTACCACCAGGAAATCATCTATGTCAAATGTTGGAAGCCCTTTCTCCTTTATCGTTCAATGCTTAAACTATTAGTGAACCCAACCTAACGGTCAAAAACTCTCAAGTTACAGTTTCATTTTTGAGGTTTTGGGAATTTGGGACCACTGTGCAGCGCTCTTACCATTTGAGCTACCAGGCGTTGCCTCGCTCCTAGGACAAATCCGTTCTCTTCACCGATCCCATATTCCCATGTTCTCGCAATTTTTCAATGTATACACGAGGAAGAATGTTCAGTTAACATTACGCATTAGGATCTTTTTGACTTACGTAAAATTATATATAATTGACGGCTTATATGATAATATGATTATTATAATGCAATTGGGAAAAACCACAATGCAAAGCCTTATGTTTCAAAAAATACACCTACTTACCAGTCGACGTTTCGCCTATTCAGGCATTATCAAGACACCAAAATCAAAAAGGGGTTATGTGAATCGCATCTCGAAGAAAAAAGTGCAATACATCCCAACGATCAACAGCCCAAACAGGCTCCAAACATGAGACAGCACCCTACCGAGTTTTTTGTTGAACGTCTTGGTGGTAGGGTGCTGTCTCATGTTTGGAGCCTGTTTGGGCTGTTGATCGTTGGGATGTATTGCACTTTTTTCTTCGAGATGCGATTCACATAACCCCTTTTTGATTTTGGTGTCTTGATAATGCCTGAATAGGCGAAACGTCGACTGGTAAGTAGGTGTATTTTTTGAAACATAAGGCTTTGCATTGTGGTTTTTCCCAATTGCATTATAATAAATAATAGTGTTTCTTTTTGAGTTTTTGGCTCTATTTTAGTGATAATATGATTATATGATTTTTAGTTGACGGCATAAATAATGTCTGTAGGTGGAATGTCTAAGAAATAAAAATGGGGTTGAATGGCGTTAGAGAAAAAACAGGTGAAGATGCTTTTGAACTGTGTTAATTGAGGCAGACAAAAAGTACGAATTCATTTCATCGGGGGTGGCAGGAAAGGGTCTGGAGGATGATGAATTACAGAGGGAGAGCTTTCGGAGGAGTAAACATTCAGATTTCGGATGGGGATCAGTGAAAAGGGCTTCGTGGAAGTATTTCGATTTTTCCTGTCTGATTGTAGACTGTGTTAAATTGCGGAGAGCTCTGAACGCTTGATAGTCATCAGTTAGCCTTGTACGTCTAAATCGTCTACGGGCAGCATCATTCTTCCTTTGCAGGTCTTTAATTTGTTGACACATCCAGGGTGGTGACGGAAGGTTAAAGTTTTGAGTGGGGCATGGGTATCCAGAATGTTTTTTTAGATTGGCAGTGACTAGGTCAACCATTGAATCGATGGTGGCATAGGAATAAATTTGGTTCCAATTCAGTATTTCTAAGGAAGGTGAGTTATTTTCAGAAGTGAATGCATCTAGGTTACGAAAGGTTATGGTTTTCGGTATGATTTCTTGAGTTTGGATGTTATATAAAATTTGGATTAGATCACGAGAACTCTATTTCCAAATGACACTCACTCTGAAATCTCACTGAAGTATGGTTGAACTTTTCTCCCTGGGAAGTGTTGAACATAAAAAAATAAAAAGGTAAGTTTATATGCAGGGTGTTTCAGGATTAAATGGCCAAACTGAAAATTTGAACTAAGGACCTCAAAACAAGAACAAAATTTCCTATGAAGGTATGTCCCCAAACGCTTTGTTTAGGAGATATTCACATCAAAAGATTTCATTGTTTTGAATTACTTAGGCATAGTAAATAAATAAAACTTATTTTATTTGTTCCAGAAACTTTATTTATTAAATGTACCCCATTCATATTAAATGCTCAAAGTTATTTCCTTGAGCATTCAGACAGGGTAGGCATCTTTCTTCAACAGCAGCAGTAGCACGTTAACCTTTGGAGAAGAATATATATGTCTCTTTTTTATTAATAACATAAAATTACAATATATTAAGTATAACGATCTCAGGGTGGCATCCCATTTTAGTATTTAAATATATTCAGATCAAAGGATCTGACTTTTTCCTGGGATCATAGCTTGGTTAGGCTAGCCAATATAGCAGTAGCTTCATCTGTCCATAAAATTTCTCCTGAAAAGTGTGGATAGTGATCAGCTTGATTTAAATACCAATCTGAAAATTTTTTTCTTAGCCGTAAATCTTGCGGTAATAAATTATGTACTCATTGATAATGATATGGGTGACGTTAATCTGCAATGAGAGTTCTCCATACTGTAGTTGTATTAACATTTAATTCTGCTCCAGCTCTTCGTTCATTGGCAGATGGATTATCATCAAAATATTGTAATACGGTAGCACTCCTTTCTTCATTTGTAAAGGGACTAAAATACCATCAGCATGTGGTACGACAGCAAATGTTTCCCTAAGACGTTGAAACGTAGAGTTAAAGGTAGACTTACTAAGTTCTATTTGGAAATCGCATGGAATATTCACGACGGGGAGCATTGGCATTACCATTGCAAAAACCGTACACAAACACCATATCGGCATATTCAGAATTAGTATAAATGGAAGGCATAATGAGTACTCTGCGAAAGCCTCCAAAAAACTGATAAATGTTATTGATAGTTCTGTTCTTATTATTTTTTGTTGTTCTATTGTTGTTGATGTTCTATTCCAAACAGTATTAATCCTAAAGTCCATAGTTTATGTACAGTTAGGGAGGCAAGGTCATATTAGTATTCTAGCTAAATTATCTCCTGAAAAAAAAAAAAATCTACCTCCTAAACAAAGCGTTTGCAAACATACCATCATACGAAATATTTTTTTCTTGTTTTAAGGTCGTTAGTTCATATTTTAAGTTTGGTCACTGCTGCTGTTGAAGAAAGATGCCGAGCCTATCCGAATGCTCAAGGAAATCACTTTTAACATTTAATATGAATGTTAATGGTTTACATTTAATAAATAAAGTAGTTGGAACAATTAAAATAAGTTTTATGTAAGGTCTCTTTTTTTTACTTTTCAATATTAATATATTATGTGGAGTAGCCGTAGGTCCACTGGTTTCTTGATAATGATAATTTTTTTTTTCTTGCATTTTACTTTCATTTTTTCATATGGTCTTTCGTCTTAAGTTTTGTGATGTTTGCTATTATTTATTTTTCCTATGGTGCTTTTTGAAATTTTGTGAGTGTATATTGAATTTTGAATTTTTGAAGTATCTATCAGCTGTTTTTATCTAACCTTAACCAGCTGGGGTCGAGTAACCTTCCTTATGATTCATTAGTTGCATTTGAGCCTTCGAGGTGGTGGGATGTTTCTTGGGTGCATTATTCATGTTTTGTTTTGCTGTTATTCTCTTTCTACCCTGAGGATGCCTGAATGGGCGAAATATTGGACAGATAATTTCTATTTCTGTTTTAGTTTGGAGACTTAGGGCTTTTCGTTGGAATTTTTCCACGGTCTTAACATTTATGTAAGGTCTCTTTTTTACTTTTCAATATTAATATATTATGTGGAGTAGCCGTAGGTCCACTGGTTTCTTGATAATGATAATTTTTTTTTTCTTGCATTTTACTTTCATTTTTTCATATGGTCTTTCGTCTTAAGTTTTGTGATGTTTGCTATTATTTATTTTTCCTATGGTGCTTTTTGAAATTTTGTGAGTGTATATTGAATTTTGAATTTCTGAAGTATCTATCAGCTGTTTTTATCTAACCTTAACCAGCTGGGGTCAAGTAACCTTCCTTATGATTCATTAGTTTATTTGAGCCTTCGAGGTGGTGGGATGTTTCTTGGGTGCATCATTCATGTTTTGTTTTGCTGTTATTCTCTTTCTACCCTGAGGATGCCTGAATGGGCGAAATATTGGACAGATAATTTCTATTTCTGTTTTAGTTTGGAGACTTAAGGCTTTTCGTTGGAATTTTTCCACGGTCTTAACATTTATGTAAGGTCTCTTTTTTACTTTTCAATATTAATATATTATGTGGAGTAGCCGTAGGTCCACTGGTTTCTTGATAATGATAATTTTTTTTTTCTTGCATTTTACTTTCATTTTTTCATATGGTCTTTCGTCTTAAGTTTTGTGATGTTTGCTATTATTTATTTTTCCTATGGTGCTTTTTGAAATTTTGTGAGTGTATATTGAATTTTGAATTTTTGAAGTATCTATCAGCTGTTTTTATCTAACCTTAACCAGCTGGGGTCAAGTAACCTTCCTTATGATTCATTAGTTTATTTGAGCCTTCGAGGTGGTGGGATGTTTCTTGGGTGCATCATTCATGTTTTGTTTTGCTGTTATTCTCTTTCTACCCTGAGGATGCCTGAATGGGCGAAATATTGGACAGATAATTTCTATTTCTGTTTTAGTTTGGAGACTTAAGGCTTTTCGTTGGAATTTTTCCACGGTCTTAACATTTATGTAAGGTCTCTTTTTTACTTTTCAATATTAATATATTGTGTGGAGTAGCCGTAGGTCCACTGGTTTCTTGATAATGATTTATTTTTTCTTGCATTTTACTTTCATTTTTTCATATGGTCTTTCGTCTTAAGTTTTGTGATGTTTGCTATTATTTATTTTTCCTATGGTGCTTTTTGAAATTTGGTGAGTGTATATTGAATTTTGAATTTCTGAAGTATCTATCAGCTGTTTTTATCTAACCTTAACCAGATGGGGTCAAGTAACCTTCCTTATGATTCATTAGTTGCATTTGAGCCTTCGAGGTGGTGGGATGTTTCTTGGGTGCATTATTCATGTTTTGTTTTGCTGTTATTCTCTTTCTACCCTGAGGATGCCTGAAAGGGCGGAATATTGGACAGATAATTTCTACTTCTGTTTTAATGTAAAGGAGATAGTTTGGGGGTGCAGTCAATAAGTACACAGAATAAGTGATGAACTTATATTATGCGCCGACGTTTCGACCTACAGTGTAGGTCATCTTCAGGGCTAACAGAGAAACAAACAGAACAAAAAAAATATAAAAAATGTACAGTAACAATAATATGGTGACAAGTAATGTAGAAAAATAAAATAGTGGCAGATATGAAGATAGAAAAAGAGCCAGATTATAATAAAATAAAGATATAGACAGATTTTAAAAAATAATGATAATGAAAAAATTAAAATAGTGAAAGTAATGAATTAAAAAAGTGACAGATATAATAAAATTAAGATAAAGCCAAATATAACAAATTTATTGAAATAGTGACAGAGTAATTATTGAAATAGTGACAGATAATGTGTCAGATAATGTGATAATGTGTGTGTGTGTAATAAATAGTGAAAATAATGAATTAAAATAGTGACAGATATAATAAAATTAAGATAAAGCCAAATATAACAAAATTATTGAAATAGTGACAGATATAATTATAGAAATAGTGACAGATATAATGAAATTAAGATAAAGACAGATATGACAAATTATTGATAATGAGAATTAGATGAAAATAATGACAGATATAATAAAGTAAGACAGATTTAATAAAATAAAGAAAATGAGCAGAGATGATAAATTATAAATAACAGTAACTACCGTGTACAATGACAGTTTTGAAGGATTAATGAATTTGAAAAGTTAAAATAAGTGAAAACTCTTGTACAATAACAATAGTGTACAATGTCTGTTTGAAAAAAGTAGATAGGATAAATGAATTTGAAAGATTAAAATTGGTGCTTAAAAATATGAACTCTTGATTACCAACAAATGATGGATGCCAAAATGATACGGGGGAAATAATAGGAAAAATGAAAATTGGAGAAAGGATAAGGAGAAAAGTTTAAAATAAATAAAATAAAAGAAGAGACATACCGATTATGGATAGCGTGGCCGTTGGATTTAACGGCTAGCAGGTACTGAATACACGACCGTTAAGAAAGGGGGAAGGGATAGGAGCGAAAAAGTTAACTATAGAAGGTAACCATACTGGAGTATAGGAAAAAATGGGGAAGTGAATAAATGGATAAAATTAATATAAATAAAATGAAACAATGAAAGAAATGTCAATAGAGTGATAACAAAAGAAATATCAATGACGAAGTAACGGAATTTAAGGTGTTTTGAGTAACTTAAAGACTTGGGAGTAGGTAGAGGAAAGGTGATGTGAGTCAGACTTAAGATTGATAGAGGAGGAATCTAAATTTATGTGGATAGTTTCAGAGAGGATGCGTTTGTCATGGTTAGGAGCTGTAGCTAGGATAGACGTTTTTTCAAAATCAAAGGTGTGGTTTGAAGAAAGGGCATGTTCGGAAAGTTTAGAGGAGGTATGATTATGGGAGGAAATGGCATATTTATATTGAGTAATACGGTCTTTAAGGAAGTTTTTGGTTTCACCTATATAGGAAGAGTTACAATTAGTAGTGGAACAAGGGACCCGATAAACGACATGGGAACGAAGTTTGAAGGGAATAGGATCTTTGATACGGGTATAAATATGGGAAAGTTTGTTATGGGATTGGAAGGCAATACGTAAATTGGGGATAACGGAACGTAAGTATTTTTGAATGTTATTAGAGAGGGTGGGTATATATGGCAAGGATCTGTATATAGGGATAGATGGTGGATGTGGCGATCGGGTGGGGGTGGGGGGGTTATAGTAGTCATGGATGAGTTTATTAACAATATAGGGAGAGAAATTGTTTTTAAAAAGGATTTCTTTGATACGGTGGGTGTTGGTTGTATGGAAGCAGGCGTCAGAGAGGGATAGGCCACGATGAATGATATTTTTAGCGACGTTAATTTTAAGGTGGTGTGGATGTTGGGAGTAATAATTAAGAAGTCGGCCAGAGTAAGTGGGTTTAGTATACCAATCAGTGGATAAGGTGTGGTCAGAATTTTTAATGATAAGAAGGTCAAGAAAGGGATGTGACTTATTGGATTCGACTTCAACGGTGAAATGGAGGCGGGGATGGTATGAATTGAAGGACGATAATAAATCAGTAATGATGTTGGGATTGATGATAAGGAGGAGGTCGTCTACATATTTTTTGATGAAACAAATATTATTACGGAACTGTGGTAGAATGGAGTCTAGAAGGTCATTTAGAACAATATTAGAGAGAACAAATAAAGAACACATATCTAGTGTCAAAAACTTCAAGACGGAAAAATCGGCTGTAGCAGAACACTTCTACAACACCAACCACCACATACCCTTCGAAAACACAACCACACTGGTTAAAGAAAATAATTATCACTTCCGCACCATAAGAGAGGCCATTGAAATTATTAAAGAACCCAATAATTTCAATAAGGAAGACGGTTACAAACTTAGCAAAAACTGGTATCCTGCCATAAAAGAAAAGACCAACACATCAACCTATCATCCAAACACATACGGCAATTCCGAACACACACGAACCCACCCGAACACAACACAGCCCACGGACTCGACACAAGCGAGCCAATGGGAAGGCAGACTTCGACCGAGACCACCCCCCACCCCTAAGGTATATACACCCTGACTCTACCATCCGCTCTCAACATTCCATCCCCAGCAGCCGAGCAGTGAACATCTTAGGATCTAACTACCAGCCTGCATCTTACACTTTCTACTCACGAGGATCAGCGCCTGGAAGTTGTCGAGGCCCACACCTTGTGTGGAACTAGCTAAGGCAGCCACCCTATTGGGTACGGGCAGCGTCGCTCCAGTGAGAGTCCCAGTTTTCAGTGAGTGTCCCCGAGTTGTTAGTATATGTGCGCGATGCCTGCGATGGAATTGGACAGCACATCAACCCAGCAACAGGCGGGAGCCAATAAGAAAGCTTCGAGGAAAGTCCGTCAGGAGAGCTGTGCAGCGGCCGAGGTAGAATTCGTTCTACCCAAGAAGACCTGCAGAGTGGCCAATCAGGCAACCTCCTTCTCCAGCTCTACATTTGTCGTAAGTACGTCAAATAAATTTTCTTCTCTCAGTGCATGTAATAGTGGTAGTGCATGTAGTGATACAGTGACCAGACAGACCACCCCTAAAAGACCACCACCCATTGTCCTCAGTGGCGCCACTAGCGCTGTGAAGACAGTAGTTGAACTAAAAGACAAAGGTTTTCTGGGCTTTCAAGTTCAAAATATAATAAATGGAGTTAGGATATTTCCTTCCTCTATTGAAAGCCATAAGGCCATGACTGATTTTTTCACAAAATCACAGAGTCAGTTCCATACTTACTCTACTGCCACAGGGCCTAAGAACAAAAAATTTGTTTTGTACGGCTTAGATTTGGACTTCGACCTAGAGGACGCTAAGAGCGAACTCACAAACAGCTTACCCGGCATCCTTGATGTAAGAAGGATGCAAAAGAGTGATAAGGATGGGAAGAAATCAGATCTTCCACTAATTATCATCACAACTGGTCCAGAAGTTACTCTGGACAAAATCCAAAAACTTAGGGCCTTAGGGAGTGTTACCTTTAAGGCCAAACCTTACACGGCAAAGAAGGGCATCGTACAGTGCCATCGATGCCAGCTATTTGGGCATACCAAAAACCACTGTAGGCGTACAGTGGCTTGTGTCAGGTGTGCCGGACCCCACCCCGTAGCGCAATGCCCGAGAAACGAGGTCCCAGTGAAGTGTGCAAACTGTGGCGGTTTGCACGTAGCCTCCTTCACGGGATGCGAATTTAGAAAAAAGCTAGTCGAGAGACTAGCAAATTTAAAGAAAAAACTCACCAAGCCTGCCCCGACTCAGGCCAGACCGGCCACAACCAGGGTACCCCCCACCACTAAACGGACCCAGCCAGAGACCACCCGCCCCACCGGGCCAATCAGGGAAGAAGACTTCCCCCACCTCAGACAGACTAGGGCTCAGGCCCGAGCTGCAGCGGACCGACCCGAGCCGACATCCCCACCACCCCCACCACTTCACGACTGGACACAGACTCCTCCATGGGCCATGGCCCTGGCGGAAAATATTAAACAACTTAGTTTAGCTACAGCTAAACTCGTCGAGATGCTCTCTGGTTTATCACCATGAATAGCAACTTAACGTTATTGAATTTCAACACAGACGGACTTTTGCCGAAGATTACGGAGATATACGCCTTAATAGCACAGAGCAACCCCACAATAGTTGTACTCACCGACACCAGAGTAAGCGACCAGCGTGTGCGCATACCAGGTTACGATCTGGCGGGAGATCAACATGATGGAGTCCTGATAGCGATTCGCCACGGCATCAAGTGGAGGAAACTTCCCCCACCTGCGGCTATCACGGACCAGAAATTACACATCGTAACGGTCCAAGTTCTTCTGGACAAACCCACCACTATCACAGGCCTATACCGGAGACCTCGCACATCCCCAGAAGAATTTCAGAGATTGCTCAACGAATGCGCCAAGAGGACAAACCAGTGGGTGACCTGAACGCCCGACATTCCCTTTGGAATAACAACTCTTGTAACGCAGCGGGGAAGATAGTGTTAAAATCGCCGTTCAACGTGGTCCATCCTAATACCTATACATTTAGGCATAGGGCAAACCCTTCTTTTAGGTCTACGGTTGATCTCCTACTCACACGGCAGCCGCACCGATTCATCGATTGCGTCACGCTCGATCTAATAACGACGGACCATCTACCCGTGCTTTACCTGCTAGATGGGGAAGCACCGGTGCCACCTCCGCCGAATAGGTACAAGTACCAAGAGGCAGACTGGGAATTTTTTAAATCTCAGACCTACCATAATCTTCCGACGGTACCTACTCTACGTACGACGAGTGAAGTAGACCTCTATATAGAGTACTTCACTGATGTAATCAGAAGCGCCGCTGATGCAGCAATCCCCAAGTTCAGGCCCCTACCACCAGCTCTGCGTCCCCCACCTGATCATATTCTAAAACTTATCGCCCTCCGCAATAAGTGGAAGAACAAGTGGTACAGGAACAGAGACTACGAGGTCAAATCGGTGGTAAATTCACTTACCACTCAGATTCGAAACCTCATGACACAATGGCGGACTGCTCAGTGGCATGAAAAACTTCGGTCCACACATGGTGACCACAGAAAGTTCTGGAAGCTGCTTAGGACGAGCACTAGAAAGAGGAACTACACAAGGCTTCAGGATGGAGACATGATATTAACAGACCAGGAGCAGGCTGTTAAGTTTGCAGATCACTACGGTGACGTAATAGCAAAACGGACCATAGACACGTCCGAATTACCGACAGAAGAGATTGGCAACAATTATATGTTTGTATCTCCGAAGCAGCTGAAGGCGATACTCCGTCGTTCGCGAGGTAGTAAAGCTCCAGGCTCCGACGGGATACAGACTGTATTGTTGAAACATCTACCGCGGAGAGGCTTAGCTCATCTGACAAACCTCTACAACTCCTGTCTCAGGCTGAGATACTTCCCTGAAGCATGGAAAAGAGCTACCCTCTTCCCGCTCCTGAAGCCTGCGAGAACCGGAAATCAGCCAGCCGACTACCGACCTATTAGCCTGCTTCCGCACATGGGCAAAGTTTTTGAGAAAATTATTCTTAATTATCTCAAAACCTATTGCTCGGAAGTAGCACTAATCCCACCGGAACAGACTGGCTTCCAAGCCGGACTGTGCCCGGACCACCATCTGGCGAAGTTACACGCGGAAGTCAGCGAGAACACCGCTAAGAACACGGCAACCGCTATGATATCTATAGACTGCACGGAGGCGTTCGACTCAGTGTCCCATAGTCTTCTATGTAAAACACTGCAGGACAACGAGTTTCCCGAGCAGCTCTATACTATAATACGGTCCTTTCTGACGCGACGTTCAACTAAGGTTCGAGTCGGCGAAGAGCTGTCCAATCCCTTTGATCTCACTTGTGGTGTGCCCCAGGGCTCTGTGTTATCACCAGTTCTCTTTTCGATCTACACGGCGGAAACTGTTGGAGCGAGGTACAGCAAGGCCACTGTCGCGGCTTACGCCGACGATATAGCAATTTACAGTAGCTCACTGAACGCTAAGATAGCTCTACGACAGGCAGAGGCGGCCTGTAAGGAGATAACTGACAAGCTGGAGAGATTAAATATTACAGTCAATCCCAAGAAGACCGACTGTGTTGTATTTTCATTTCAGAAAAACAAGCGCCCTCTACCGACGGTCTATAGAGTGGGGGACAGCGAGAACCATCCGGCCAATCAGATAGTGTATCTGGGCGTCACCCTAGACAGGCACCTGACGTTGTCCCAGCACTGCATGAGAAAGATCAGACAGACTAGGATAAAGTCCTACAGGTTGAACCACCTGCTTACTTCACCGAATTTATCATTACGCCTGAAACTAATGATATACAAGGGGGTATTCAGACCTGCCCTTCTCTACGGAGCACCAATGCTCAATAACATATCTCCGACTACCACGAAGAGACTCCAGCAGTTTCAAAACACCATATTAAGGCGTATAGTACGACATACTACACTACAGCGCTCAAAGACAGACATAATTCATGACACTCTCGGACTACCGACGGTCACAGATTTTATAACACGGAGGCATATCAAATTCTTTGATAGCCTCCAACACTGCACTAACCCGCTATTCAGCACATTGAGACCAGCGAGCCGGCCACAGCGCTGGCAACAGTATGTAAGTTCCCTCAGTATCGACTGAGGTGCATTATCATTACGCTTAGTTTTAGTTTAGTTTTAAGTCTTAGTTTTAGTTTTTATAATTTTTCAAACAACCAGTGAGCCCCATCACTGGATATCCGATCCTAGTTATACCCCATGACCTCAATCCTTAAACATCCTCAAAACCATCTTAAAATGCACCCGGTGCAGGAAAAGAGTTGTATATGTATACATATATAAATTTATTAATATACGTTAGTATGTAAGTCTGTTTCAGGTGATCACGATTCCAGGGGCTTGGAAAAAAAAAAAAAAAAAAAAAAAAAAAAAAAAAAAAAATCCGCTCTTTATTTACTGACTAGCCCTGAGGAAGCTCACAACACGATGAGCGAAAGCTTGGCAAACGTAACCAACATAACACGGTCCATCCCGGAAAAAGAACATATGGACAATATTAGAGAGGTCAGGAGCTAGGGGATTTCCCATGGCATGTCCAGAAATAATTATTATTATATAATAATTTTGTTATATTTGGCTTTATCTTAATTTTATTATATCTGTCACTTTTTTAATTCATTACTTTCACTATTTTAATTTTTTCATTATCATTAATTTTTTAAATCTGTCTATATCTTTATTTTATTATAATCTGGCTCTTTTTCTATCTTCATATCTGCCAATATTTTATTTTTCTACATTACTTGTCACCATATTATTGTTACTGTACATTTTTTATATTTTTTTTGTTCTGTTTGTTTCTCTGTTAGCCCTGAAGATGACCTACACTGTAGGTCGAAACGTCGGCACATAATATAAGTTCATCACTTATTCTGTGTACTTATTGACTGCACCCCCCAACTATCTCCTTTACATTAGATCATCCAGTCAACTATTTTCATCTCATATTTCTGTTTTAGTTTGGAGACTTAAGGCTTTTCGTTGGAAATTTTCCACGGTCTTAACATTTATGTAAGGTCTCTTTTTTACTTTTCAATATTAATATATTATGTGGAGTAGCCGTAGGTCCACTGGTTTCTTGATAATGATTTCTCTTCTCTTGCATTTTACTTTCATTTTTTCATATGGTCTTTCGTCTTAAGTTTTGTGATGTTTGCTATTATTTATTTTTCCTATGGTGCTTTTTGAAATTTGGTGAGTGTATATTGAATTTTGAATTTCTGAAGTATCTATCAGCTGTTTTTATTTAACCTTAACTAGCTGGGGTCGAGTAACCTTCCTTATGATTCATTAGTTGCATTTGAGCCTTCGAGGTGGTGGGATGTTTCTAGGGTGCATTATTCATGTTTTGTTCTACCCTGAGGATGCCTGAATAGGCGAAATATTGGACAGATATTTTCTATTTCTGTTTTAGTTTGGAGACTTAAGGCTTTTCGTTGGAATTTTTCCACGGTCTTAACATTTATTTATTTACTATGCCTAAATAATTGGTAACAATGAAATTTTTAGATGCGAATATCTCCTAAGCAAAGCATTTGCGGACATACCTTCATAGGAAATTTTGTTCTTGTTTTGAGGTCAGTTCAAATTTTCAGTTTGGCCATTTAACCCTGAAACACCCTGTATTACCGGAAGCGGGGTATATAAGTGTGTAGATTGCTGGGATCGTATGGTTCCGGGTTCGTCTCCAGTTGTATCAGATACATTATTTAATCTGTTAACAGCCTCAGTTGGACCCTATGGGAATGACAGACCCTCCTGTGGCTCACCTAACCTCTATAATGTGGAAACCCGATATGTGTATTTTCGGACAAATCACATGTACGGAAGTTTATACAAACATCATCTTAATAATAGTACTTTCTCTGAAGGTAGATTGTACTTTATGGCTTGTAGTGGCTTTTTTTTTAATTGAAAATAAAACCTTAGTGAGTTCAGCTGCTCATTTTTCTTTAATAGCTTAAGAAACAATAAAGATAATAAGGAACGGATATAGTGAGTATTTTTTTTCATCGATGATTCTTACATTGAAATGCGTACCTAGAAAATATAATGAGAGGCATATAAATATATTAAAATGGATTTATAAACTAAAATATAAAATAAAATTATATTTTAGCATTTAACAATAATGAGTCTATTGCATAAATAAATAAAACCGCATAAATAAATAAGATTGACAGAGTGATAAAAACGCGGCATTGGCGAAGGAGGTCTTGCAATGGACGTGGCGCGGCATAATTTAATTTTATCCGAAGCTCCCAGAGGGCGCTTTATACCCTCCCCTGATCCTGTGGAGAACAGCTGGTCGTTCACTCACTCAGTGTCCGGTGTCGGTAATGAACCCTTGTGGTCGCTACTCAGCTCCGTAATGACGGCTCTTATCGAGCGGTTTTTAATTTCAGAAAGATGACTACCGGCTGCTGGAGCCCAGACCGCCGAAATGATATTTAATATCCCTTTCCTTCTTTATGTTATATAAGGAAAACAAATAATTAAAATAACTGAGTGAGCCTCAGGGGTTCATTCACGGTTGCAGCAGCAAATAATTTATCTGGTACAACCGGTCTTGAACTTGGGAATGAACACCTTAGGCTAACATCAGTAACCCAGCTCACTAAAGCATACCCCGCTCCACTTGTTTGTTAAATAATACTTTATTATAAAAATGCTATGTTTCCTAGATAATGTTATTCATACTTGTTATAAGTGTAAACACCGATACACAGATTTATATATAAAACGTATAATCTAAAGTAACCTGCCCCTTCATGTTTATTGAGATTGATACTAAGTAGAGTTTTGCTGATAATTGGAAAAGTTTTAGCAAATAGGTGAATGGGAATGACGAGAGCTACAATTAAACAAAGCAATATACTGAAGGATATCGCGAATCCTCAACAATAAGCTCCTCTCAATGGCAGGATATGGCGGATCCTCAACAAACTATTTCGGATCCAGAGGGAGAGCTACTAGCTACATCATAGAAAGTTCTTTTTAAGCAATTCCCAACAAAACTAGAGGCGGAGGTTTGAGGTTTACGACATGGAGGGTTGGAATATAATCGTTTATGCCTGACACGCCTAGTCAAGTATCGTTAACTCACATGTTTACGGATCAATAGAAATTTAAACAGTTTGGAAATTTTATTTTATTTTATCATTTTTTTACTGTACGGACCTACTAAGAACCACGTCATTTATATTTATATCTCTCTTTATATTTCACTTTGATATTATATATATATATATATAGAGAGAGAGAGAGAGAGAGTAGAGGGCACACACTTATTCAAAACACAGACACACAAAAATATTTAAAATATATTGCGAATTGAAATCCCTTGTACCCTTTTAATGGAGTCAAGAGGTGTGGGAAAGTCAATGTGTTGGGATACCGACGGTTGGGAATATCGCAAACCCGGCTCACCAATAAATTATAGATATTGCTTTAGAAACAACCAAAATTTCCTTTTAGATTTACCTTTATTCAATTTATCATTGCACCAAAATATTTAAAACATATTTATCCTTATACACAAAACTTCAATGGTTTCTGGTTCAGACCGTTTTGTTGGATTTTTCTTCGCCAACGTTTCGCCAGACATACTGCTAGCTTCTTCAAGGCTGGATCGAGAATGAAGATATTTATCCTTATATCAATCTCTGCATTTTATAATTCTAACCATGTATTTCCTCCTATTTGAATTTACTTATTTTTTATTTATTGGAATCATTTCAAAATAAAATGTTACTTCCACTGTCTCTCTCACCTAGCCGCCTTCATTTCTCAGTTTAATTGCTTATTTACATTTTTAATAATCCAGCAAGTTTAGTGGTTATCCGTTAATAACAACTAGATTTGCTGAATAAACTATATATCTGAGGCATAATTATCATGAACTCAATAGAAGTTCTTCAAGCTGATGACATTATTTGTCTCTTTAGTTACTGCCTCAGCGCTATTTCCAGGGAGATATAGGTAAGTAGTATTTGAAAGGCGTAATCATACTTTAAGAAATAGCATATAATTCCTAAGAAAAGCATGTGGTCACAAAAACTATTTTTTTTATTTTCTATCAGATTATTACGATACAAATTTTTATTATCTTTGAGACTAATCTAGTCGCGTTTGGTGATTAGGGGTTGTATCTACTTAACTCCCAGCCTTAAAAAAGTTAAGGGTAGAAGGACATTTTTTATATAAAAAAAGAAATCACAAAAAAAAATAGTCACATAATTTACATTAACAGATGGGAAATGACTATATTTTTTTTTAATGATCCTTTAGAGTCATTAATACATAATATTCGTATCCTTCGTTTCCATTCCTTCGTTGAATAGAATCAATTCATCCGCGATCCCAAACACTGATCACACTAAAATCTTCCGATGTAAAAAGTTTTACCACAATAAGTGAAACAAACCACAGGAAATGAAAATTAAAACCACAAAAGATACTTAACAAGCGACAATAATTGACACAATTTTTTAAAAAAACAAATGACATTATTAGATACCGTGATTTATTCGGTATTTAGCGGGGGAAGGTAAAAAATAATGAAATCAGGTTTGTCGAATTAAAAACCTTGAAAGCATACAAAGCTCGAATTAAAATAGCACCTTAACGAGAGCCCAAATTTGCATAGGCAAATCTTTTTTTTTTCGAAGTGTATGTCGCCCGCTGCTTGATTTAACAAACATACAAACCGAAAATTCCTCCCTGTCTAAACTTCATAAATGCGAGTAGAGTTGTCGTGACATTTGCTTCATTTTCCAGCTCATTATATACATATTCATCATATATGTAAAGCAAACTGCGTCGCTAATACAATGTAACAGCGCTTTTCTTAATTTTGTATTTGTCCTGATAGCGATAAAGCCTACTTGGTATAACATCTGTTATAATTAAAACGCATGAAAGGCTACAGTTTTAATGTATAGTCATTAATTGCTTAAATAATATTTTGCGTTGAGTAAACTACAACTAATCTCCTGAATAATATAAAGAAACACTAAGTAAAGGCTTTAAATGCTGTTTCTTTTTTAAGTGAATGTTTTGTTAAAAATTATTGTTATTATTTAAGACTTGTAATTATGAATTATAAATAAACCTTTTTTTTTTTTTTATTTTAGAGAAACACAATTTAGTCTTTATTTCTTCATCCACGGGCGTACAAATATTATATATATTTTAACACTTTCCGTATTTTTATTTTAATATTTTTAATTATTTTTAGCAGTACTGACCATGTTTGTATTTAATGCCCATCTAACATATTTTATTTGATTAGTTGTATCCTAGGGAGAACTCAGGTTTTATATCTATCCTTGTTCCTTAAATATTATAACTTTCTTTTTACAATTTACTTTCTTTTTACCTTTGAAAAGCCCGTTTATTTTTTGGCGATTCCATAAAAGTTTTAACTATTTATCTTCTAATTTCTGATTCATTTCTCCTTTTGGACGACCATAACTCTACTATGTTTTAAGAATAATTTTAAATTAAAAATTGTAATTGGATTGGCTTCTTCGGCATAGAGTAAAAAAAAAGTACTTTACTAGATACTAGACCTTTAACTTGAAAAGTGCTTAGGGTTCGAAACCCTTGATGAGGACAATATTTTATTAAATATATTTCCTAATACCCTCTACCGTTCTTCTTCTTGCCCAGTATTATCGTTCAACATTCCCCCAAGCGTCCTTCCTTTACGGAGGTCAATTCTTTTGGTCCCATTGTATTCCCGTAGAGTGTACATCCGTCGCTCAGTAATTTCTTTTCTTGAGGAGAAGATATTTCATATCCTTTCAGGACAGGATTCGTTTTCCTTAGAGGAAAAAACTCAATTAAACCATATCCAAGCATTTTCACAATCCACCCTTATCATAGCAATTTAAACAGAAAACAAACATATACATGTATTAACAATAGCAACAATGTATTTAACAACATTTCGTTTTAAAAATTAACAAGTTTAGAGTGGTATTTAAAAGTATTTTACTTTAATTTATATTTACTTTTGGGTAATTTTTATTCCCTTTGTTGTTGTGTTATATTGTACAACTTATCACAAATTAATAAACTATATTTTGTGTATTACATTTTAATATTCAAATTCTATAAAAAAAAGGAAGAGTTTTTATAGGAACAACGATATTTCGTACGAAGGTATGTTTGCAAACGCTTTGTTTGAAGGTCACCTGTGGTCCAGTGGCTAGCGTAACAAACTACTAAGCCCAAGATCGCGGGTTCGTTGCCCGGCAGGTGGCCCTAGGATTTTTTTAAGGAAGTAAAAAATCCTTAGTTATGCCGTCCTTCGGAAGGGACGTTAAACGTGGCCCAGAGCCGATATACGATATCAGGTACTCGTTAAAAATCCCTATCCTAATTAAACCTGGATAGGCAAAATTTAGAGCTCCCATTGTAGCATCGTCCGATTAGCCATAGCACCATAAAGTGACCTTAAATGAACTAACTAAGAAACGCTTTGTTTAGGAGATAAATTTAGATAGAATTCTAATATCCTTGTCTCCCTAAGATAAACTATGGACTTTAGGATTAATACTATTTGGAATAGAACATCAATAACAAATAAGAATAAGAATAACAACTATCAATAACATTTATCACTTTGTTTGAGGCTTTCGCAGAGTACTCATTACGCCTTCCGTACTAATGCTGAATATGCCGACATGGTGTTTGTGTACGGTTTTTGCAATGACAATGCCAACGCTGCCCGTCGTGAATATTCCATGCGATTTCCAGATAGAAGATTACCTAGAAAGTCTATCTTTAATTCTACGTTTCAATGTCTTAGAGAAACTGGTACCACATGCTGATGGTATTTTAGCCCCTTTACGAAATGAAGAAAGGAGTGCGACCGTATTACAAAATTTTGATTATACTCCATTTGCCAGTGTATGAAGAGCTGGAGCAGAATTAAATGTTAATACAACTACAGTATGGAGAACTCTCATTGCAGATGGACGTCACCCATATCATTATCAGCCGGTACAAATTTTACTACCGCAAGATTTACGGCTAAGAAGAAATTTTTCAGATTGGTATTTAAATCAAGCTGATCACAATCCACACTTTTCAGGAGATATTTTATGGACAGATGAAGCTACTGCTATATTGGCTTTACTGCCCATGCTTAATTAAATAAAAAGGAGGTTAATTTATACTTTTCATTTATGTCAGTGTAAATTCTAATTTATAATTTAATATTGTTTTATGCGATATATCTGCATTTTAGTTCAGTAGGTGTACAAGGAATATCACATTTGATTTTTTGCTTTTTTTCTCGTTTTTCCGCTTTCTATTTGACATTAAAGTGAAGGTTTTAGAACTAAGCTTAAATCTGCAACAAAGCCTTATTTGAGCCACTAAA
Organism: Arma custos; assembly: GCA_037127475.1. Taxonomy (NCBI): domain Eukaryota; kingdom Metazoa; phylum Arthropoda; class Insecta; order Hemiptera; family Pentatomidae; genus Arma; species Arma custos. Next base: position 51,539,095 of record CM073764.1, read on the forward strand.
CACGACTTTATCCCTTAAGTGGCCAATCCTTTGAAGCCGAGATCCGATAGAATTGTGACTGTTCTGTTAAAATGGAAATTGCTGGTTAGATTACTATCTACTCTACAGAGCTGTAGTTCAATAAAATCAGAATAAAAGCGGCAACTAGTTCTTATATAATTCACTGATAATGCAGCAATGTTATAAGCGTTGAAGCAATAAGTAGTAGATTTGTTGAAATATTTTTACTACTTATTTACTTCGTTATGCTAGTTGTTTATTTCGTATGGTAATGTATAAAACGAGTGTATTAATAAATATATTAACCGATTATCCTAAGATAGCTCTGGTGTGCAGAGCTCGAGTCGTTATTATTATCGAGCTTAAGTTCTTATTTTTGAATCCGTTTTACTTAAGCGTTTATTCAGTTAACGTTCGTAGATCGATCCTGGGGGATTCGCAGACCTTCCTGGCGCTTACCAAATTCTTTAAAATGGGTAGCCTTCGTTAGGAAAAAAATCCTGGAAAAAAAAATTGATATCTGCCAAATAACCTTCCTTACACAATCGTTAGTTTATAAACGGTACTGTCCCTAAAATGTTACTGAATTCAAGACCTTCTCGGGTTGCACTGGTTTAAATGACCATTCCGAGACATCTTGGATTAATTATAACTTTTGATACAACTATAACCAGTACCAGTGAAACATCTTTATCCATACAAATGCCTTATGGTATTACTAATAAAATTTTGTGAAGGAAAATATGTTAGTTTATAATGACTATGCTTAGAGGTTACAAAATATGTAATTTTCTGTTATTAAAATATTTTTTTTATATTTTTTTTTATTGAGTTGTACAACTGTAATACATACATTTAGTACAATTGCTATAAGAGTAAATAATACATGATAGCACATGTAGAGATACTACCCACTGGCAGCACTCTAATAAAGTTCTATAATAGAAGGTCCCGAGGCCATCTTCTCTTCAGACGCCTAGGAGGATTGTCCGGGATGGAATTGGATGCAAGGATGGAAACTAGTGGGTTTGGATGGGTTTGAAGTTTATTGTGGAATGATAGGTATCTGGAATGGGCTAAATCGGTAACATATGGAACGTTAAGGTCATTATGGATGGTTTTATTTGTGACAAAATAAGGAGCGTTTAGGATTTTGCGAAGGATTTTGGATTGCAAGGATTGGATACGAGAGGAATTCGATGGTTTGGTGGAGCCCCATAGTTCAATTCCATAAGTCCATATAGGCCTTATAACAGTCACATAAATAAGTCTTTTGTAATTGATCTGAAGCTTTGAGCGCTTATCTAATATGTGTTGAAGTAGTCGGAAACGTCTAGCTGTTTCTTGTCTTTTCAGTCTTGTGTGAGGGTTCCAAGTAAGACGCTTGTCTAAGTTGAGTCCCAGGTAGCGAATCTGTTCAACAGGGATAAGTGGAGTACTATTAAAGAATACAGTAGGACAGGAAGTCAAGGGTTTTCGACGAAGGGTAAAGGTAATTTGATGGGACTTGCTGGGATTGATTTTAATTCTCCAATTCCGACACCATTCTTCGAGGCTTGATAGGTGTAATTGAAGGGATTGGGATACAATATATTGGTCGTTATTAACAGATAACACACATGTGTCATCAGCATACGTGGAGATGAAGGTGTTAGGATGGGTTGGAATGTCAGCTGTATATACTGTGTAAAGGATAGGACCGAGGATGCTACCTTGAGGAACGCCAGCAGACTGGGAATAGAGGGATGAGTAGGAACCTTTATGACTCACTTTAAATGTTCTGCCAGTTAGAAAGGAGCGAATGATTAATAAGTATGTAGGAGGAAGGAATTGTCGGAGTTTGTAAAGGAGACCTGGGTGCCAGACTCGATCAAAAGCCTGTTCTACATCGAGAAAGGCTCCCGTACAGTACAATCTACGCTCCAATGCAGAGGAGACAACATCCACCACTCGATGACATTGCTGGATAGTGGAGTGGGATGTTCGGAAACCAAACTGGTGGTCAGGGATTATGCGGTTACTATCTAGGATGGGATAAATACGTTTTAGAATGAGTTTTTCAAGGATCTTGCCCATTATGGGTAAGAGGGAGATAGGACGATAAGAGGATGGGAGTTCTGGAGGCTTTTTGGATTTTGGGATCATTTTTACTATAGATAGTTTCCATGTATCAGGAAAATAGGTAGTACGGATTACAGAATTATATATGTATGTGAGGAATAGGATAGCTTTTCGAGGAAGGGATTTTAGGATGTGAGCTGTAATAAGGTCATGTCCAGGAGCTTTACGGGAAATTAAAATATTTAAATTTAACATTATTTCCATGTTTACTATACACGCTTCTATTGTTATGAATTGCTTTGTCATGGCTAGTTACATTAATCAAAATAGCATTTTACACACAAAAAAAAATCAAAACAGGCTAACAAACGTAGTAGTAGTAGTCAGAAATTATTGAGGTTCATAATAGTCTGTGTGTTCATGCTTATCACACAACTTGTGTGCATATAAAAATTAATAGAAAATGTAAACACACCATAGGCAGTCACATATCCAATGAAGCTAGAATCTGAATGGTAGAGTGTCATTGCATCATGTGTTATCTCATTAATGGTTAGTAAACGTATTTAGAGCTCCAAAATCTTCACATAAAAATCTAAAACTTAATCTAAATCCTTTCCTCTCGATCTACAGAACAACTGCCTTTGCTTACATGGCTTTGTAACCTCCTAGGTTTTCTGCAGCTTTCATTTAAGCCCTACAGGTAATTTAAGGGAAGAAATTGAATTTCGAAGGTTATTTGTTAAATGTCCTGTCTAATAATACCCCTTTATCAAAATCGTCTTACCCGAGAGCCATAAAATGAATTTATAATGCACTCCAGTTGTTAATACAGAATTACACTTATTTTATACCTTGTAACTATGAAGAAGGTGAATGAATAAATATTGTTGAGAGGAATTTATGGAGGGTTATTAAGTGGAGTAAATGGGTAAAGAATTCAAGAAGGAGGCTTAAGGACGTAGGATTTTCTCCAGGAAGCAGTTTTATTAAAGGGAATGTTTTAATCTTGTATTTAGAGGTTGAGAAAATGAAGGGTTTAGGTAGGTGTTTTGGTTCTAAGGACTTGTATATGAAAGGAAACCTTCAAGTATTAGCAGCTTAGTAGGAAAAAATAATTATTCTGTGTAGCCTCAAGAGCAAACCGAGGAAAAAAAAAAGACGAAAATAAAAATAAGAAACAGTTCATGAGTCTCTTCCATGTCATTTCGTAACAGAATAGTAAGCGATTATACACGAAATGAGTGAAAATATAGTATTCTGTTAGATGTAGACTAGGAATCCGAGATTTAGATTTAAAATTATTTAACACTAAATTTATATCCAACATAATAAATTAAAAAATGGTGCCCAGACCAGTTTATTAATCCTTTGACGTACAGTGATGTCCGGGAGATGTCACTGTATTCATTTCACGTGTCATTGTTGACATTTACATGTCACAGACGCCAGGAATGATCTCCGGTGGACACCGAACAGTACATTCTTAAATTATTCAGATGTTTATTCCAGTGTCAATACCATGGATTATTCAAGTGATGGCCGTTGATTTTTCGGGCTCGTCAAATTTAGTTTTATTTGTATGTCTTCTCTTCTCTTCTTGAACTTCCTCCTTAGTGCCTCTTAGCGTGGAGGTGCCCCAATCCAAGACAGCCAAGCCCCTCGATCTCCAGCCAGCGCTTTCATCTCATGCAAATTCCTTCCATTCCTTTCAGCAATCCTTGAGATGTTGTCTATTCATTGCAGTCTAGGTCTTCTTTGGTCAAAAACCTTCTTTGGGTCCCTGTCTTCATCCATTCTGCACAGCTGACCAAACCATCCCAACTGCCTCCTCTCCACTGTTCTCCTCAGTAAAGGCAATCCCAGGTCTCCACTTATCCTCACATTCCTACCTCTGTCCCTCCTTGTTTTGCCTGCCATTCTCTGGAGGTAATTCATTTCAGCAGCGGTAATCCTACTCCAGTGCTTGTCCATCGGGGCCCAGCTCTCACTTCCATTAATAAGGGTAGGTAGGTATATGGTCTTAAAGATGTATAATTTTACACTATTTTCCAATTCCCTTTTCCCCGCCACTGAGTTGTATAGCTGGCAGTATTTGCTATTAGCTTTCTTAATTCTGTTTGAGCTGTTAATACAGAATTACACGTATTTTATATCTTTGTAACTATGAAGAAGGTGAATGAATAAATATTGTTGAAAGGAATTTATGGAGGGGTATTAAATGGAGTAAATGGGTAAAGAATTCAAGAAGGAGGCTGTAGGACGTTTGAGAATGTTTGAGAGCTATTGGACCATTTTTCCATTTCTGCTGAACACTACTGGTATACTCCTGCGCTGTCTCCATGTTTTATCCTCTGCAATGAATCAAAACCTCTTCTTCTTCACGCCCGATGTGCATCACCTTGCTTTTTCCAACATTTAACGTCCACCTCCAACTCCGTCTGCTGTAGATTTTCCTTGGAATCAATATCATCTGCGAAAAGCGTTACTTACGCTAGGATTGTCCTCTACTTTCCCACGACCATCCGTGCTGTCCTCCACTTGCAGATTTTCAATATTTCGTCCATAAAAGTGATGAAAAGAAAAAGTCTCAGGCTGTACTCCTATCTAATACCTCTTCTCATGGGCATGCTGACCATCTTCATCATCATCTGCATCATGGTTTCCATCTTCTCCAGGAGAGCTGTCAGGAGACTTCTCTTCTGAAGGCTGGCTGCTGAGGTAGGTCTGAGGGAAAAGTCAGATCCTTTGATCTGAATATATTTAAATACTAAAATGGGATGCCACCCTGAGATCGTTATACTTAACATATAGTAATTTTATTTTATTAATAAAACAGGAGTTGTTTATTAAATAATAATAATAATAATAGAAGAACATTATATTTATTAGTGCTGATCATGGTTTCAGACTTAATAAAACATATACACTACTTACAATGAAAAGGGGAAGCTATGGGTGACTCAGGTGATACTTACGCTAGGATTGTCCTCTACTTTCCCACGACCATCCGTGCTGTCCTCCACTTGCAGATTTTCAATATTTCGTCCATAAAAGTATTGAAAAGAAAAAGTCTTAGGCTGTACTCCTATCTAATACCTCTTCTCATGGGCATGCTGACCATCTTCATCGTCATCTGCATCATGGTTTCCATCTTCTCCAGGAGAGCTGTCAGGAGACTTCTCTTCTGAAGGCTGGCTGCTGAGGTAGGTCTGAGGGAAAAGTCAGATCCTTTGATCTGAATATATTTAAATACTAAAATGGGATGCCACCCTGAGATCGTTATACTTAACATATAGTAATTTTATTTTATTAATAAAACAGGAGTTGTTTATTAAATAATAATAATAATAATAGAAGAACATTATATTTATTGGTGCTGATCATGGTTTCAGACTTAATAAAACATATACACTACTTACAATGAAAAGGGGAAGCTATAGGTGACTCAGGTGGTACATGTGGCTTCATTCTTCATTCTCCTCCTTACTTCTTGACTTGACTGCTGCTTACCGACGACTGCTCGCTCTTGAAAGTGAAGGTAATAAACCCTAAGGGTCAATTTACTCTACCTGGCCAAGGCCCCCAACTATACTCACCTATAGCAATAGCCCACGTGATATCTTCCTCCTATATCACATCATAATATTCTTCTATTTCCCACCTTTCCCTGTTACTAGGATAATTCCTCTGTTACCATTTTGATCTCTAATGACCTTTCTCTCTAGATCGGCACAAAAAATGTTTATCGAGAACATTTGCATCCTCCGTTGGGGTCTATACTTGTATAAGAGCGATCTTTCCTATTGAAAGATCCTTATACGCTGTTAGATTTCTTGAGGCTATAGGCTGCCAATCCTCTACTTTAGCGAATAGGCTTTCTTTCATGATAATGGGCACACCTTTCTTGGCTCTGAACCCAGCGGGTACTCCCGAGTAGATGAGCATATGGTCCTAGTTAAGGCGTACTTCCCCGTGCCCTTTTTTTTTTCTCACCATGAAGGTCTCCATCTCTTCCACCAGCTCAACCTCTTTGCCAGTTAAATTTGTATGTCAAGGGGTTAAAATAGATTGAAACATTTTGCCTATAAAGTTAATATTTAAAAAAAAATTAACTTATTCATTGAACTTTGCAACTGCATTATAATAATACTCAAGTAAATGGCAGAAATGATATATAAAGAAAAGTAGAGAAACAAGCCAGTGGTAGTACTAAAATAACTAATTCAACTTAGAGGGTCACGAGGGCATATTCTTTTCAGATGCTTTTGATTTAATACATTCGTTGAGTCTTAATATCACTAATAATAAGGCTTAGCGAACCCTAAGGCTCAATGCCGATACCACCGATCGCTGCTTAAAATATACTTCCGTCCTGCTATATTAGCTTTCTTGCCCAAGCTATGATCTCAGGGAAAAGTCAGATCCTTTGATCTGAATATAATTAAATAATAAAATGGGATGCCACCCTGAGATCGTTATACTTAATATGTAATAATTTTATGTTATTAATAAATAAGAGACTTATATAGTCTTCTCCAAAGGTTAACGTGGTTGACTGACCAGGAGTTCTTTATTAAATAAGAATAATTATAGAAGAACATTATATTTTATTTGTGCTGATCATGGTTACAGACTTATAAATCTTAAAAACAACTTAAAATGAAAACGGGAAGCTATAGGTGACTTATGATACATGGGGGCTTCATTCTCCATCCTCCTCCTTACGTCTTGACTTGGCTGCTGCGTACCGACAACTGCCCCCTCTCTTCAAAGTAAAGTAATGAACCCTAAGGATCATTTTACTCTACCTGGCCTAGGCCCCTTATTGTCACCTATAGCAGTCCACTAAACTCAAATCCGCTAGATTACTTTTAACGCAATCCTCCCATCTACGCCTCGGTCTAACCCTCAGACGTTACCAGTCGGCACAGTGCTTAATATCTTTTTAGGAATTCATTCGTTACTCTGCCCGACAACTTTACCAGCCAATCGTTTAATCGTCTGATCTTATTAGTAAATTTGAAATTTAAGGTCGTCATGAAAGAATTGAAACATTTATTATAAGTAAAGCAAGAAGAACATTCGTGATTCAGAATTTAAAACCTTAAACCTGTGCTAGCCTGTCATAAGAGTGGCAATAGGCAATGGTAGTGCAAATAAATAGTGACAGCGTTTTAGGCACGGGGAAGGATAGCACCCATCAGCATCTCCTCCAGGTGTTTAATTAACCACTTAAGGCACAAGATCTCTTATCCAGCTTCTTTTTGTCTTTTCATGATGGTCATGGCAGCCACATTGTCTATAAATTTATTGTGATGCCCATGAAGGTTATGCAAGCCATGAAAACAAGAATAAATGGAACTGCCGATTGATAGTTGTTGTGAATAGAGTTTGGTAGTTTACGTAACAAGCAACTTTTGTTATTAGAGAAGATTGAGTAAGGTAGCTGAAGCATATTAAAGGTTCAAATAATTAACTCAACTTCATAACAAAAGAAAATTCATCGGTTTTTTTTCTAAATGGTGCTTTTCCCCCAGAAATTGAAAGTTTTTTCGCCGTCTCCACCTCATTTTGTTTTATAAAATCAAAGGCTTTGCGCAGCTGTAGAACCTCTCTAAATTTTATTTCTATCTATACTTTTGTTTATTATGAAGTAATCCAACAAAGCTTAAAAAATAGAGAATGGAGAATTATTTATATCAAATATATAATGAAATCTTAATTATAATGGTATTTATTAAAACTAGTATAGGAGCATGAAAAGTGTATCAAGACATTACTATTTACAAGTATACACAAGTATTTTATCTTTTATGAGCCTTATTACAGTTTTCTGAAAATGGTCTAAAAGTTAGGACTGTGTTTCTTTATCAATGCCATCACTAACCACTTAGGTCGGTCACCTGTAATGTAGTTGTTATCGTCACAACCTATTATGACCATGATTGCGGGCCTTCGGATTTTTTATCCTGTTCTTCGGAGGGGATATGGTGGCGACCTATATGGTGCAAGGTACAAGTTAAAGATCCCTAGGGCAAGTGCATCAGTGTTCGACGTTTTAACGATTTTTTCCTAGCTTTTTAATCACATTTCTCTTATTATCCAACCAATTTGATCATTTCACCGCTTTTCTAATGGGCCAACATCTCAGGAATCGGAAACCACTTCAATTTTCTTCAATGAACAAGAATTTAAGCTTTAAAACTTTTAAAACTTAATGTGGCTTTTTATACCAGTTTTCGACATGCGATGCCCAGTTTCCGTCAGGGGTTAAAACCAGTATTCGACACCCACCTTGATCGCATGGTTTAGGTAGTATTAGATAGGTAGGTAGGTACAGGTAAATAATATTTCAAGACAACAACTTTCAAAACATTTTCAATCATTTAAGGAACTCAACAGTTATAAAAATTGAAATTACACTTCGAGATAATTTTTCAGTAAGCAGATAGTAAAATAGAATTGCACTTGAATATCATTTCTCACATGAAAAGACTCATTTTTATACTTTTTAAAAAAAATTTATATCAGCTAAGAGTATTTCAAGTGTTATGCACTAGTCTTAAAATCAGACTAGAATTTGGTTCTCAGTGTAAAAATGGTGCTTAAAATATAAATCAATTCGTGATAGTTTCAATCAACTGGTACAGTATTGCTAAATAAAAAGTTGTGTGGTTTTATGAAACCACGATGCAAGCGAAACTTTTTTCAATTTGTAGGTATTAAATAAAAAAATGTGGATATTATTCGATTTAGGGTATTAAAATTGCGTTTTTAATCTTAACATAATTATTGAAAAATAGGAATGATAATGGGAAAAATATATAATATATTCAATTATAAAATTTAATTTCAATTTGCGTATTAGAGTAAGGAATACATAATTAATACAATAATTTAGATGATAAACGCATATTAAAAAGTAAGAGCAATATTTGATAAGAGGGATATTCACAATAAAATGTTTGTTTATGATTATATATTGATGTATTTTATCATTTTACACAGCTTCTAGCTTAATTCTAGACGTATGTCCGGGTTGGTTCATTTTCTGATAGAAACCGAGAAAAAGAACAAACTTCTCTAATAATAATCATAATGTCTTTATTTATTGTGGGACAAGTCCCTTTAGAATAAAAATACAGGCGTTGTAAGCTATTATGCCTTAGAGTATAAAAATAATTAAATATATTATTATATATCAAAATTAAAATTAATACCCACTGATAAAAGGATTTGATAGTTTTTGAAGAGATTTGTTATTAATAAACAAATCGTATTTATTTATTTAATTTTATATAAAGTTAATGAACATTAAAACATAAAAAAAGTAAATAAATGCATTTACATTAATACACAGATCAAAACACCCAAATACCACGGAACACCAGTTTTCGACATTTGTTACACCAGTTTCTGACACCTCCTGTCGAACACTGGATCCAGTTGTTATAAAGCATAATCTCAAACACCATTGGAATCACCGTTCATCAACGAATAAAGCTGCAATCAGAACTAAAAATTACTCTGAATCCCAGTATTCGACACTTGCGTCGATAACTGGTAAACCACGATTTTCGCGTACGCAGTTTCCGATACCCCGTAGTTCGCCTTATAAAACTCATTCATAAAAGCTTGCAAAGGGAGGAAAACATAACTTCAAACATAACTAACTAGAATAACAATCGGAAACAATGATATTTTCAAGAATGTAAGAGAGAGACAGCAAAGATTTCACTCATCTCCTTACCAAAATCGACAACACAGGTGGGTTTTTGGAACACGTCTTTGCACTGATAACCTCCCCAGTAACTCCTTAAAATTGGCGGGAATCGGTGGAGAAACGTTCATAGCTGTTAAACGCGCCAAGTTTAAAAGTTCAAATGGCACCAAACGCTTATTTTTCCAAATTAAGTTCGTGACTATCGAATACTGGTTCACTGTCGGAAACAGGTGCACTTACCCTATCCTTTTTATACCTGGATAGGCAAAATTTAGGACTCCAAGTTTAGCATTGTCTGATTGGCTTTTCAACGACCAGATAGGGTCGTTTATTTATCTATGAGCTAAAATTACAAATTTATACTGGTTGGAACCCCATTTAGATTAGTGCTGTTGGTTAAATTCAGCTTGTTTAATTAGTTGTGTATTATTAGTATAATTTGTTTGAGTTATCTTTTTTTATATTCATGAAGATAATTTATCCTCTACAATCACATTGGAAGTTGAAACGAGACAAATTTAAAAAAAGAAGATACATAATACACACAAACAATAAAAAAAAGGAAGAAAAATAAAAGCACATGGTTCATGATTAAATACAACGTAAACTTAAAAAACGACGTAAACTGCTTGTACTTTTTTTAAACTTTTGTTATTTTTAAATGAATTCATGTAATGCGATTTTTTTAGATAATTAAATATTGCGGTAATATGATTTCAATTTCCTTTTTTTTATTAGTTGTTATAATTTTTAAACATTTTTATTTGAAAAGAAAAGATATGTCCAGAATCGGGAGTCGGACCCGGGGCTTCCGTGTTTCCGTCAGGGTACTCTACCAACTGAACCACCCTGGTTCGCATCTCGGTCAGACTCATCCTTTCTCTTCACTGATCTCATATCTCCGTGTTCTCGCAAATTGCGATGTATACAAGGGGAAGAATGTTCATTGAACATTAGTTAGGATCTTGATTTACGTCATTATAAATTATAATAATTTATTTATTTTATTTTTTTTAGTTGTTATAATTTTTAAATATTTCTATTTGAAAAGAAAAGATATGTCCAGGACCAGGACTTGAACCCGCGTCTCCCATGTTTCCGTCATGGTAATCTACCATATGGTAGAGACTGTTTTACGGTGTTAGGGAACGGTTATGAAGGTTATTAAGGTAGGTGATTTCTCTAAAATCATGCTCAACCGCCTGTTTTTTCCACCTGTTAAGGACACCCACTTTATAGAGACAGGGTTAGCCCCAGGGCGTTCTCTGGATCCCAAAGGATAACATAACGGCTGTTAACAGATCAAATAATCTATTTATTATAGTTACTTATATCGGTTAAAGTGAATCAGTTTTAAGTTAAAACTTTTAACTGAAGATTATGTAATCGATTTTAACTGAATTTATAAAAATAATAGGGTTTATAAAAAAATGACCGTTTTATCAAATTCCAGGGTTCAAAAGTCTGTAAATATTTTAATGCTATTTATTATTTACCAATACTTAACGGGTGTGTGGTGCGTCGAATCATCGATCAAATATTTGTTTGAAAAACAGTTATATTTTTTTTATACACCCTATTAAATACCGAAATTCCTAAACAACAGTTATAATTATAATATATTTCACCATCCATATTATAAGTATTTTCCACCTATGATATTACGCAAATACCCGGTAAATAATTAAAAGAATACTTCTTGTTTCTGAAAATTTTAAGGAATTTCATGTTTTTTAAACCTAAAGGTTGAAATAAATTGAAATATTTATAAAAGAAACATTAAGGGCGAAGGAGAATGGTGATGGTGAAGAAAGGGCAGACGAAGGCTATTTGTCTTGGAGGTTTGTTAAGTTTGGAAGGTCGGCCCTCAAGTCAGGTCAAGTCTAAATAAGGGCGCCTCCCCTCCAAAACCTTCAAGGAAAGATTCTCTGATGGAAACCATTGTGTTCCCACAATGCCCATCTTTATCCTACTTACTATCCATCCAATATTTCCACTCAATAATCAATTCAGAATTCAAACTATGGAAAAAAAGGAAAGGAAAAAAGGTCAATGTAGCCTTAAACGAGGCTATTAACTTTTACTGCGAATATTATATATATTAAAAAAAAAATGGTGAACCCGTAGTCACGATATCGACACCATCGATCTTACTTATAAAAAAAATATTCATAAGATCACCTATAGAGCAATCGTCTACCTACTCTGGTGCCTTGGTTAATATTCGGTCGATGATTTTATTTTTGGGGAGTTCGAATTTTAGGGAGTTCAATTTTATTTCAATCATTCTTTTCAGTATTCGTATTCATAATTGAAATATCCTTTCCTCTATGTATTTTTTCATTTTTCTTTTAGGTAAGTGAGCACGTTATATAAGTATTGATAGTTAATAGGCTTTAAGAAGAAGAGTAATGTAAAGTAACCTCTACCTTGGCGCCACTCTTGATAGGCATTTCGCCTTCTCGAGTCGTGTCAGGGGGAGGCAGAAATTGGCCCGACAGAAGTCCAATAGACAGAGGTCCACAACCTCCTCACTTCGCCCACACTGTCGTTACGTTTTAAATGCCAAATTTATAAATCAATTATTAGACCAACGCTACTCCGTGGTATGCCGCTGCTTAAACACGTTTATTAAACCGCATTAAAAAGTCTACAGCAGTTCCTGAACTCCATCCATTGGCGTATAGTTAAAGGCACGTCGCTCCAAAGGGCGCGTAATACTAAAATCTATGAGGAGCAGAAACTCCAGTCTATACCGGACTACTTTAGCCGGAGGCACATCAAATTTTTTGATGGGCTGAAGGCGTGTAGCAACCCATTCTTTAGAGACATATTTCCCCCTCCCAGACCTGGGAGGTGGCAAGGCAGTGTCCCCTTGGTTGACGTTCTCCTTCCCTGCCGTAACCTTTCTTCCTTCCTCTCCCACCTTTCTTCTTCATATCACCTATATATATATATATATATAAAAAAGTAATGTAAATATATCATCTCGTATTATTAAATGGGATAAATAGTTGTTATTGTTGTTGTAATTTGTTAGATAAACACGTACACGATCGAAAACACCAAAACCATACAGAAAATTAAAGTAACGAAATCATTCTACTCCAATGATAGGATCATGATATGCCTAGTTGTTCCATAAGATCACTCTCAACGAAATCCTCCCACCTACATTTCAGCCTACTCCTCCAACGTTAGCAGTTTGCTAAGATATTAATCACTTTATAGGAAGCCCAACAACTTTACAATCCCTTCACAATCTTCGCGACGGTCACAGTTATAACATAACATTTTTATACTTTTCCCTGTTATGTAACAACGATCCGGCCTTCCTCTCAGAAGTTTGTCAGTCGGCTCAACCCTCATTAACTTTTTAGGAATTCGCTCGTTACTTAGTCCAATAACTTTACAAACCCGTCACAATCCGCGTAGGTGTTAGCTTAAGACGTTGATCCTTCAACGTCATCGGTCACATCTATATTATTACTATTTTTGGAAGGAGGATAAAAATTATGAAATGGCGATTTCTAATTTTTAAATGTAGTATTTTTTGCTAACGAAAAATATTTATGTATACTAAAATGCTAATACTCGAAGATCGGGAGATTGACTATTTCGATAAGTGTTCTTGACTGACTCTAAAATTTTTCGTGCTCAATGGAATTCTTTTCTATATTAATTGCAAGGTAGGTTGCAAGGTTCTTTTCTACAGTAATCAGTACGGTACCTACTTTACAATACTCTGAAATCTACATACTTTGTACTACTCTGTACTATACAAACTCTACAGTACTTTCTTTTATGAATGTTAATTAGTTGTGAAATTTGTTTAGTTAATAAATAAGTATGGAATATTTCACCCATAAATTAATTTGCAATTCATTGTATCTTAAAAAGATGCAACATTTCACTCATCTCTAAAAAGGCTCTGATTGGTTATTAATAACACCTTGAAACAAATTGTTGGTATACTTTGTACATTACTATTTAGTTTATCAAAATAATCCCATCAAAATGTACTCTGTCTCTGTTACCTCAGGAATCAATATCAATCGTATCGATATACGACGACTGCTACTTTGCTATTAATATATCCCAATTAGGGATTTCATTATAATTAATTAATTAATATATTATTATTATTATTATAAAATTGCTTAATAATTTCATTAATAAGTCTCATCAAAACCTTCTTGATAAACTAATCAACATCTCATATTACTGCATAAATTAATAATCCCATATTGATGGCTATTAATAACACCCAAACCTTCTACCATGCAAAGGATCCATTGGCCACGTTTACTTTACTACCTAAGTAATGATTGAACTGAAAAGGAAAATAAAACAAAATAATGTCTTCCATATTTTAATTAGCTTAGTGAAAAATAACAAGGGTACCTTTATTTTAATTTACTTGAAATAAAACCATCTGATCAGGATTCAAAAATCTACATTCCACGACTTTTGCGCCAAATTCATGGCTGGAATAGATGGAGTAGATTGGGTGCAATGTCGAGGTATTTTTGGACGATGAATCGATTGATTTCATAGCCAGTACCCTACCTCATCGTGGAGTAGAGGTTATTTTAAACGCAGGATTTTGTTGGATACATTGATCCACTTTTTCTGTTCCAACGAATTATTTTCAATATGAAATTGTGCAATTTCACAAAGGTTTCAGTTTTTTTTCGACTATTCAATAATTTTTAGCCTTGCCGTTTGATTGTATAAAATTGTATGAGAATATCTCATATCACTCTTCGTTCCCCTGAATGATTGAAAAAAAATCAAAATTAATCTGTAATCTGTGTGATGTCTCAAGAATAATCAAATAAACAAAGAGGGCAAAAATTACTAAGGCACATTTTTATATTAACTTGTAATTATTTTAGAGTTTTTGTAAATGTTTCTAATTAGGTACATTATTTTTAAATTAGATAAGACAGTATCAGATTAGTAGTAAGTTGCCAAAACTCCAAAGACTAAAAAAAATTAAAATATTGAGATAAATTATTTATTCTGTGTATCCATCTGAGGAAAACAGACTGAGATGGCTTGGACACCTACTGCGGATGGTTCCTAGCAGAATTGCTAGCGAAACGTACCGAGCCAAAGTGGAGAGAAAACGAGGAAGAGGTCGACCTAGGAAAAAGTGGGAAGACGAGCTGAGGATGGACTTGGAAGTTTTGATTCACTTTTCCATTGGCCATCTTTTCTAATTTTGAATTTTTCATATATACAGTTTTATCTTCATTCACCTTAAGACACAGTTGAATGGCTGCCGCTTAAAATTCTTGGAATGCTCCTGAACATGCTGCTTGGGTTCTAGACCTAATGACGACGTCGTCTGCTAGGTGTTGGGACTAGCGGTTGTATATAGTTTCTCCAGGATTTAGAGAATGAATTCATAGTTTTATGGTTTAATATTCATCTTATTTATACTATTTTCTTTGTCCCACTATCTTATTCTCCAATTTAATTAGTTAAAAACAATGATTTAATTTGAAATTCATTTACCATTTCAATGTTTTTAAGTAGTCGTTAACGTTGACGGTGAAAAATAAAATAATATGCAGAATATTCGGTCCGAAAAAGGATGAGAACATGACAGAGTTTAGGAAATTACACAGCCCGGAATAGCAGAACATGTGATCGGTAACTACATTTGAAGTGGTAGCTTCATCAGCATTGAGATGCCCTTGTAAACTTGTTGGGCTTAAGAACGAACGAATTCCTAAAAATGTAATAAGCACTAAACGGACTTCTAAACGTCCTAACGCGAAGGTAGTCAGATGGAGCTTAGAGTGAACTTATAAGTTCAGTTTTGGATGGTGATGTGTAAAAGGAAATTTGAAAAAAACAATTGCTTACTACAAATTTCATTATTAAGCTATACTCGTAAAGCTATCTATTCAATTTTATTAGGTTGTCAGGAAAATAATGCAGGATGTAGAAAGTGATTGGTAGTATCCTCCGGCAAAATGTAGAGCTAAATCAAATGTATCAGGAGCCATACGTGGTGCAGCACATAAGAATAGCTAGATTGGGATGGGCTGGACATATGGCTAGAAGAGAGGATGATGCTACACATAAGAGACCGCTATTTGGGCATGTTGATCGAAAAAGGAAACGTGGGCGGTTGATTTGTTGGACAGAGATTTGGCTTGGAGTTTGGAGGACAGAGACGAGTAGAGGATTGTAGAGCCCATGTTAATTGGTTGATTGGTGGTTTCGGCATCGAGCCTGCGAGTACGCTGAACCTTTGATTTTTATAATAATTATTTTTAATATAATTAAAGGCGAGAAGTTTTTCCGACTGATTACTCCACCTGCATATGTGGTAGAGGGAAAGTGGGAATATAATTGGGATGGGTATTATTTACATAAAGAGTGGAAAAGGGAGGGAAAGAGAGAGAGAGGGAGAGAGAGAGAGAGAGAGAGAGAGAGAGAGAGAGAGAGAGAGAGAGAGAGAGAGAGAGAGAGAGAGAGAGAGAGAGAGAGAGAGAGAGAGAGAGAGAGAGAGAGAGAGAGAGAGAGAGAGTGAGAGAGAGTGAGAGGGCGAGGAAGGGATGGGTAAAGAAAAAAACTGTGGGCTTAGTGACAGGAAAGGAATTAATTAAAATGGGCAGAGAGAGAGGCTATTAATATTGCAACCGGTGTAGGGCTAATTTTCAATTTAAACTGCGCCCTCCCCCCTCGCGAGCCGTCTTACAGATTTACTTTAAGCCGAGACTCCGCTTTAATTTCGCTCGGCTAGTTCTCGTCCCCTTAGTGACGTCGACCTGACTTAACTCCCAGTCAAACTTGATATTTTCTAATAGAGAAGAAGATTGAAATTTAATGAGCAATTTGAGTCCTTCGTAAATGATGGGTTTTCTATCAAGAGCCAATATAAAACCGGTTTTTCATCAAGGGATGAGTTTTAGTTTGTAAGAAAATAAATATTACTTTTATTAATTTTTAAACATTATTATTGTTATAATGCAGAAAGACAATGAAGATAGAGAATTAACCAAGAATTAAGAATTAAGAACCAATTAAACGGAAATATATCCCTCCTTCAAAGGAACAATGTCGTGAACAACAAAAAGAACAAACTCAATAAATATAATTTTTCAATAGAGGTATTTGAAAGTACCATGAGTTAAAAAAATTAAAATTTGGAAAGCAAAGCATTCCTCTTGTAATGATGGCATAGAAATTCTTTTATTAAGTCTTAGGGACATTTTATAAGCTTAATCATAATAATGAAATTATTCTTTTAGGTTTCCAGGTTAACTATATATACAAAAGACTTCAGTGGTATCTTATGGTTTAGACCGTGTCGCTAAATTTTTCGCCAACGTTTCGACAGACATGCTGCTAACTTCTTCAGGGCAGAAAAGAGAATGAACAAATTTAGCGACACCTTCTAAAGCAGAAGATACCACTGAAGTCTTTTGAATAAAAATATTGATTTCATACGCAATCTTCTATTTAAAACCACCCCTAAGAGATTCACGTGAAGAAACCTTCTATTGAAGGCACGTTTCAGTCTCCTTGTCGGATTCTGTGGTAATATTTCTGTCAGTAATATTTGTACCAGCAAGTTTGGGTGTCCAGCTTTCAAAAGCATGAAAGATTTCTGATTTTAACTTATGTCATTATTCTCATAAAACTGCAGAGTCAAACATTTCGACTCAAAATATTACTGTATTAAAAAAAAAGTCATGCTATGGAAATGGAATGCCATATATGTCGTTCCTGAATTGAAAAGCATCAACCAATACAATGGCTACTGTGTATTTAACTAAAAATGCCAATTTTTGAGTTATGTCGTTGTTCGTGTGAAGGTGCGACATGTGGATTTAAAATAAAATAGAAATATTTTAACAAAGATCGAAAATGCATCTAAATTTTTGATAACAGATATTCGCCAAATAGGGGAGGTTAAAAAGTCTGAATGAAGAAAGTCTGAAACAAGAAAATGGTTTGGAAAAAGGTGAGGATAGGATACCTAAACCGGGAAAGGCATATGCCATAATTAAAAGACCTCTGAAATAAACAGAGTATGTCCAAAAATAAGGCATTGAAATACAGTGGTAAAGCCAAAGTGTCTATATGCAAGCCGATACCTAGCATTATACAATGGATTGGATAAATTAGATATTCTAGAAAGGTGAATCATCAAGGATATATTAGACCCATGAAAAAATATGGGCGGTTGGAAATTAAAAAGTAAAGATGATATTTATAGAAACATAAAACTTATATCAGAAGCAATAAAAAAAGGAGATTTAAAAACAAATTTATATCGAATACAAGACACTAGATTAACTGAAAAGATTTTATATTTTATGCCAGAAACCTAGTAAGAGACCGGGATGGATTCAACTCCTGGCTGGACGCCCCCCTACGTTGAAAGGCGTATGGGGGCTGAAAGAACTATTGGGGGAAGCGAAAGAAGAAGATTTTATTAAAATTGGCCGGGAAACGAGGCAGGATGGCCGAAATGGTTGAGGCGTCACCACGGAGAAATGAAAATTCCGGATTCGAGTCCCGGTCTTGGCAATATCTTTTCTTTTCAAATAAAATATTTAAAAAAAATATATCATATAACAATTAAATAAATTAAAATAATATTAATGACTTAAAGTCAACAAGATCCAAAAATAAAGTAATGTTCAATTAACATTCTCCCCGTGTATACATCGCAAATTGCGAGAACACGGAGATATATGATCAGTGTAAAGAAATGATAAGGATGGCCATGAAACTAGCCATGATGGCGGAGATGGCTGAGGCGTCACCACGGAGAGGTGAAAATCCTGGGTTCGAGTCCCAGTCCTGGCCATATCTTTTCTTTTCAAATAAAATATTTAAAAAAATTATATCATATAAAAATTAAATAAATTATAAGAAGATTTTATATTAGTGGGATAAGAAGTTTACAAGAAAGTAATATCGAGGTAGAAGAACAAACGTACAGAAAAGTGTTTAGGGAAAAATCTATAGTGTGGAAGTGAAGAAAAATGGCCTGAAGTAATAAGAAGATACAAGGATCGATGAAAGATTATTGGAAACCATAATGAAAACGAACTACGAATTAGAAAAATTTGGTCCATTTTTGAAAAAATTAGAACATTTTATTAAATAAAATTAATAAAAATATATATAAGAACAGTTAGAGAAAAGCCAAAAAAAGACTAGTTATATATTTAATATTTTTAAATACTTCTTTTGATGTGTGGTACAGGCTTTCTCCACTGTTGAACACTTTATCTCTCTCCCTCTCTGTTTCACTCTACTTCTTTCTCTCCCTCTCACTTGGACTTGGGAAATAACTTCAATATTTTGCAACAGTCCGATTAACATTTTTTTCGTCATTTCGTTTCTCTTAAAGAAAACTTAAATTAGAAATAATTGTTAAGTCAATAGTTGCTGAAGAAGGCGGGTGGTTTTCGATAGGCTGAATCGGGATTTAACTGGCTTTGCCCTGTAATACCTAAGCTACGCCAGCTTAAGCCCAAAGCCGAACATTTATCATGCAACACAAATACACCGTTTCCTTGCTGTTAAGATTTAGTGTATTATCTCTTTGGGTTCTCAGTTCAGAATTGGAGGCATTTCACAAAATTTATATTATTTACACTCTCTCATAATACTATGTTCTGGTAAGTTACATATTAAGAAAAATCTTTACAAAACAAGTTTTGTGAAAAACATTAAGAAAGACAGGCTTGTAGTTCTAGCAAAGAGAAAAGTTCCCATACTGTAAATGAGTAAATACGTAGTGTTTATTGTAAGCAGTATTTTCCTTGAATAAAATTAACTATTTTGGTCTGTAGTAGGGAGGTGAGGGAAAATAACAGTAGCACTACAATCCATGAAGGTTGATTTGCCCTAGATCACTAAAAGAAAGACAAATTCCCCCTATTTTGAGTCCCCACTTTATAGAGACTGGATGAGCCCGAAGAGGGTCCCAAATCCAAAGGATCCATCCCCGACTTATTTTGTTTAATATTTGTAGCCATAATTTGCTTTAGTCCTACAGTAAAAATGCAATTTTAAGGATATAATTATAATTCACTTCAGTGGCAAGGATAATTGAATAGTTGAAATAAATCTATTCGTGAGTGACTTACTTAGGATACCTGTAGTCTGTCGTTTTGCAGGGAGAAGGGCCTTAAAGACAAGTCCAATCTAATTCTCTGGCTTAAATATTTTATGTTTAATACTTTATTAAGTAAATGAATAATTAGTATATATTAAATAAATATAAATACGAAACCCCCTAGGCAGGGCTAAATCTGTTTTAGTATTGAACAGAGAGGGTCATAATTACCTACACCCACCTGGTTTATATCCGTTACAGGAGCTAATCCGAGGCCCGCATAAAGCAGGCTATTCCCTGGGCCCTGATATTTCCAAATAACAAAATAACTGCCGCTCTAAATGAAACAATAGGTTTCGGATCTGCAATGGAAATTGTCGTAAACGGTTCTTCATCCAGGATATAAAGTTTATTCTGTGAAGGCAGTAAAAACTCATGAGAGTTCGCTCAAGTGCTAGTTAAGAATGGCTTAAAAGCTTCTTTAGTTTTATTTTAATATCTGTATTGATAACTGAACTGAAAGAAATTTAGTGATTATATTTTGAACTTAAAATTTCCAATTTAGTTACCCAATTCAGTAGTCCGAGAGATAATGGGTACTCACAATACGATTCCCGAAAAAATCTCCATAAAGCGATTAGAGCGGTTAGGACACCTATTGAGGATGGGTAAAATAGAGTTCCCAAAATAATCATGTACAGGTACCCTGAAGGAAGAAGAAGAAGAAGCCGGAAAAGAATTTCATGGATGAACCAAGTCCAGGTAGATATAGCAGGATATGGCCTCAATAATGAAGATGCAGTTGACAGGAATACATGAAAAAAAAATACTATCCTAAAATTTCTTTTAAGGAGAAAACCTCTGGTTTGGGGAAACTCTCGAGAAAATAAAACTCATATAGTTATTCTGTTCTGTTTTATTAATTAATTAAAGATATCTTCAGGTATGCGAAAATAAAATATTGTACTGAGTACTCGGCCTAAGAATAATGAGCCGTGTAGAGAATTAGAACAATTTAAACGTCGGCGTCACGATGATCGGCCTGTAATTAGGCTTTTAAATAGTTTATAACATTTGAGCTGACTGGTTATCGTTGGAGATGTAGCCTGGAAACAGCGATTGGAGGTATCGAGAGCCTTCCGGTTCGCTAAGGGCTTTATTAATTTTATTATATTAAAAGGCAAACAACTCAATTGTCATACTGCTTAATCCGCATGTATGTTATAATAGAGAGAAAGTAGGCTTATCATTGGATAGTACTATAATATACATGAGGAAAGTACGCATATTCTTCTTCTTCTTCCATGGCCCTGGCTTTCACAACAACGCGTCTCTAATCTTCCCTGTCAGCAGCTCGACCTCTCCATTGTCCGATTCCCATCCTCTGCAGATCGTCTTCCACATCACCCAGCCATCGCAACCTGGGCCTTCCCTTTCCTCTTCTGCCTCCTGGTTTGCCATATAATAGTTTCTTCGGGTACCTATCTTCTCCCATTCTCTCCACGTGCCCAAGCCATCTTATACGGGTTGACTTGACATAGGTGACTAGGTCTGGTTCATTGTAAAGTACGCATATATGGTATTATAATATAAATACTCCATAATT
The DNA here is from genome assembly GCA_037127475.1 of Arma custos. Taxonomy (NCBI): domain Eukaryota; kingdom Metazoa; phylum Arthropoda; class Insecta; order Hemiptera; family Pentatomidae; genus Arma; species Arma custos. The sequence goes on from CM073764.1 coordinate 51,560,587, forward strand.
GTGATTATATTGCTCTATATTTGGCCTTCCATGATAATCCCTAGAAAGGTTACGTAGGTTTCGTTACTTTTCTAATCTACTTTGTGGGGCTTTGTCTCTTTGTGGCGGTGTAGCAAATCTTCTGCGCTGTAGAGGCTGCGAAATAGGCGAAAAACTGTCTTGTCCTTACAGTATAGCTCAAATAAAGGGTCAGATGATTATAAAACTACTTACTGAAAGTTATTTACTTAAAGCACATTAAGACCTTTATCCCTGAGTATTGGGGTAAAAATATTTTATTGATAAATAACTTAAAAATGATAAATTTGTCGTTGAAATTACGTATGCCAATTTCCAATAATAATTATATATTATAATATATATTATATTAATATTTATATTATATTATAATTTATTGGGTTTCTTAATTAAGACCATAAAAAAAGATAAAAAATCACTCAATATATTGTTAGGAAAATAAAATAATTTATATTGAAAATGCTTTATTTTATATCTTGAATTTGAAAAAAATGTTTTTTGTTCACGTTATTAGAGTACTTACGCCATCACCTTAAAAAAAAACTGAAAAAATATGTAAATATAATTGAGAAAAAAATGTAAATGATGCATTAGTTGAACTCAATTTGAAAAATCCAAAAAGCGAAGTCTTATTTTCAATTCAACCAGAATCAACAGACTACCAAGGTGTATTTTATTCTACATCATGGTGTGAGTAATCTGTCAATGATGGATAAATCTGTTAAACTATGCTGCATTTGATCTTCATTGATTTTTTATTCATGACCTGATGGTTCCTGCATTTGCAAATCGTTAACTGGTTAGTTACTTAACAATACTTTTATATATAATAGAAAAGCAATTGTATTCTGGGAAAAGGTTCCATAAGAATAACATATATTTTAAAATTTAATGAATACATAAAGGGCAAAATTATACGAATGATAAAAGTACATTAAAATGCAATATAAATTAACTGATATATTCTGGTAAAGAGAAAAAAAAATACAAATCTAAAATGACAAGAATTAAGCTGAGAAAAAAAAATAAATAAAAGCACCTAACATAATATAAAATAATATCGTTCTAAGTGAAGAAAACAGGCAATAATTCATCCATTACTTCTGACGGATATGAGCTATTAGTTACAACTGATTAGTGAGCATATGTTTGGGAATTTAGGAGATGTAGGAAAAGCTTGGATTAGAATGTAGATAAGGAATGCAAGACGGATATCAGGTGGTAGTGAGTTCCAAAGTGTGGTGGAACGGATGAGAAAGGAACGCTCTATGTTTTAGTATAAGTAAATTAATATGCATATAAATATTTATTATATATATGCGTATGTGTAAGAAAATTAAATAACGACATCAACTTAGCTTTGAAATTCCGAACATATTTATAATTAGAAGTTTTAAGTTCTGTTTCCAGTCTCGGCGTTTAATTCAACGCAAATTTTAATCAACTTTTTACAACCTCATGTTCTATTTGATTAAATACTCATATAATGTTTATAAAGGAAAGTATATCTCTTGATTATGGAATTAGTTTTAACGCAGCAAATCATGAATATCTAAGTTTGTTTGAACGCAACAATTAAAACCAAAGAAAATAAATAAAACGAAGGAATGAGATAACAACAACGAAATCAATCTGACTACAGAAGTCAATTAAGCTATGTAAATGGAGCAACGAGGTCAGGCTGAGTCAAATTGCCCGTGACAGAATCAACTTGGGCTCGGTCGTAAACAAGTCATGAATTTGACTCCCACCCAACATACATTCTCTTTAAGGCTCGCATTTATCTTTGCCCATCAGATACAGATGGAAGTCGATTTGCAAATGTTGAACTATGATATTTTTTATTTTATTATATTTAAATCTTAAATTATAATCCTAACTTTATTTTATATTTACTTGATAACATTTTAAAAAAAAGTAAGATTTAAACCGATAGGAAGCCTCTCTGAATTTATTTTGATTATTAAATAACACTAGCATGTCTAACCTTATCTGTAAAGCGATAAAATTGAAAAAAACAATCATGTGAATTTAGGGATCCAAAGATTTAAAAAAAAAACAATGGAATACTTCTCTCAAACGATAATAATTAAAATTACTTTACTTCGATTTTCTTCCTATCTTAAAATTCTTATATTAGATGATACTTTACCTTAAAACCATTTAAATATTTTATTTTATAATATATACAATAAAAAAATTATTAAACTACAGCCGAAACTCAAACAGAAACACTAACATTTATTAGAATGCGATTGGGAAAACCGCAATGCAAAACCCCACCACCAAGATGAGAGGTGGATGTCTCGTCTTAGGAGCTTGTTCAGGCTGTTGATTGTGGGATGTATTGCACTTTCTTCTTCGAGATGTGATTTATCTAACTCTTTCTGTGTCTTGATAATCCCTGAACAGGTGAAACGTCGACTGGCAAGTGTTTGTTTTACTCCAGAATTTTGAAACATAAGGCTTTGCATTGTGGTTTTTCCAATTTCATTCTTACAAAAAATTACTGTATGATTGATTAAACATATTTAAAAATGTTCAAAGATGATAAAAATAAAATAAATTAATAAACAATAAATATAATGGATGGAGAGTAAAATAAAAAACCAGTATCACTACAACCCATAAAGGGTCTTGAGTTCAATACTTGATTGAGATTGTACATTTTCTTGGACATTTGTGGAGGGAGGCGATTTGTCCTAGACCATCCTCAATCGCCAATTTAGGCATCTGGTTATGGATTATAATATTGTGTAATAATTAATATTGTCAAAACCCGTGTTGCTGCAAGGCAAGGAAAGGTGTTTGAATAAATAAATAAACCTGATTAAAGAGGCTGGGTGATTCTCCCAGATCCCAAAGGAATGAACCGTTGAGGATGGCCCATACTTAAATAAATAAGGATGGCTGCTGACTTAAATAAAATCTGCCTGTAGCCGGATTTGATCGGCAGGGCATCTCAGTCGAGGGAAACATAAAATGGATATTGTTATAAACAATTTTAAGGTAATCCACGCAGTGAATTCATTAATGAGTCAGAGGAAATTCTGTTATGTATTTGCTTTTATTTACTTTTTCATTCTGACATCGTTATCCTATTTTCACATTAAATCAATGACGATTCAAGGAAATTTTGGATTTAAAAGAGGCTTTCACATTCATTCATTAAGTTTCATTTTGATTGGCAATTTGGCAAATTGCTTTTTAACTTACACATTTTCCTGATATTCCTGAAAAGAGATCAGTTAATTGATATGATTAATTGGAGTTATGTAAAGGCTTTATCTTTGTATGCATTGTAGGGCTGAGGGCTAATTGGATCCTAAAATTTCGATGCTTTGATTTTTGACTGAGCTTTGATCAGTAGATTACTTTTTTAACCTTGACTACTTGGAAATATATTACAGTCGATTTTCAAGCTTAAGTTGAAGGCGATAAATATTAATTTCTATTGTCCATTATACTTATTAGATAACTGTTAACTTGGTAAACTTGGGGCCACCTGTGGTGTAATGATTAGTATAAGAACCTCCAACCTCCTATATCCAATGTCGTGGGTACGCAGCTCGTCAAGTGGCCTTGAGAATTTTTAAAGGGTGTAAAGAAAAGAGCCCGTGCGGCACTCGTTATCACTATTCTAATAGTGAATCTATACCTGAATAGGCAAAATTTAGGGCTGCAGCATTGTCCAATTAGCCATATTAGCATAAATTGACGTAAAATGAATAACCAAGTAACTTGGTGACCGTTACCTTGGTAACTGCTCCCTTAAAAAGCAGACCGCACTACTATTTTGTTTATAATTACTGAAGGGGTGAACTAAACTACTTTCACAACTTCATAAACATTCATTTTCTCTCTTGTAAATTAGTTCTGCATTAGTGAAGATAGGAAAACTCCCCTTTCTCTAATGTTTATAGTAAACGCAAAATATGTTAATACCAGCTTTGATTAAAGAAGAAACTTGCCTTAAATTTTTGGTAAAATAAATATTATTATTTATAATATAGGGAGCGGAATGGCTCAGTGGTAGAGCAATGAGTTGCCATCCCGGAAATCCTGGTTCAAATCCCGCTGCAGGCAAGACTTTTATTTAGTCTGTTTACAGCGCGAGATAGATCATATAGGACCTAGGACTCTCCTGAAACTCAACCCGCCTCTATAAAATATTATAAAAATAGGGTACCCAAAATAAGGGGGGGGGGATCTGGAGATTGAGCGTGATCTAGGTTAAGTCACCTCCTTGCAGGACCGGTCCATGAAACGGTACAGTCTCCACCATGTACTGAGCCCAAGACACGTTCACGGATTGTAGTGGTACAAGATTTTTTATTTGTAGTATATAAATTTATTTACTATAATGTATAATACATAAATATTCGCTTGAATAGTGGTATTTACCAAAGTTGTCTCAGCCACTGTCTATATGTATGTGTACTCCACTCTCTGCTGTTATAACACATTTGCTGTGTATACTCCACTGTCTGCTGCTATAACACATTTTCTGCATATGTTATAACATATAATAGCATAGAACTGATGTAGTTCATTGCCAGAAATATTAGAAATAACTGTCGCACATAATCAAGTGAAATGGTCTAGGGGAAGACATTTTTCTGATATATTGTTTCTATTACATTGTTTCTATTTAATACTTGGTAAAATATCTATGGGCTATACGTGCAAACTTATGGTAGAGTTATAGTTTAAAGGCTAATATTTTTACCAGGCCCTTTTGTAAAAAAAAACATTTGGTTGTAAGACAGTGTCATTGCTTTTAAACTAACTGTGATGGTAAATTGAAATGCTATTTTATGGCTTAAGATATTAAGAATTATTTTATTAACATTATTCTCGCTCAATATATTTCACCTTAAGTCTTCCATCATAGGTATTTAATAACTGATATATATTTAATTAAATATATCTATAAGATCGCATGACTTATAATTATTAAGAATCAGAAATCAAGTACCACTTGAAAAAAATACATTTTTTTTTCAATTAAGATAACATAACATAAATGCAGTGATCTATAGATAACTAAACATCCTTTGTACTACATTCGGCATCTCCTGTGAGAAGCTATTGATTTTTAATTTATACTAAAGTAACTATTGCTTACTTATTAACAGTTACCGTATTTATTAAATATAACTGTTAATATCATTTTAATTACTGAACGAGCAATTAATGACTTAGCATAGAAGTATGGACGAAACGTTTATTTGCACGGAAAAGTTGAGTTTTACTAGATTCCTTGTAATTTAACTTTGTTTAGAAGGATTTAGATGTCTTAAATCTTTTGATGAATAAACAGCTTTTTACTACTAGCTTGTTAAGTTCTATTTCTTTTTTTTTTTTTTTAAATCTTAATTATTTGATCACTTGTTCACGTATGATCTAGAATCTTATTATGAAGGATTTTTTTTTCTAATAAGTGCAAGTTTCTTTTTTTTTTATTGACCGTTTAGGTACACATAACAACTTTATTTCTCTACTCTCATCTGCTAGAGTTTTCTCTGTCTCCAATATTCCTTCATGCGTTCACTTGAACGTTTTCTTTGATCTACTGTCCAAATTTCGTCCAACCTTTTCTGGTCTTTCTTCAACCTGAAACCTTTCCACAATATTCACATTGCTTTTAAATGCACTTCATTTTAACATGTGAGAATCTGTGATATTCAACTTTTCCAAATATTCCTTTGCTTCTTTAGTCCACTATGTGGATATTTGCTTTGTTAGTCTATGCTTGTTCATTATGAATGTCGGCCACACTACGGCATAGTTTCTACTTTCCGGTTGATTTCTCTGTTTCTTCACAGTTTTCATCCTTTCATCCAGTCTGAACTGCACACATGATTTTTCTTAGAATGCTTCTTTCTAGGATCTTCAGGATTCTTTATTGTTAATGGATAATAAAATCACACTAAAAACAAAAATATCGATACTAAAATGACCTCTGATAAGGAAAACAAATGATTTCCTTATGAACTATAAGCTATAAATCAGTGACGCACGTGTTTTAGTTTTTCCAGGGTCACCATCCTCAATGAAATTACAATTATTGTTTACAACCTCAAGAAACCATTTTTACTACAAAAATGTTTAACTAATAATTACTACATACTTATGAAAAATATTCAGTAAATATTATGTTACGATTATTCAATAAATAAAATGTGTATAGATTATTTTTAAAATTTGTGCATCTCTTTTAGCAAATTTAAAATTACTATTTCTAAAATTGCCAAAATACAGGTAAGTGTTTCAATTAAAGTACCACTTAAGTTTTGTCAGCTGTTTAAAAAAATGTTGACTAAATAATTATTTTTTATTAAGAATAATTTATTGATTATTACAGCTGTAATTATATTACATCAAGTAAATCTGCTGTATGAACAAAGGACATGAAAAAAAAAAACTTGTGGAGAAAATACCTATTGATAGCACTCCAATAAAGTTCTATTAAAGGCCATCTTCTTTTCAGACGCCTCGGAGGGTTATCAGGAATATTATGGGAAGCAAGTTGAGAGACTAGCGGATTCAAGCGTTTATGGAGCTTTTCATTGAAGGATAGGTACCTAGTTCGGGCCAAATCAGCAACATATGGGATATTAAGATCATAGTGGATGAGTTTGTTTCTGACATAATAAGGAGCATTGAGGATTTTACGAAGGATTTTGGATTGTAAGGATTGGATACGAGATGAATTGGATGGTTTAGTAGAGCCCCAAAGCTCAACTCCGTATGTCCAAATAGGTCTGATAACTGTCATGTAAATTAATTGGGAGCTTTGAACGTTTGTCAAGTAAATGTTGAAGTAGGCCAAAACCTCGAGCAGTTTCTTGTCTTTTCAGCCTTGTTGACTAAAGAAAAAAACTGTTCCCGATTTGTTTAAGTCGTTACTCAAAATATAGTTGTTTTACAATTAATATGGAATGCATCTTTTAAAAAACAAAACAAATTACATCTTATTCTGATGTTGAGTTATTATTTCAATAACGATAAATTTCATCTTGTTGTAGATGAAATTAGGTAAATATTGATTTCGTAGTTTTCATCGTTTATCATATAACTTTTATAAAATTATAAAAAAGGAACAAATATTTTTTAAATTAATATTTATAGCGTAATCTTTAATTTTATCAGTACCACCAACGATTGTCCTCACAGTAATCAGTGTTCTAACAATTGGTGGGTTTTTCGAATGTTTTTAGATATCTTATTGTTGAGTTTAATTTTAAAACCTATCAATTTTACTTTATTTACATTGATTGATTTTTATACTTCTATTTCCTGTGACTATTTCATGTTGCAGTAAAGAGTCAGGTATACTTAGAAGATTATGTAAATGGTCAAAGAATTGGATATTTTTTAAGCCTGCATTACCGTCCAAACCAAAGGAACTGTATCAAATGTTATTTAGGAATCTTAAATAGAAAATTGTAAATTGCGAAATAAAAATCAATAGCTTAAGGCATTTTGTAGGAAGGACACGAAAGCGGCTTATTGTATAAGATTGGATTAAATTGAGAAGATTATTTCTGGGGTAGATAAATCTGAGCTTTAGTAGATCCTACATTTCCAAATCCCTCCCTTTATAATCTACTCGTTTTCTGGCACTCTTTAGGAAACCTCTTTTCGATATTGAATTCTCCTCGAAGCTTCTTTGAGAAGAGACTCCTACAGATCCCTTCATTGGTTTTGCTGTTAAGTCGATCTTGTGGAAGATTATAAGAATAAGGAAAGAAAAAGGGAAAAAAATGACAGGGAACTTTATTACTTTCTTTGTTCGCCTAAATCTTCTTCGTTTACCGAACTTTCTTCCTTTACTGAACTTTACAGCAAAAACTTAACTAAGCTTAAGGCTAGCGACATAATGCTCAAACTTATTCCCTCTGATATCTATATAACTGAGAGTAACAGTATATTTCCTCCTATACGTATTTATTTTGTTTAAAAATTATTCAGTATGCAGACTAATTATAGCGTCGTTTTATATTATAATTTATTTTTTAATATTAATTAGTGAAAGTATCACATCAATTCCTTAAGAATAACAATACACTTACTTTATGGTACTTGTAAATCAACTATTATTCGATTTCGGCAAAATCCCAGTTAAAGTAAACTTCGAAAAAATGTATGGGAATGCCTATAATTTATTACTAATCTGTTAATTTTAATTGAAACAGCATTTTATATATTATTTTTAAAGTGGTATAAGTCTATTTGGATAAAAAAAAATCGTTTATTCTTTTAAATGATCATTATTTCATAATCGAATTTAAAACATCAGTCTTTGCCTAAGTACTAATTATTAAAATTAAAAACATAACGTTTGCCTATATTTTAAAATTAATTCAAAGGAAAACCTTTAAATATCACGATACATGGAAAATGGACTTATACCACTTTAAAAAAAAAAAAATCTTATATTTAGTATTAGTTGGTTCAAATAAAGTAGAATATACAAACCGAAAACAAAACAATAGTTATTCGTTATTGTTAATAAAGAATTTTCCTAAGAATATTAAATATGAATACTACTCATTCTGTAAGCAAACAAGTTTTTTAATTAATATGCTTTATTTTTACTGACCATGGAAACATATTATCTTGAACCTTAAGTTCGCAATATTACTATGAGAATGACAGAAGGATTGAGTGGTATCAGTGATTGACAGTACATTGATAACCCGCAGGAGTTGCAGTGAATTACATGACGAATTTAAAAAATGAGGAAATCGTTCAAGAATTTCATTATCGCCTACAGTACTCCACATTAATAATGTTTGAGCTATTTCTTACTGAAGTGAAATACTTCCAGGTGTTCACGCTGAGATTTCGAATTATCGTTACATTAAGAGTCATTTGCGAGTGCAAAATGATAATATAAAACACTTGACCAATATCCACCATTTTTAATCATCACAACAGTTTTAAAAACTGTTATTCCCTGTTATTTTCGTATTATATGCAATATAATCATTTGATCTCTTAATCTCCAAAGACTTGCGTTTCATAATGTATTTACTAAGTACACAAACTTATCAAAAATATGATAATTAGTTCGTTTGTTCATTTAACGTCACTTTATGCTGCTATGGCTAATCGGACGATGCTACAGTGGGAGCTCTAAATTTTGCCTATCCAGGTTTAATTAGGATAGGGATTTTTAACGAGTACTTGACATTGTACAGGCTCGGGACCCCCGTTTAACGTCCCTTCCGAAGGACGACGTAACTAAGGATTTTTTACTCCCAAATATGAGTTCGTTTGTTCATTTAACGTCACTTTATGCTGCTATGGCTAATCGGACGATGCTACAGTGGGAGCTCTAAATTTTGCCTATCCAGGTTTAATTGGGATAGGGATTTTTAACGAGTACCTGACATTGTACAGGCTCACCACCCCCGTTTAACGTCCCTTCCGAAGGACGACGTAACTAAGGATTTTTTACTCCCAAATATGATAACTAGTGATAAAAATGCTATTAAAAGATTTTTAACATTATTTATTTTTTACTCTTAGATATACCCAATGCTATATCTATACATGATTGATTGAACTTAAGTTAAAAGTAAATCAATTATGGTGTCAATTATTTAAATTTAAAATTATGACATTAGTTTGGTTATCACGCATTCTGACACTCGGAACAATAATTATATACATTTTCAAGTGGTTTATTTATTAATAAAAACATGTGATGGTCTGCACTAGCTCTATACAAAACATCATTAATTTAATTGAAATCATTATTAGAATATAGTTATATTATTTATACCTTGTGTTTGTATTTACACAGATGTTAGCAAAGTTTATTTTCATTTGTTAGCAAAGATAAAACGATACAACTTTCTAAGACGTTGTAACATCTTAAGGCTCCAACACATACCTAATAGTGTTTTAAGAGAAACTATCGGGCAGGAGAAGAATATATTATACGAAACAGAGACCTTCGAGAAGGAGGCTTCAATGGTTTGGTCACCTGATGAGAATGAGCGACAATAGGTACCCAAAGAAACTGTTCCTATGTAAACGAAATTATAGAAGAAACAGAGGAAGACATGAATGGAGGATGTAAGAGAAGGAATGATGAAGAATTGGCGGTAAAAGATTTCGGGAGTCGGGATACATTAATTAATAAAACCGAATAAATAAATAAATATAAAACGATGCATTTGACAACAATCATACAACGAGACATTTAACTATGGCAAATAAAATCTGTCAGGGAAAAAAACTTTCAACCAGCCGTTTTAAGTTATTATTAGTATGAATTGCCCTACTATTATTCTGTTAACCGGGTGGGACGTATAAATACGACAAACGTAATTTTTTTTCTTTCTTAATCCCTTGGCTTTTATTAATTTTTGACAATTACATATTACTATTAATAATGATACATTGTATCTCTTTTACTGCGCCAGGTGCATTTTAAGAGAGGGTTGTACATTGAATTTTCTTAAGATTAATTAGATGGTAGGAGTGGGGGATCTAGTGATGGGGCTCTATAGTTCTTTCTGATTGGAGTTAGTAGTTTACTCAGTCCATGTTAAGTGTCTGCACAAGTGTTTGCCAGCGCTGAGGTCGGCCTGTCGGTGTAAGTGTGTTGAATAGTGGGTTCGTGCAGTGTTGGAGGCTATCAAAGAACTTCATATGCCTCCTTGTGACGTATTTTGTATTTTCCTTTTTTTTTTATTTATGCTAAAATAAATGAAAAGACTATGAAATATGTACGTTTTCGTTTATTTATATATATATAGCACAAAGGAAAATACAATTGTTTTTTTCCATATCCTCCAAGGTTTTATTTACAATATGAATAAAAATTTACAATAAATACGTGCAAATACTTCTATATAAACAAAAGCCTTTTGTAACCTTTCGGTATTTTACGGCGTTACAATGGGCCGCTGAAGGCGGTTTTTACTCGAACCGGCTCAAGGCCGGTGACGTTATACAATAAAAAGCAGGGAGGGACCGTTTAAATAGTTGTAGAAAGAAGAAAAGGGAGGAAGGGAGAAGGAAAAGGAAGGAAGGATAAGGACAAGGGAGTACTTACCCCATCCCAAGATCAAGCACATGAGCGCAGACAGTAAGCACATCGACCAAGGGAACACTGCACTGCCAAGTCCCTAAATAGGGGGTTCACACAGGTCTTCAGCCCATCAAAAAATTTGATGTGCCTCCGACTTATGTACTCGGGTACTGAGGAAAGCCGAAGCTCCTACCGGATGGTGGTTTCAAGTGTCCCCTCGAGCGATGTGCCACTTACGATCTTCCTAAGGATGGAATTCTTGTAATACTGCAGGCGCTGCAGCGTTGTTTTGTAGTGGTGTCTCAGTAGTGGTGCACCATAGAGAGTAACGTAGGTCTTGTGATGGACTTGTAGATTTGTAATTTCAACCTCAGTGAGAGCTGCGGCGACAAGAGCTGATGGTATAGCCTGTGGGATTTCTGTCGTGCCAATTTCAATCTTGCCTGAACCTTCTTTGAGAAGGTGAGATGTCTACCAAAGGTGACACCAAGGTAGATAATTGAAGTGGATAATCATCTATCCTCGCAATCCACGGTAATAGTCTTCGGTAGAGGTTTCCTACTCACACTCTGAAATGACATCACGATGGTATCCGTCATAGACGGAGTCAGAGACCCCAATAGAGAGCCTTGAGGTACTCCACAGGTGGAAGTCGAGTAACTGTTACCGACTCGTACGACGAACGATCTTCCGCTGAGAAAGCTTTGGATCAGACGACATAGAGTGGCGGGAAAGCTAAACTCTTTCAAGCGTCGGAGTAACAACTCATGAAACACACAGTCAAATGCCTGGTTGCAGTCCAGTGAAATGAACGCCGTAGCTCTGTTCATCTGCATGTGCTCTATGGTGTGCGCCTGCAGCTTAGCCAGGTGGTGGTCACAGGCGACTCCTCTCAGGAAACCAGTCTGCTCAGGGGGGGTGATGCTGTTCTCTCTGCAGTGCTTCGACATGTGATTGTGAACCAGTTTCTCAAAGATTTTGCTCTGAGGGAGAAAGCTGATTGACTGATAGTGCTCAGGTAGTCCCCCTAGACTCTACCTAAGAGTGGCACTTGTTTCCACACATCAGGGAAGTACGAGATCCTCATGCAGGTGTGGAATATGTTCAATAGAAAGGCTTTACTCTTCAAAATCACATAGGGGATATCATCCTGTCCTGATGCTCTATTACCTTTCGCGCGTCTTAGGGCTGACTCGAGCTTAGCGAAGAATATGGGCTTCTCGTTGGGGCACGGTAAAGCTAATTCTGGGATTGGTGGAGCATCCAACATCCGAGCAGCTTCTATCTCCTCATAAGCCTTCACCAAAAGTTCAGCCCGTTCCCCAGGCGTCAGCAGGTTGCCTCCAGATGAAAGAAACAATCCGCTCCTTTGGTTTTGATGAGCCGCCAGAACTGACGGGGGTCATTTTGAGTCCGACGCGACTGCTCATGTCAGAAGGATGTTTTCCAGTCTCGCATTAGGCCGGCTATCTGCCGGGTCATCGCATTGATGGCTAGTTTTAGCCCGTAGTCACGTTAGCCCTGGAAAACATTCTTCAGGTTATTCCGCTGACTTACGAGAGCTAATATGTGTTTCGGAGGTTTCCTCATGGCGTTGGGTAAAGGACTGAACTTTGGCTTGTGCTGGTATGCCGCGGGTTGTTTGGTAGTGGTGATGACACCCACCACCCTGTCCACCTCCTCCAATGTACTGATATGGGTGATTGAGAGAAGATCTTCCACAATGCTGGCTCTGTAAACTTTCCAGTCTGCTTTGTTGCAGAAGGTACTTACTCGGAGTTGTTGTGCTTCAACAACAACTTCATGGCTGTATATATAGCTTGTGGCCTCCTATGGACAGCACAGCTGAACGTGAAACGGGTCATGAACCGTACGTCAACTGTGACTATGTGAGTACCATTAGTTGGACACACTGAGTTAGGAATTCTCCTAGAGGGCACATCATTTCGGACTAGTATGACGACGCTCGCTTGAATCTCCGGTGTGCAGGCCTCTTGGTACACAGTGTACCCCTGGATGTACAGTCGATCCGAGGCGGACAACATGATGTTTATCAGCGCCACTACCGATGGCCGGTGTTGCTGCAGGAGTATTTAAACCTCAGCCAGCTTGGAGAGCAGACCTCTGATATTATAGTTGATGACGTATTGTTCAGTCATTTCGTCTGTTGGTCTCAAATGCCCTGTTGATCATCTTCAACATCATGTGCATCATCTGGTCCATACGGGTTAAGAGGGTTGCCATCAGTAGGGCGCTGTTATAGAGGGTGACTGCTGTGGCTGGAAAACTGAGAGGTCTGTTCCCTGAGTTGGCTGAGGCTGGAATCAGCTCTGAACAGGCTGTGTTCCAGGGGGTATACTATAGTGGGGATGAGGTATGAAGTCGGGGAATTTAAAAATACAAAATACAAATACAAAAAACGTGAAATTACGTCCCGCCCGGTAAACAGGTTAAACGACTTTTCAGTAAAATATAATTATTCTTATGTCAGTGGAATGTTGAGATTTGAACTAAAGTTGATCAAAACAAATTTTAATTTATTATAACTCATGCACAGGCCGCTAGGCGTCTCTCAGCCCACTGCTACTCAAAACTCCGCATGGTAAGAAGAAGAACCTACAGACTCCACCACCTACTGCTATCTCCAGCCTTATCACTGCGCCTGAAAATGAAAATCTACAAGAGCATTCTAAGACCAGCACTACTATCAGGTGACTATAAGGACTATAAGGAGCCCCACTATCACCCACCTCAGAGTCGGAACGCAGTGACATCCACATCTATTCCAAGAAACCATACTTCGAAAAATTGTTCGGTCTAAATCGCTGAGAAAACTTAAACCGGAACAACTACACGGTTTCTTAGACCTACTCACAAAATCAGAATTCATAAAACTGAGACATATAAAATTCTTCGACTCCCTAAGATGCACAACCAACGAACTTTTCAAAACTCTCTCACCTGCTTCAGCCCCAATATGATGGCAAGAAGTAATGGACGAAACTTCATAGACATTCTCTATTTATTGTCCAAACCATGTACATCTGAAACTTATATTGTAAATACTCAAGTATATCTATACATATTATTAAACAAAGTCCTCGGCCGCGTTGTTGTTGTTGTTGATAACTACTGCACGGAATTTCATGCAGTTTTCACCTATAGATAGAGTGATTCACCTGGAAGGTTTAGATTTATAATTTGTCGAGGTTTTGTGTAAATAAGTTGGAATATCGATGGGTTTCACCGAAGACGCTGCATGCTTAATCCCGTGCAATTTTTTAACGTGCAAGATAATAAACTCGTACATAAAGAAATATTTGGATTTGTTTTTATTTTTGTAATTTCCATTACGTTAGCTGAGATGGAAAGAAAGAAAATCAAGAGGCCTAACTCACGTGGCTCTTAGTGGCCGGTACGTGATAATAAAAAAATACATTGCACCGACAAATTATGTAGGCATCATAGACCTTATTTGGGTCACTAGTGATTGTATATATGTAAATAGATGTTAGTTTGTAAGATTTTAATTTAAGAGAAAACACAAAAATTAAGAGTGCCCGGCACTTAAAAATAAAAATAATGATCTACAAAATTCCCACAACCTCTACTCCTTATAGTTATACTACAGCAAAAGGAGAAAACTCCCAAAATGTAGTTATACTAAAGTAAAAGGAGAAAACTCCAATAATGAATGTGCACGAAAACCCTATTTCGACAATAAAATCATATTATGGTTATGAAAAAAAAGAAAATCTAAAGTCACCAGTCTTGCGTAATATATAGTGAGCATTCCGGTGATGGGAAGACGTAAGTTTTTTCTCCCTCTAAACGCTGCTAAAAGAAGATTTAACCTTAAAGAAAACACTCAGCATATATTCACATGCAGGAAAGCAAAAATGTTTAAAACTCGAGATACATTTTGCACTAAGACTGAGAGAAGATGAAGATGGGATAAGTTCTTTATGAAAGAGCTCGCACAAAGGCCCTAAAGGAGGCTGGTAATGGCCCTTACCTCGCGGCGGCTAATCCGATAGCTCCACCGTCTCATCTTATCTCGGGGGATGTCCGCCTCCGTCGTGGGTAGTCAATATTGGGGGTGGCTTAATATCTAAGTATATCAGGGTCTTTCGGAGTGGGTGGAAACGCAATACTTAATAAAACCTGTATTATTATTAAATATATAGTAGACTCTTAAGATCCCTGTTGAATAATATAATCAGTTACATTTATTTCTATTATACATTTGATCGTTTCTTGTGAAGTGCCCGTTTCAAAAGAAGTATTTAGTAAATGTACTTTATGATATCAAAACATTTTTTTCAAAATATACTCTCATTTTCTATGCGTTTTTCTCAACGTGTTATCAAATTTGCAATCCCAGAACTGAAAAAATTAAAATGAAATAAAGTCTGAAATTTTCGACCTCACAATTTTCTCAAATTTTAACCGCCAGGAAATTGTCTAAATTTCTTCGAAGACAAGTCTGGCGAATAAGGTGGGCGTGAGAGACTTCGTAACCCAGCTCATTTAGTTTCTTCACTGTTTGTCTTGATACTTGTGGGCTAGCGTTGTCATGTTAGAAGAAGTACCTAATGAAGTAATTTTCTTTCTCCAGCAGACGGTGATGTTTGATTTAGCGATAGTGAACAACCCGGATTTTCGGGTATCCTTCCAGAGCAACAAAGTAAACCAAACCGTATTGCGCTGTCAACTCTACGGAAACGGGTGCTTTGTCCATGGTCGCGTAGTTTACCTCAGAGACGTCTTTGCACTGTTAAGATCTGCAAGACCCAGTAACAGGGAGGAAACATGTTGCTATCAGGCTGGAATAGACATTGAAAAATAGAGTTGCCCCTAGAGGCATTCTTCTATTGGAGATCTCGCTATTTCACAGCTGGAGCCCCTCCGGTAGGATGTCCAAGAGTGGTTATAAGAATACGGATCAGAAGTGTGTCTTAATAATGATTTTTCGGTTTAGTACAAGTCAGCTTAGCGTAATAATTTTGTTGAAATGATTCGTACAAAAGGTAATGAGTAAGTGATCTTAAGAACCCGGGTTCTAATCTTGCTGTGGAAATAAAAAAAATTCTGTTTACTGTATTAAGTCTAACCAGTGAGATCTGGAGACCTCTTTGGGTTCATCTTAATCGATGAAGGGGGTACCTGACGGTTGAGCGGCCTAATCACCTTCTTGCACCATGTGTTTAATTCAGTTCTGGCTTAATAACTGAAAAAAGTAATAAAGAAGGGGAGGGGAAAAAATGAATTAAGAAGATGCTTCAAGATTAAAAGAAGGGGCCCGAAGTCCGTATTTTCGCCTTTAATATTTTTACTGATGCCATTAATAATATAAAATAACCGATCCATATTGCGCTTGGAAATATTTATGTTTATGAAGGATCGTCATTGACATAAGAAAATGGTTCTAAAAACTCTTATTCACCCTTAAAACAAAGAGGGTTCTGCTTATAAAATAAAAAAAATCAACAGGTTCATTGAAGGATAAAATCTAATATGCAAATTGATAGGAAACGCAGTTAGGTGGCACATCTTTGAATGACAAATAAACAGGGCGACTTTTGATTTATAATTTTTTTTTATAGCGAAGGTTATTTAGAGACGAGAAGTGCGGGAAGGACTAATTTGATTTGTTTTCTTTCTTTTTAGCGAGGCAATTACTTGTGCCAGGGCTTGTTTATTGTAGCCCTTTTGCCAAGAGCCGCCCTTCCCCAGGCCAAATACCTCAATATCCCGGGGAATGAATCTTAAGCAACGTCCTTGATTTGACCACTAAAAATAAAACATATATTTATAAACAATAGAGTGGAGTAGTTCAGTGTGTAAAGTGCTTAGTTGCTGTGATGAATGTCTTGGATTCCAATCCGGCTGTTGTAGATCTATTATTTAATATTTTAACGGTGTCTACAAACCCTTCTGTCGCTCACCCAGCCTCTATAAAGTGGATACTTTTAATCTTATATAATAAGTTTTTACTATTATTCTTAAGAAGAATTGACATTAATTCAGTGAAACCTGCCTCTACGGAAGCGATTTCGTTACCGAGAGATATATACCGTCTAATATATATATCTCACTAATGTTTATACACATCACTCCTACAAAAAAACAAAGTCATAACTAAAAAATGCCTTATTTCTCAATAGAGGTTTTTGAAAGTTTCATTATTAAAAAATAATAAAAATTGGGTATTGGTAAAGCAAAGGATTCCTATAGGAATTATTAATTCAAGTCAAATAAGACGTCTATTATTTATATATAAGAAAAAATAAACGTCTAGTCTCAATTGATGTCCAATCAGTTAAAAAAACAATAAAATCGACATCATTGGATACTTCGCCGGGGCCTGACGGGGTCTTGATCCGCACCATAAAATGCGTTGATTTTTCGCACTTAATAAAATTAATTGCAGAGATCATGCTGAAGGTGGGATATGTTCCAGAGCCTCTTCGACAAGGACGAACCATATTGATTTATGAAGGAAAACAGGATACCAAAAGCCTCTCATCCTGAAGACCAATAACAATTTACTCCATTGTGCGCCGCTTCGTAGAGACGGTTCTAGACAAAGATTTAAGGAAACATATCACCTTCAGCAAAAATCAAGGAGGCTTTATTACGGACCTACCGGGAACACAAGTCAGCGATCATAAAAGACATCAAAAAAGAAAGAAATATGATTGCACGGTGGTTTTCCTCGACGTGGTTGGCGCTTTTGACAGCGTTGGTCATGATCACGTCGTCAGCTCATTAGAGGCAAAAGGTGTGTCACCGGAACTCAAGAACGTGATAGCGGCTCTCTTTGGCATGAACAGGGTTAAGATATGCGTAGGAGCCCACTCGACAAGCCAAATCAATGTCCTCCGAGGAGTGCCCCAAGGCGGACCCTTGTCGCCATCGCTTTTCAACCTGGCCATTGACCACTCATACCGAGACCTGTGTGACGAAAATATGTCCAAGATGTTTGGTTACAAACTTACCAAGTTTTTGTGACCAAGAATCTGTGATCCTCACCAGATTTGCGGACGACCAGGCTGTTTCGGCACGCGACAAGGATGCCGCAGAAAGAATCATCAACAGCATCCAAAGGATGTATGAAGAGTCTCCTCATCGACAAACAAAGGCATATTTTCTTGGTTATACCTGGACACAATAATCCCTTTACTTTTTCTTTATGTTTATGTGAAGTATGTCGATTTTTATTATCTTAAATGGAAGTTCCTCATCCATTATACAAGTTCTTGCTGCATCTCCAGGACACAGATTGCATCAACAGCATCCAAAGGATGCTTGTGGAGATTCGTTTGGTTGTCAACCCAAGCAAGAGTGTGGGTATCTTGATTGAAAAAGGAGAGCTGCGGATGACTACGCTCTCCCTAGAGAATGGATATCCATAGATGTAAGGCTGAAGAGCGAATATAATATTTAGGATGTACATTCTCGGGAGAGCTTGTATTTGATGAGAAGGTGGTGACTAAATTAAGTGACAATTTTGATAAATTTGTGAGCTCTTGTCTACTCAAACCGGAACAAAAGATCAATGTTGTCAATCAGTACCTGTTCCCGGGTACCTATCCCCTCCAAACCGCGCCCCTAACGAAGATACGTCCTGCGGTGTTAGAAGGCATTGATGTAACTATCCGCAGAAGTATCAAGGCCATTATCGGGCTCCCGGCGAACACCTCTACGGCCATGATGTACGCAACGAGGAGGTATCGAGGCCTGGGACTGATCCGCTGTCAATGGAAGGCTCCACTTCAGCATAGGTTAATTGCCCAGTGACTGTCTAATGTCCCAGATGCCCTGTTCCAGTCTATATTTAATTATGAAACTGAAGCACCTCAATGACTTGAAAGGCTGGCAGTTGATCAGGGCTTCCGAAGCGTGAGTGCTCTACGACAGTCGCTGCGAGAGAATTCTTACCAAGAATGGGCTAATTGCAGATGGCAGGGCGTTGGAGTCCGTCATTTCAAGGAGACACCGAAAGCTAACAGGTATATATGCGAGAAGCTGGTACATTCGGGGTCGGAGTGGACCAACGCCCTAAAACTGAACATCAATTATGCGTCTCTGCGTGGAGTCCCAGGAGCCAGCGGACAGGCGTGAAAAGTCAGAAACATCAGCTCATGAGCTGGGAAAATGCCCCAACTCCCTCCTCATAACATGCCGACACCATTGGGTCAAACACAAATTACTGAGTCTCCTAAAGAAAAAGACTGCCTGCTTTGACGAGGTCTATTGTATCGACACCGAGGGATCCATAAGATATGCGGATATTGTCGCATTTCCGAAGACCGGAAAAATAGCGTGGGTATTGGATCCGACGGTGAGATTTGAAAATAGTTACCTTGACCAGGCGGTTTGAATGGAAAGGGAAAAGAAGGAAATATATGATAAGTCCATCCCTTTCCTAAAGGAGAAATTCCGCGAGACCTTCGGAGAGAGAGAGTTCACCGTGAGAGGCCTCTGGTTTGGGTCTCGCGGAACGATTCCGAAAAGAACATGGAGCTTCCTCGATGTGTCAATGGCTGGGATGTGGCAGTGCTCACCGAGAATATTATTCTTGACTCCCTGGAGATAATTCATCATATATATGGCAGCTGATACCCCACATGCTAAGATATTTAATATATATTTTTTTATTTATCTTCATAAATTGTATTGTAATATATGTGTGCTTAGTTTTATTTGTTTTGTATTTTCTTTATTTTCTTGTATATAAAAAAAAGAAAAGAGAGTAAGAAGAATTAGGAATTGTACTGTAGCTTTTGTAAATGTAAGTATGTCTTTAAGACAAAAAAATTGTAATGTACTGATGTCCGATATGGATTGATAAGTATGCTGTGTATTAGGAAATCCAATGTAGTTGGACAGCACTGCTGAAAATAAAGCATTTCTCTCTCTTGTACAATTGCCTTTGCGCTAATGTTTTATTAAAACCCAATGCCTTGCATTAATATAAAATATATGTACTAAGTATGTGCACTTCGCATTAATTCTTATCACTCGAAAATATTGTCCACAATGTAAATTATTTATTTTTATTAATAAAGATTCAAGATGAGGCTTATTATTGTTTTATTATTATTATTATCTATTCGACTTTTGAATCATTTTATAGAAATTACTTGTCCTTTGAGCTTAAGTTTTAGTTAAAAACAATGGGTTCGATATTAAACAATGACCCTAACTATATATAATTAAACAATGGATTTTATATTAAAATCCTTTCAATTTATAGTAAACCATTTCCTCATTAGTAACAGCTTTTACTTATTATAGAATAGTGCAAAACATGTTAAAAATAATAGATAGAAATATTTAGAAAATTAGGGTGGATGACTTTTAATCTGTATCTTACAGTTTGGTTGGCGGTAGAAAGAAATTCAGAATTTAAAGTAAATATGACTTCCGGTATATCAACTAAAAATAAAAAATAATGTATTGTTTCCATTGAGATAAAACTGTTGACTGTCAAACTAAAATTAGATAATTATTGATCATCAAGTCAATGGCTTTAAGTGGTACGTTTGTTTTTATTATAATGAAATAATAATATATTATAATACAAATTTGGTATTACTTATATATTAATAAATGTGTTTAATACATTCCTTCTTGACCTTCCAGCCAACATACATACAGATATCCTTTTACAAACCATCATACATGACGAGCTTATAGAAAATTGTCCATACGTTCTTTTTCCGGGATGGACTGTGTGGTGACGCCACACGGTCCATCCCGGAAAAAGAACATATGGACAATACCGCAGACCGTGGAAGCCAACGTGAACAACTTACAGAAAATGTTAGAATAAACTTATGGACATTTAGTCTTCTAAATTTCTCTGTAAAAGAAAAATGGGTAAAAAGTCACTCTGGCATTGAGGTCAATTAGATAGCTGATAAATCAAATGATTTCAATAAATCTAGTTTATAAAGGTTTAATGATATTTTGGCTAAGTTTAAGTTTAATACATTTTAATTATACATATGCTATTAACTCAAACTGTAAATAAGTAATTAAAAGACACATAGTATACTTATTATGGAAAATTCAAATAAATAGACGGTCCTTTCAAAGGGTTACTTTTAAAAGAAAAAAACAAATATAAATATATGAAAGTTTTGTTTTATAATACTAAATATAACCATGAAATAGTACCTGTCAATGGATGGTATTATTTACACTCATAATATTGGTAACATCTATTATCCATGTTAGAGAACGTGCTGTACCTTAGTTGTTGTTGGCTGTTAGGATTTGGATATGTAAACAGAGCTAGATTGTTGATACTAAAAGGTTGTCACAGTTGGAATAACGCTCAGAGGACGCCTATTTTATTGGCAAACACAACTTTTTTATGTAGCTGAAGACTCGGAACAGAATTACTGGCGGTAAATATTTCACTTGCGATTGTTAGGAGTCGCGCAAGGTAGTGAAAGTGGCCAAATATTTTATCTGAATTCATTAATGCTATATTTATGCTTATTTGTTCTTCTTTGTTTATTCATATTATTTATAAACGAGTTTGATTTTTTTGTTCTGATATACATAGTATACTTGCTGACACGGCCACGTGTTACTGTGGCTGTTGAAATAGTTTTAAAAAAAAACATTGAATTTTAAAGAGATAATGAATGAATGAAAAAATGAATTAAATAGCTTTGTGATTTTACATTTTATTTATTTATCCTATATCTAACTATGGTAGATAATATACAATTAAATAACTGATAAAATATAAACATCAGTTTAATGAATGAGGTATATAATGGTTGATTTTTAATTATGGCTAGTAATATTATTTTAAATTATAAATATTTATTTCAATTTAATTGAGTGCTAATTGATGCACAATATTATTGTTAATCTGTCCTTTGCTACTACAAATATATTAGATGGTATACTAACACGTGAGCATGCAACATATAATTGCCCATGGGAGAAACATGGGTTTTCTAAATCCAAACCGCAAATGGATATAGTCTGGCCTTGAGACTTGTTGATGGTCATAGCAAAAGCCAAGTGTATGTCAAATTGAAGTCTTTTGAACGGTATTATGGGTTATGATGGTATCATTGGAACACGTGGCAACAGGACGAATTTTTGTTTAAAGATTCCAGTCAACATGGCTGCTTTAATAACATTTCCTGTAATATTTTTGATGACCAAACGTGTACCATAGCTTAATTTAGGTGGATTCAAATTACGCAAAAGAATAATAGGTGAACCAATATTCAACCGAAGATTGTGTGGTGGCATTCCTGGTATATCGTGAAAATTTAAAAATTCAGTTGGTTAATTTACAGCTTGGTTTTCATTGACAATAGTATCGAATGATTTAAAGGACATTAGATTACCTGGTAACAACCGTTGTATTTAATAAAGTGAATTAAATATTTTCTGGATGTCGTTGAAGCTTTGGTGTTCTTTCATTGGAATTCTCTCTCTTTCTTTCTCTTGTGCATCCTTTGTTCAGAAGTGTTGAATTCTTTGATGTGTGCCAGTTCCTTGATATTTCACAGGTGAATTAGATACCTACTATACGAAAAAGAGAAAGGGTGGGGGGGCTTAGATTTTTCAGAACTCTAGTGCAGAGTTTTGCTTATTATCACAGCGGGAACATCCTCGAAAATGATATTGAGGAAAAGCCTGACAGCATTGCCCATTGTAATTAAACGAAATGAGGAGTGGGCAATCTTGACAGAATGATAAGTAGCTTTTCGCACTTTTTATGAATCTGATAGATATTGTTGCTGTAAATTCGTCTTTGGATTGATTTACATCTGGAATGGAAAAAGGCTTGTCACCAACGATTTTTTTTACTATAACTCGGAAAGAAAATTCGCTGCACCCATTATTCAGAAAAGATAACATGAGAAGAGGGCAAGGTGTTATTTATGCTCAAGAAAAAATTATACTGAAGTAAACGTTGTTTTTAATCTTTGCATAAGTAAATTTGTAAAGAGCACAGAACCACAACATATTCATGCACTCATTGTTAGGAGGTAATTTAGGTTCTCTTGGAACATGTTTGTTGTTCACTAAAGTGAGTTATTTTCAAAATAAATACGATTATACATTTTGATAGTTCAAAAATGATTGGTATTACTTTTCTACAGCCCCTTTCTATCAGAATTATTATAAATGACTGTTAGATGGATGATATTATCGTAGCTGATGGCAGAAAGAAATAGGGTCCTCCAGGGACCCCACCGGTATTACGTGTAACTTTTTTCACCCGGTATTAGGAGGGTTAAAAATGGATACCAATGTTTTTTTTTTTATCAAAAACGTACCGATCAGGAGATAGACCAAAAACTGAAGTAACTCCGAAAATATCGATGTATTTCGGCCACCAAATGTTTTCCCATCTGTTTTTTGGGTTGCATAATCACTCAGACATGCCCTTACAACATATCAAATACCAACCACTTACTAGTTCAAATTTTGTAATTTAGTAAAGTTAAAAATCGTCTCTCAATTTAAATACCCGAACACTCCTAGGACATGAAAGATTACGGTAATTGGAAGAAGCTCTGGGATATATCAGACAAGATGGCGAGATGAAATCGTGCAAAAAGTAAGAGAGTGTTGGGCTACTGTGGCAAGTAACAGGGACATATGGACCAAAGATATAAAGAACTTGCAAAAAATCAAATGAACACAACATTTATTTAAATATTGACAAAAAATTTCTTACATTTTATCAACCTTATTTAAATATTGTATTTATTGAAGAAAAGGAAATTTTGCAAATTTTTGTTAAACAGACTCATACTTTATTCTGTAAAGGATGTACCAATAAAAGCTGTGTAAGGTATCAAATAAAATTAATAACAAAAAATGTATATATTTAATTAGATATAGACGAGTATTTGCATTTAGACGAATTGAATATTGTAATAGGTTAAGTGATTGGTAAAGCTTAGAGTGTAGCTTAAATTATTCTTAATTTAATTTCTTTAAATATTCTTTTGTATCATTATAAATTAATAACTAAATGTCAAAATTGCAAAAGATCGATTGTAAGATCGACGAGATATGGAGAGGGGATGAAAAGGTGGTAGAAAAGAAGGGAGGCAGAGAGCGCTTCTTATGCAGCGGAGTTCCAAGGTGAGAGGAAGCAGGTAGAGTGACTGGACCCAAGAGGACAAAGCAAATGAGAGAAGCCGCCATGTTGTTTACAAATATAGCCAAGGTACTGTAACCATCATAAGTTCTAAAGTGAAGTGATATAAAGTGGGGATTAAAATAGCAAAGGTTTAGAATTGAAATAATTGAAAGAGTATATGTAAAATGAGTGGGTAAAACCCGATTTATGTTAGTCGTAAGAAATGCAAATATTCGTAAATTTTAATGTCATTGATGAATCCTTATAATATAAAATATTATTTTGTTAACATTTATTTATTGGCGCCCGATATTATTATTTGATTAAGAATTAATTGAAGAAGAGTATTTTTTGGTTAGGCATCTTCATAACAAACAATGATTTATGGTAAGGAAACCGGAAGATAACCTAACAAATGTCGCCCATGAACAGAGACTCGAATTTATATTAGTAAATAACTTGTAAACTACCCTCGTGCCCTTATAAAAGTCTTACTAAATAATTTCAAAATGAATGAGAAACAAGGCGAAGATATTGCTATAAATGAAGGAACATCCGCTATAAGCAATGAAGATGTAAATAAAATAATAGGAATTTTCCCAGAGCCCATGCAACTAAACAATGATGGAATAGGTGAATTACTAAAAGAAATGAAAAACATGATGAGGGTCGAAATGAAGATATGGAATAATAAAATAGATGAACAAAATAAAAGGTCTGAGGAAAGTTTTGAATCAGCAATTAAAAATTTTGGGAAAACATTAAATCTAAAAATTGGTGAAAATGCTAACAAAATAGAAGAATTAAAATCAGAATACAGTGAAAAGGATGTGGAATTAACATGTAGAATTGGGAAGATAAGCGAGGAAATGAAAGAAGAAATAAAAGATTTAACAAAAAACCAAGAAATCAAATATAAAGAAATTACCAGCAGGATGGATGACGTTGAAAACGAAAGGATAATAAGAAGCACTATTAATTCATGCCCACAAATACAAAGTATTGAAGTTGAAAGTTTTCATAATTTTAGAACTCATTTTCCTAATCAATTCATTAAGGATATTAAATTATTCTTTCAATATAATCGGAGTAGGGCGAGCTTAAAGGAATCAATTGCCAGCAAATTGGGGGGGAGTTTTGTATCAATTGAATGAAAATTACCCATTTATGGGAGATAAATTACCCATCGCATTTTACAGTAAAAAACTTAATGAAAGAGAAAAAAGAATATTCACTGTAACAGAAAAGGAACTATATTCCATCATCATTGCTGTGAGAAAATTCCGTGATACTATTGCAGGATATAAACTTAACATTATATCAGACCATCAAGCACTATGCCACCCTTTTGCTTGTAAAAACCCTCCAACGAGAATACAAAGATGGATTGTTTACCTACAAGGACTGAACCTAGCTTTTAAACATGTACCAGGTAAAAATAATCAAGTTGCTGACTCTCTACGTAGATATGTGAGCCACATTAGGCAATTTCCTGTCATAAAAAAAATTGAAACCTACTATATGGAACACCCACCTGACACAGATAATACAGACAACAATAGAGTGAAAACCGAAAATGGTATAAAGTTCATAAAATTAAAAATGAAAAACTGTCATATATTAGTTCTTTTAATCTATATTTGTATATATCTGCCAGCTATTTTTATTAGAGCTGAAGACTGTGAAGCAAAATTTGGGATACAAAGTGTCTGTTCTACCCAAGATGTTCCTACACACCTTTCAAGCTGCTGTTGGAAAAATGATACCATCTCATGTTGCCCTCCAGTTCATATGTGGATGATTCACTTGTTATGATGATATCTATTTGTGTAATATTTATGTGTCTACTATTATCAGTGCTGTTTTTGGTCGCCATGTCCTCTTTATTCCGTTTGTCGTATGAATTATACATATGGAGACATTGTTGCTTATTCTAAAGCAGAAGAAGCATTGAACTTACCACCAGAAAATATTCATAAAAATAATTATACTCTTCTTCATGTCAACATAAAAGCAGTATCAGAAGACTGATTTCAATGTGTAATATTAACTTATAGATTAACCTATAAATTAATGTATGGGTTGCACAAGTGTCCAAATTTTATACTCTATACTTTTACATTTGTAGAAATTAGTACTTAGTATTCCTATGAATCCAAGTGTGATAAACTTTTTTAATTTTGTAATATATTTATATTTTGCTTATCAATTGATAAAAGGCTGATAACAATTAATGATTTAACATAGCTAGTGTTTTTGTAGCTTGTATAGTATTTTAATATTGCAATAATTATATTTTAAAGACTGTCTTACAATATGTTACTTGTACTTGTACTATTCTTCTGGAAAAAATATTTCAGATTGTGTTTATGGGCAATGATGTTGCTTGTTTTAATTATTCAATGAAATAGATCATGAATTGGTTATACAAATAAGCAAAAGTCAATAACTAGTAACTTAAACTTTAAAAGGTTTTATGACTAATTGTTTATTTTACTACCGGGTCTGTTTTCTGTAGCACTTTCATTTTTTTTTACTAAAGTTAGTACTAGGCACAATGTTCAGGGATTAATTTTTATTTTTATAAGTGTTTTAGTTGGATGGCTTTAAATTGCATCCAAACTTTTAACTATTTAGAAAGTCTTAAATATTATTAGTGATCATACATAATTCCAAAGAAATTTCTGTACATAGAAGAAATGTATTTTTAATTATTTAAAAGTTTTAAGTTTTTTTTTTTTTCCACGACATCCATAATATAACTGGAATGTTTGTTTGTTGCTCAGAAGTAACATTTAATTTGTTTATTTCTTTCCTGTTAATGTTTATTTATTTTAGTTAAATTACTTATTATTTATATTGTTAAATTCAGCTTGTTAGGCTTACCATTTTTTTTACAGTCCTTAACTAATATATTTAGATTGAAGTATTTTTTGGGGGAAAAAACCTTTTATGAAGTCCTTTTATTGGAACTTTAATTATTATTATGAGCAAGGTGTGTATAATAAAAAAAATCTTTGAAAATCTCTTCATTAATTTCAAACATTTTTTTTTATGGAAAGGGGGAATATGTAAGGTATCAAATAAAATTAATAACAAAAAATGTATATATTTAATTAGATATAGACGAGTATTTGCATTTAGACGAATTGAATATTGTAATAGGTTAAGTGATTGGTAAAGCTTAGAGTGTAGCTTAAATTATTCTTAATTTAATTTCTTTAAATATTCTTTTGTATCATTATAAATTAATAACTAAATGTCAAAATTGCAAAAGATCGATTGTAAGATCGACGAGATATGGAGAGGGGATGAAAAGGTGGTAGAAAAGAAGGGAGGCAGAGAGCGCTTCTTATGCAGCGGAGTTCCAAGGATAGAGGAAGCAGGTAGAGTGACTGGACCCAAGAGGACAAAGCAAATGAGAGAAGCCGCCATGTTGTTTACAAATATAGCCAAGTGACATAAGGTACTGTAACCATCATAAGTTCTAAAGTGAAGTGATATAAAGTGGGGATTAAAATAGCAAAGGTTTAGAATTTAAATAATTGAAAGAGTATATGTAAAATGAGTGGGTAAAACCCGATTTATGTTAGTCGTAAGAAATGCAAATATTCGTAAATTTTAATGTCATTGATGAATCCTTATAATATAAAATATTATTAAGTTAACATTTATTTATTGGCGCCCGATATTATTATTTGATTAAGAATTAATTGAAGAAGAGTATTTTTTGGTTAGGCGTCTTCATAACAAACAATGATTTATGGTAAGGAAACCGGAAGATAACCTAACAGCTGTTATTATTATTATTATTACTTGCGTTCAAGCTTGAAAACTTTTTTTTAATAGGGTGTTTTTCAACCTGTAGAATTCGTTACCGTTACTAACTCTCATTTTAACTCATTTTCACCAAATTATGTAGATAGGCGGTATTGTTTTGGCAGCGACGAAATTATACTTTGAATACTTAAATTGAGATATGTTGTACTACATTAACCTGTAACCGAATGAACATGGTCCTACCTAATGCTGATTGATATGGGTGAGAATTGATGGCGGTAAAGTTAGTGCTTTTTTTTGTGTTGACAGAAATATTCCATTTATCAAGGCCCTCATTGTCAATAAGCGGCGAATCTTTATTTCTATTTTAAATTTCTCCTAAGAGGAAATAAAATTACGAATATTGAATATTGTGGCGACCTGGACAAAATTGACAAAGAGAAAGGAAAAAGGATCAGTTGAAGAGATATTTGTAGGCAAAGAAGAAATCGTTTGACCCTCCGCTCTTGAGATTTAGTCTATTGCTAAAACTTCTTTTTGGGAACGCTTAGAGATAATATTGTTCTCATAATCATGCCTTTGTAGAAAAAAAAAATAAGCTTTTAGCAAAATAAATAAAATAACACATTAGTCTTACTAAAAAATTGACAAGTGTACGGTATTAATACATAAATGCTACTTAGAAATGGTATTAATACATCAATTAGCCAAAATACCTATTCAATACATTCGTGTATTATGTAAATGAAGTTTAAGAGTAGTTGAATTGTTTAATGTTGGATGGGGTCACATCGCGGGTTCTTATCCCTAATCCTAATCAGGTGGAACTACGATTTTTTAAGGTGAGTAAAAAATCCTTCGCTCTACCGTCCTTCGGAAGGGATGTAAAATGGGGTTCCTGAGTATTCGTTTAAATTTAATTCCAATTAAACGTGGATAACCAAATTTAGAACTTCTATTCATATAAGCAGTAAGCGTCTTTCAATTACTCATAGAAGCATGAAGTGACTTTAAACAAAACAAATAAACTATTTCAGATGCTGTGAATTAAGATAAGAAGTTTTTATTTGACTGTTTTATCATAATTATTGCTTTATTATTATTTTGATTTCGTTTGTAATTATTTGTTCGTGGAATATTATTTTAGATGTATCAAATTCAATAAATTTAATTAATGCTGCTATGGGAGTCCTAAGTTTTGCGTATCCATGTTTAATTAGGATAGAGATCCATCTTTAACGAGTAGCTCACAGTGCAGAGGCTAAGGCCCCTAATTTTACGTTCCTATTGAAGAATTATATAACGGATATAATGAATTTTTGATATCTTTGAAAAATCCTAAGGCCACCTGCCGGGTTGCGAACACGCGGTTTTGAGCATAGTAGGTTGTTATGCTAACCACTAGACCACAGCTGATTCCAATGGCGGAGTCAAATAACTGGATCTCAAGAACAGAAAGCAAATCTTTTTTAACTATGAAGAGAAGTAAATACCGGTATATATTTATAAATGTATACAGTATGAATAATCTATAAAGGGAAGGTGATAACAACCGCGGCGGAACGACCGAATTCAACTTAACCCGACTCGTCGCAGGTTAAAGCCCAATCGAGAAGATGATCCAAACTAAAACGGGGATTATTATTGCTGTTAAACATCTGGAAAATTGGATTTCTACCGCCGATTCTTTTGTCCTCTTTAAGGGCTATAAGGATATCCCCATCTATATTAAAGACGAGGGAAGATATTAGAGAGGGCGAGCTAGATTATCCATGTCCTCCCTTCTTCCTAAGTGGTCCGCTAATCCTTCCTAAGAGGACTTTCTTCTCTTTCTATCTCTTCTCTCTTCTTGAGGTCGTTTTGTCCTCTTCTTCTCGGATTAACTCTCTCTTAGCTCTTTTATTTTCCAACAGCCTCATCGCCATAGTTCCTTCCTTTTTACAACTGGCTTCGTCTGATAAGGGGCATTTAAAGTCTCTACAGTTTTACAAATAACATAATGTTAGAACAGGAACAGTTATTTTTTGAATTACGTAAAATACTCATAAATATGTTAAATAGTTTATATGCATTTTGTGAAGTGCAATATTTTTTTAGCCGCGTCGAGCAACCATCGATATGCTTGGGACTTATTGCGCGAGACTGGCGACTCCTATCATGAGTAATACAATTTTTTTTAATCAACTTTGGTTTAGAGATTAGAATTCCATTTATGTAAGAATAATTATATTTACCTAAAAGGTATATATAATATAAGGTAAAGGTAAAGGTTGATAGTTGTGAAACTTTTCGTTCCCCTTAAAAATGTTATTCGTCATATATGAGATGAAAATGGTTGACTGGATGATCTTATGTAAAGGAGATAGTTGGGGGGTGCAGTCAATAAGAACACCGAATAAGTGAAGTACTTATATTATGTGCCGACGTTTCGACCTACAGTGTAGGTCATCTTCAGGGCTAACAGAGAAACAAACAGAACAAAAATGTAAAAACATCAAAGTTGTACAGTAACAATACTAGTGACAAATAATGTAGAAAAATACAAAGTTGCAGATATGAAAATAGAAGATAAAGAATATTAAAAAGGAGTCAGAATATAATAAAATGAAGATATAGACAGATTTAAAAATTACTGATAATGAAAAGGCATTAAACTAGTGGCAGATATAATAAAAATCAGATAAAGACAAATATAACAAAATTATTGAAATAGTGACAGATATAATTATAGAAAATGTGATAGAATATAATAAAATTAAGATAAAGACAGATATAACAAAGATATTGATAATGAAAAGAAAATGAAAATAATGGCAGATATAATAAAGTAAGACAGATTTAATAAAATTAAAGAAAATGAGCAGAAATGATAAATAATAAATAACGCATATAAAATAAAAAATAGAAAATAAATGTACAGAATGGATAGTACAGTACAATATAATAATATAAAGGAAAATCAAAAGGAGGAGTTAAACAAAAGAAACAAAAATGAGGATATTTACATATAAAGAAAGGTTGGAATATGAAGAATACAGAAAAACTAGTAAAATAAAAGGTGTAAAATGTATGATAATGGACTTAATGATGTTACCAAGTTACAGAAAAGTATGGAACTATATGTACAATAACAAATGTGAATAATAGAAAAACTATTGTACAATAACACCTGTGTACAATGACTGTTTTGAAAATATAGTTGATAGGAATAGAATATGAAAAGTTAAAATAGGTGAAAACGCTAGTACAGTAACAATAGTTTACAATGTATGTATGAAAAAAAATTAAATGGGATTAATGAATTAGAAAAATAAAATAGGTGTTTAAAAAATATGAACACATGATTACCAATATATGATGGATGCCAAAATGATAAGGGGAAAAAATAGGAAAATTAAAATTGGAGAAAGGATAAAGAGAAAAGTTTAAAATAAATAAAATATAAAGAAGAAATGAAGAGGAGACATACCGAATGTTGGGAAGCGTGGCCGTTACATATAGCGGCTAGAGCGTACTGGGCCAAATTTGACCGTTGAGAACGAGGGAAGAGATGGGAGCGGTATCTAGTGGTCGGAAAGTTAACTATAGAAGGTAACTATACTGGAGTATAGGAAAAAAGGATGGAAAAAATATAAATAAAATAAAACAATGAAAGAAATGTCGATAGAGTGATAAAAAAGAAAACATCAATGTCGGAGTAACGGGAATTTATCGGATTCCAGCAAAAGAACGTTAAGACTGGGGGAAGAGATAGGGGCGAAATCTAGTGGCCAAAAGTTAACTATAGAAGGTAACCATGCTGGAGAATAGGAAAAATGGGGAAAGGGAGTAGATGGATAAAATAAATATGAATAAAATAAATAAAAAATTGATACAAAGAAAGAGATGTAAACCGAGTGATAACAAAAGAAACATAAATGACGAAGTAACGGAATTTAAGGTCTTTTGAGTAAATTAAAAATTTGGGAGTAGGTAGAGGAAAGGTGATGAGAGTCAGACTTAAGATTGATAGAGGAGGAATCTAAATTTATGTGGATAGTTTCAGAGAGGATGCGTTTGTCATGGTTATGCGCTGTAGCTAGGATAGACGTTTTTTCAAAATCAAAGGTGTGGTTTAAAGAAATGGCATGTTCGGAAAGTTTAGAGGAGGTAAGGTTATGGGAGGAAATGGCATATTTGTGTTGAGAAATACGGTCTTTAAGGAAGTTTTTGGTTTCACCTATATAGGAAGAGTTGCAATTAGTAGAAGAACAAGGAATCCGATAAACGACATGGGAACGAAGTTTGAAGGGAATAGGATCTTTGATACGGGTATAGATATGGGAAAGTTTGTTATGGGATTTGAAGGCAATACGTAAATTGGGGATAACGGAACGTAAGTATTTTTGAATGCTATTAGAGAGGGTGGGTATGTATGGCAAGGATCTGTATATAGGGATAGATGGTGGATGTGGTGATCGGGTGAGGGTGGGGGGTTATAGTAGTCATGGATGAGTTTATTAACAATATAGGGAGGGAAATTGTTTTTAAAAAGGATTTCTTTGATACGGAGGGTGTTGGTTGTATGGAAGCAGGAGTCAGAGAGGGATAGGCCACGATGAATGATATTTTTAGCGACGTAAATTTTAAGGTGGTGTGGATGTTGGGAGTAATAATTAAGAAGTCGGCCAGAGTAAGTGGGTTTTGTATACCAATCGGTGGATAAGGTGTGGTCAGAATTTTTAATGATAAGGAGGTCAAGGAAAGGTAGTGACTTATTGGATTCGACTTCAACGGTGAAATGGAGGCGGGGATGGTATGAATTGAAGGAAGATAATAAATCAGTAATGATGTTGGGATTGATGATAAGGAGGAGGTCGTCTACATATTTTTTGATGAAACAAATATCGTCACGGATCTGTGGAAGAATGGAGTCTAGAAGGTCATTTAGAACAATATTAGAGAGGTCAGGAGCAAGGGGATTTCCCATGGCAAGTCCAGAAATTTGGGAATAGAACTGTCCATGGAAGGTAAGGTAGCCGGATTCACAGCAAAGTTTTAATGATTGAAGGAATGAGGACCGGTTAAGAGATGTATGGGGTTCTATTAGTGGCCAGTGGTTATCTATTATGTCAAGAGCTTTGTCTAGGGGAATGTTGGTGAAAAGACTTTCGACATCGAAGGAAGTGAGGATGTAATGATCAGGGATGGTGAGGGATGTTAAAAGATCACGTAGGTGAAAGGAG
The DNA here is from genome assembly GCA_037127475.1 of Arma custos. NCBI lineage: Eukaryota > Metazoa > Arthropoda > Insecta > Hemiptera > Pentatomidae > Arma > Arma custos. The sequence goes on from CM073764.1 coordinate 51,593,804, forward strand.
TTATGGATATCGTATGGGTTGTTACGGCTGAGGACTTGTAAGGATGAAAGTAAGAATTTGCTAAGTTTTGTAGATGGTGAATTGACGTTGGCTGTAATCGGACGGAGGGGGTTGTTGGGTTTGTGGATTTTGGGAAGACCATAAAAACGTGGGGCTAAGGAGTTATAGGAAATGAGGTTTCTGTAAACGGGATAAGTAATAAATTTAGAATTGACAAGGCTTTTTAAGTGGAGGTTGAATTGTTTTTGGAGAGATGTAGTAGGATCACGAGGTATGGGTTTATAGGTGGAAGTATCAGAAAGAAGGGAATTAATTTTAAGGTTATAATCAGAAAGGTCCATAATTACAGTAGAGTTACCTTTGTCAGCTTTGGTTATAATTAAGTCAGCATGAGATTGAAGAAAAGAACGTGTGGAAGCAAGGTCTTTGAAAAATTGGGGGGAGAAATTAGAAGGGGTGGAATGAGGGTGTTGAAGGAAGTTGGAAATAATATTAGCTACAGAGACGCGTGAAAGATCTGGTTGAACATGTGAATGGTTGAGGAGGGGGTCATTATGGATGTATTCTAAGTCAGTCAATAAGTCGGGTATAATTTTTTTGAAGGAGGAGGAGGGTGAAGAAAAATTTGGTCCTAAGGATAGAATATTGATAACATTATATACAAAACCCACTTACTCTGGCCGACTTCTTAATTATTACTCCCAACATCCACACCACCTTAAAATTAACGTCGCTAAAAATATCATTCACCGTGGCCTATCCCTCTCTGACGCCTGCTTCCATACAACCAACACCCTCCGTATCAAAGAAATCCTTTTTAAAAACAATTTCCCTCCCTATATTGTTAATAAACTCATCCATGACTACTATAACCCCCCCACCCTCACCCGATCACCACATCCACCATCTATCCCTAAATACAGATCCTTGCCATACATACCCACCCTCTCTAATAGCATTCAAAAATACTAACGTTCCGTTATCCCCAATTTACGTATTGCCTTCAAATCCCATAACAAACTTTCCCATATCTATACCCGTATCAAAGATCCTATTCCCTTCAAGCTTCGTTCCCATGTCGTTTATCGGATTCCTTGTTCTTCTACTAATTGCAACTCTTCCTATATAGGTGAAACCAAAAACTTCCTTAAAGACCGTATTTCTCAACACAAATATGCCATTTCCTCCCATAACCTTACCTCCTCTAAACTTTCCGAACATGCCATTTCTTTAAACCACACCTTTGATTTTGAAAAAAACGTCTATCCTAGCTACAGCGCATAACCATGACAAACGCATCCTCTCTGAAACTATCCACATAAATTTAGATTCCTCCTCTATCAATCTTAAGTCTGACTCTCATCACCTTTCCTCTACCTACTCCCAAATTTTTAATTTACTCAAAAGACCTTAAATTCCGTTACTTCGTCATTTATGTTTCTTTTGTTATCACTCGGTTTACATCTCTTTCTTTGTATCAATTTTTTATTTATTTTATTCATATTTATTTTATCCATCTACTCCCTTTCCCCATTTTTCCTATTCTCCAGCATGGTTACCTTCTATAGTTAACTTTTGGCCACTAGATTTCGCCCCTATCTCTTCCCCCAGTCTTAACGTTCTTTTGCTGGAATCCGATAAATTCCCGTTACTCCGACATTGATGTTTTCTTTTTTATCACTCTATCGACATTTCTTTCATTGTTTTATTTTATTTATATTTTTTCCATCCTTTTTTCCTATACTCCAGTATAGTTACCTTCTATAGTTAACTTTCCGACCACTAGATACCGCTCCCATCTCTTCCCTCGTTCTCAACGGTCAAATTTGGCCCAGTACGCTCTAGCCGCTATATGTAACGGCCACGCTTCCCAACATTCGGTATGTCTCCTCTTCATTTCTTCTTTATATTTTATTTATTTTAAACTTTTCTCTTTATCCTTTCTCCAATTTTAATTTTCCTATTTTTTCCCCTTATCATTTTGGCATCCATCATATATTGGTAATCATGTGTTCATATTTTTTAAACACCTATTTTATTTTTCTAATTCATTAATCCCATCTAATTTTTTTTCATACATACATTGTAAACTATTGTTACTGTACTAGCGTTTTCACCTATTTTAACTTTTCATATTCTATTCCTATCAACTATATTTTCAAAACAGTCATTGTACACAGGTGTTATTGTACAATAGTTTTTCTATTATTCACATTTGTTATTGTACATATAGTTCCATACTTTTCTGTAACTTGGTAACATCATTAAGTCCATTATCATACATTTTACACCTTTTATTTTACTAGTTTTTCTGTATTCTTCATATTCCAACCTTTCTTTATATGTAAATATCCTCATTTTTGTTTCTTTTGTTTAACTCCTCCTTTTGATTTTCCTTTATATTATTATATTGTACTGTACTATCCATTCTGTACATTTATTTTCTATTTTTTATTTTATATGCGTTATTTATTATTTATCATTTCTGCTCATTTTCTTTAATTTTATTAAATCTGTCTTACTTTATTATATCTGCCATTATTTTCATTTTCTTTTCATTATCAATATCTTTGTTATATCTGTCTTTATCTTAATTTTATTATATTCTATCACATTTTCTATAATTATATCTGTCACTATTTCAATAATTTTGTTATATTTGTCTTTATCTGATTTTTATTATATCTGCCACTAGTTTAATGCCTTTTCATTATCAGTAATTTTTAAATCTGTCTATATCTTCATTTTATTATATTCTGACTCCTTTTTAATATTCTTTATCTTCTATTTTCATATCTGCAACTTTGTATTTTTCTACATTATTTGTCACTAGTATTGTTACTGTACAACTTTGATGTTTTTACATTTTTGTTCTGTTTGTTTCTCTGTTAGCCCTGAAGATGACCTACACTGTAGGTCGAAACGTCGGCACATAATATAAGTACTTCACTTATTCGGTGTTCTTATTGACTGCACCCCCCAACTATCTCCTTTACATGTTATTCGTCATAGTTAGATGTCTGGTTTTATGAAGTACAAATGATAAAATTACGAACAAAAAATAATATTGCAAGCCTTTATTATGTCTAATACATTGGTAATATAGAAGATAGGAGTTAATTCGTTAAAATAAAAATCTATACTACTACAATCTATGAAGGGTAATGGGACCAGTACTGGTAGGAACGGTACTGTTTATACCAACGGTTGAACCGGGAGGTAATGTGGCTACCACAAAACCGTCAGTAGTAAATCAATACCTACTTTATAGAGGCTGAATGAACCCTAGAAGATCTAAAAATTCACGGGTGTAAACAAAATAAATTATTTATCTCCAACTTAAGACCATGAGACTTCTATTTATTGACTTTTATTAACTATCAAGCAGTCTACACACCTGCACATCAGATAAGGGTCTGGTGCTTAGTACCTGGTAGAGGCTACTGTTTCTTGGATAACGCTTGTTTAGAAAGGTGGTTTGTCCTAAATCACGCTCAACCGCCAGATTTGCCCTCTTATTTTCGGTACCCACTTTATAAAGGCTGGGTGAGCCCCCTGAGATCAAATAAAAGTCTGCATTCGAGGGAGATTCAAACAATAAAAAAATTAAAAAAATATGTTTATTTAAATTAGAGGTGTTGGTATTTGTAAACAAAAATATTCTGTTTAGATTTTTAATTTTAAAAAATTTTCTTTAAATTAATCAAAAGTAACATACACAGTTTACGGCATATTTAAAATATAATATATTAAATAAAATTTAAAACTATTTAATAATAACAAATAAAATACTATATATGATGGTTTTCGTTGAAGAAATACAATCGAAACGATGACTTATCCTACAAGGACTAAATCCACTTAGTGGCCGAAGCCTGTACGCGACAGTTGCTAGAATAGCTCTATATTTTACTTTTATTATCTCTGATTTAACACTCCACCTTACACTAGATAAAATATGACGTTTCAGAATTATTAAATAATGGAGTGAGAGAACAAGAAGTACAAGCTATTATATTATCTTCAAAGGTAGGGTCAAGTACAGTTATACAGTCTTAATGCTTATGGAATTATTATTTTTTCGTACGTTTCATAAAATGAATTAGTTAACTTTACCATGGAATGGTCACAGATATGCTTATGACTAGGGCCCGGATTTATATGCAATAAAAATCCTTAAATATGTACATATAATATGCATTTATTTTGGGGAAATATGCAGGCAAAACCAAATAAAAACGCAAAATAAAAAATGTATTACTTACTTTTTAATTTCTAATATTATACCCTTATAATATAAAAAATAGTTACAAAACGCTTATTCCTCTTACAAATTAATATTTGAAATTGTGTACATCCTTAGATTATCGAATGTGAAGCTCTGACGATCAGGTCGCAATGTTTTTTGTACCTACTAAATGATATTTCCACGTCGACTGATGTAGCGGGAGCTCTTTTAAGACATGATGCTTCACTAGGGCTGAATGGTATATCTTTTTCTCCAAAGTTTCCTTCTAGAATATCGTAAATGGATCGTAACTATTTTAGCCCAGAGCTGTTTTCCAAAACGTGTTGTTTTTTCCATTAATTTCTTTGTTCTTGATATTGCCGACGCTGTATCATCTAATTTGGAAAGAAAGTCTTTGATCTTATCAAAATGTTGATAGTAGTTGTGGAATACATCTTGCCAGGTTCCCCATCTTGTGATTATTGGTTCCGGTGGTAAATTTAATTATGGGTAATTTTCTTTCAATAATTTTACCCGACTTGGCGCTTTGAGAAAATTTTTTTTGACATTCGAAATCATCAAGTCTACATCTTTAAATTCATTTCTGACAGTTTCCGTGACCCTATGAAATGCAGGGGCAAGGCAAGTCAAGTGAATCATTTTAGGGTAGAATATTTTCAATGACTTTGCAGCCTTAACCATGTACGGTGCAGTGTCAGTTGTGAATAAAAAACTTTTTCGTGTAGAGTTCCATTTGGCTAGAGAAAAGTCATGGAATCATTAAAAAATCTAACTATGGTTACGTGGTGACATTTGTCCAACAACTTCATGTTTAGAAGAAAGTGTTTTGATAAGTCTTCTGATAGCTTTCCGAAAATAACATTGACCACGTACCTTCCCAGATAATCAGTCGTCTCATCTATGGATACCCAAATTGGTTGCGTATTTTATTCATGGTCTCCTGGTAAATATCAGGGTGATAATTTTTTCGAATAGCGCTTTTGTCTAGCATTTTGAGTTCGGTATACCTTTCAAAAAACTCTTTTAATTCAGAATTATTGATCTTATAAATTGGAATATCTGCGCTTATAAAAGCACGAGTCAAATCATTGAAAAATTGTGAGTTACTGGAAGTCGAAGGTGATGTAAATGATGTAGAAATAAATGTCTGAATGAATTGTTTTATTCCTTGTAGGTTTTCTTTATGTTTCGTTGTTTCGATATGCTGCGTTACTAATGATCTTCGAGATGTTGACATATCACAACTGTTACAAAGTAAAACGCCCGAATCAATAAGAATGTTTCGTCAAGGAATTCGCGTAAATATTTGGTTACAAGTTTACTAGCTTTAGCCTTAACCTTCGTGATGTTAACGGTGCGATATTTCGAGTCTAACTAACACAATTTTTAGTTATAGAGGAGCATCAGAACCAAGAGTGGAAATAGATTCTAAGAATTTTAACATAGGAAGGGGAAGAGCCAATGTTCTTAGAAAAAGAAATATTATAATTAATTGTTTCCTGTTATTAAATGAAATGTTTTTATTGATTCATCGTTTTTAAAAATTACCTGAACACTTCTGACAACACATAAAACCTAAAATAGAACAAAATGCATTAAAAATATGCAAACACGATTAAATATGCAAAAATATGCATTTTCCTTCAAATATGCACAAATATGCAAAATAGAAGTTGCCCTAATCGAATGCTTTTAGCCCAAAACACGTTTTAAAAACTTCAAACGTAATGTACAAAGCATTAAAAAAAATATGCAAAAACATAAAAATCCGGGCCTTACTTATGATTTTAAGGTTTTTGTTTTGAGGCCTGTTAGCCTCATTTATTTATTTCAGTATCTCTATTAGCCTTAATGTATTCATATTTAAATAAAATAAAATATTCATGATCACAATAAAAGGGTTATTGATTTTCATTTAATTATATATCATAAATATCTGGGGCGTCCATTCACACATATTTCCTTATCACTTTGATTTAGAGTCGGGATAGTTGTATCATTCTTCAGATGTATCCGGAAATTTTGTTTACCATAGTTTTTTTTATATTGTTTATTGTACAGATCGGCTATTCCCAGCCTTACATGTTTTTTTTTTAATAATGAATTTTAAACTTTAAAAGGTAAAAATGTGGGCTTCGTCTCATGCAAGAGACCCCCTAACTGTACATTATCATCTTATTTGCAAGAGAAGTTATAAATATGTAATAGTTTTTTTTCATATAAAGTAATTATAATGTAATAACAAAACAAAACTATAGTACTATATAACGGAAAACTATAAGGAAACAGAAATATATTACAATTTTTTAAAACGATTGGTGAGAAAGGTAATAGAGTTCACATCAGAATATCTTTCAAGAGTCTCGGTTTTAGTCTTGGGGATGAAATAGGTTCGCCTATGTTGAATGCTACAGCTCCTTTGACTGCTGGTAATCCGGTCTTAAATCTGGTGTAGCACTTTTTAACGAATCCTCAATCGTCTCTAGTTTTAGGTCTCGGTAGACTGTTTGACTGTTTCGTACAAAACAAGGTGCGTTTACTGCGATTCATAGGATTTTATTTTGGAAAGTTTGCAATTTTTTTCGGTTAGTTGTTGACACTGCTCCCCACAATTCAAAACCGTACATTAGTAGAGGCCTAAGAATGGTTTTATAAATTAATAAGGCTGTTTCTGGTTTTAATCTAGATTTTTTTAATTATCGGATAAAGTGCTAATCGTGCGCCTGTGTTAATTTGGTGTTGATATGCTGGTTCCAGGTAAGACGACGATTTAAATAAATTCCGAGATATCTTGTTGCTTCCTTATTCCACGGGAGGTTGCTGCCATTGAGCACTAGCTTAGATGGGTCTGAAGGGCGTCTAAGGGTGAAAATGTTTGCAACATTTTTGAACGTTGAGGTCAAATTTCCATTTAGAAAAGCATTGTTCTAACTTATGAAGGTGACTTTGAAGTGTGTTCCTGGCTATAATTATTTCATCACTCTGCGAGTATACTGCTGTGTCGTCAGCGAACATAGCTATGGGGGAAGTGGAGATTGTGTGATGTCATGGAAATAGAAGTTGAAGAGGATAGGAGAGAGAACTGAACCCTGTGGGGTACCGGCACAGATTAGTCTAATGGTTGAATTACTGTTGTTTATTTTAACTGTATAAAATCGATTGTTTAGAAATGAACATATGATATCGTGAAGGTATTTTAGAATACCTGTTTTTTTGAGATTGTAGAGGAGACCGGTGTAGTTTTTTTTATTGCGATTGCTGGTATCACGTCGTGGCCGAGAATTTTACTAGTTTTGAGCTTCCTAATTAGTGAGTGAATTTCTTTTGGAGTTGTGAATTCCATCGTTAATTGTACTGTTGATAGAGGTGATCGTAAAAACTCTTCGATTTCGTCGTCTAACCTCCCTCTATCGGATTGTGAATTTGCATATTTTTGTTGGAAGTAATCGGCAAAGGCTTCGGCTTTATTCAAGTCGCTGGTGATATACACTCCGATCGTTACTAGACTAGGGATATTTCCTTTTTTATTTAAAAGTCGTTTTGTAGCCTTCCATAATGATTGGACTCTTGGGTCCAGGTTGGAAACACATTTTTCACACGTGGATATCGTGAATTCCTCTAACTCCTATAGTTTAGTCCAATTATTAGAAATTAAATAAAGGTAAAGGATTTAATCACTAAAATAGAGACAAAAACTCAAAAAGAAACACTATTATTAATTATAATGCAATTGGGAAAAACCACAATGCAAAGCCTTATGTTTCTTTATTTACTAATGACATTAAGTCCTGAATAAAATTAAAATATAATCGATCCATTAAGAATTGAAGTGGAACAACGGCTATACCACAAGTTGAATGTTGAACGTCTTGGTGGCGGGGTGCTGTCTCATGTTTGGAGCCTGTTTGGGCTGTTGATCGTTGGGATGTTTTGCACCTTTTTCTTCGAGATGCGATTTACATAACCCCCCCTTTTGATTTTGGTGTCTTGATAATGCCTGAATAGGGGAAACGTCGACTGGTAAGTAGGTGTATATTTTGAAACATAAGGCTTTGCATTGTGGTTTTTCCCAATTGCATTATATTAGTAAAGGATTTAAATAATATTTGCTAAAAGTAGTCTACCAGTCAAATAAAGAAATAAAAAAAAAATCATATAGCACTACAACCCAAGAAGGATTTTGAGCTCAATACATGGTAGAGATTGTGGTATTTCTAAGCCAACGTTTAAGCAGGGATGTGGCCAAGGCGAATCACTCACCCACCAGGTTTCCGACATTCCTCAGTAAGAGTTCTCACTTAATAGAGGCTGGATGATTCCCAAGAGGGTCAGTACATCCCACATCTACTGCCTTACATCTAATGCCTTTAAAAAGTTTAATAAATTAGCTGCCACAGCCTGATTTGAACTCATGACCTTAATGATAGAAACTTATCTCACTACATACTGAGCTAATCCGTTACTATTAATGAAAATAACAGCAAAATAAAGAAAGATTGTAGACAATTACGAAAATCTAATTTTTTATTAAGCTTTCGGTTTCTTCATTCAAAAAACAGTTCAAGTTTTTCTTACATTTTTACAATTAATCATGGAACAGCGTATTGAATATTCTATCGACCGTTATTTTGAAATTGAATTGTATTGGTTCCAAATCTTTGGTTCAGTAGTCTCGATTATAAGTAGGGGATTGGGTACAGCATATTTTATGAATCTTAAAATTTAAAAGATCAATTTTTTAGGGAGGGTAAGATTTTTTTTGTCATAGTTGACTAGGAATTACTGACCAATTCATCAAAAACTCAAAGTAGGTACATGAAGGTAATTTTTTCAAATTGTTCATTTTTATTAATTTTTTTAAAATTCTATAATTCAACTTGTTTAGGTTCTAACTCATATTATTAACCTGTTTTATTTTATAAATACCGAAAATCCGAGAGGACCTCGCTAATACTCCAAAACATCGAGATTGATTCAAATTTCCCAAATCCCAAATTCAAAAAAAAGTGTACTAATTGCACTGACTCATTCATCCACGGTAGAAACAAAAATTGGTTGACATTCTTCAGAAAAATTATTAAATTTGTTCATGAATTTAACATTAAGATTTATAGATTGAATAATTTGTATAAATTGAATAATAATAATTTAAAAAATGTAAATGGCAGTGGCATGGACAAAGACAGGTAGAGAAACTACACATTGGTAGTACTGAAATATAAGGCCACATTATTTTCAGAAGCCTCGAAGGATTATAAAAAATTGAAGAGGTTGCTATTTTTGAAATGAGTAGGTTTAAGTGGGAACAAAGTTTGTCATGAAAAGATTGATATCGGATTCAGTCCTAATCAGTAACAAATGTGACATTAAGGTTATTATGGATTACTTTGTTCGTTTGTTGTTTGATTGTTTTTATTGATATTTACAACTGTAATAATATTACAACAAGTAACTTTGCTAATCGGATAATTGGAGCAATCCAATAATGTTCGTCTCGAAGCTATCTTCTTTTAGACGCCTCGGAGGGTTATCAGGAATAGTATGGGAAGCAAGTTGAGAGACTAGCGGATTCAAGTGTGTATGGAGCTTGTCATGAATGGATAGGTATCTAGTTTGGGCAAAATCAGCAACATTGGGATAGCAACATAAGATCATGATGGATGAGTTTGTTTGTGACATAATAAGGAGCATTGAGGATTTTGGATTGTAAGGATTGGATACGAGATGAATTGAGTGGTTTAGTAGAACCGCAAAGCTCAACTCCGTATGTCCAAATAGGTCTGATAACTGTCATGTAAATGAGTCTTTTGTAATTAATTGGGAGCTTAGAGCGTTTGTCCAGTAAATGTTGATGTAGGCGAAAACGTCGAGCAGTTTCTTGTCTTTTCAGTCTTGTATGGGTTATGAAACTTAAACGTAAAGCATCAACTTTGAAAGACCAACTTTGAAAAAAGATCGTTTTTGTTTTAGTTGATTAGGAAAGTTCGTTATTAATAGAATCATTAATAATAGCCCAATGTAGATACATTTAAGTGATGACTATGTTAATAAGGATCATATTGATACCAAAAATAAATAAATACATTGAATCTTGTAATATATATTTAAATATAATCATTTTATATTGGTAAATTGCCTTGTATTACGGTAGTACATTTATTTATAGCTACCTTCACTACAAACGTTTCTCGAAGACAATCTGGCGGGAGATGCATGCTGCACGCTAAACGGCACGAGACAACAGAAAACAGCATGTTCGCTTCCACGCTTCGGCCCACAACGAGATACATTTATATCAATGTTGGAGTTGTAAACATTGCACGCCACACTCCCGTTGCACGCTATCACTCCGATACAACGAAATAGTGATAGCATTCTGATGAAAATATAAATATAATTGACGAAGGTAATGAACCCTGAATCGATCATAATTTGGATGCTGAGATACGCTAAGTAGGTTTAACTAATTAGGCTATCAAATTCAAAGACAACACGATTTCCAAGTCAATATTATTTCCAAGCTTGCCGAGACTTCATCGACGCTCTAATAACTTTCGTCAGCAGTTTCGACAACTTCCCCTTAAGTCTTCAGTCTCCATCAAATCATATTGCTTCATTTCATAAGAGCATTTCATACGATTTATTCTGCTTGTTTTTAAAAACTTTACGACTAAATAAGTATCATCTTATACTTATTCGGAAATTTTCATTCTAATTCGTTTTATGAGAGGCCTTCTAATATTTCTATACATACATTTCTCTCTCTTTATAGATATAGTTATATATATATATATATATATATATATATATATATATATATATATATATATATATACATATGTATATATATATATATATATATATATATATATATATATATATATATATATAAGGATATTTTATAGATTTATAAAGGTTGTATGCCTTTGGATTTAGGAATAAAGCTACTGAGTAGTTTCTCTGAAAAAAACAAAGGTTTATTTACAATACATTTATATTTACATGTCTTAAATAATTACAATCATTTTCAACTAATCATTCCCTCACCTGAAAAAAACAAAGAAACAGCATTCAATGCCTTTACTTCGTGTTTCTTATAAAATTAAACGGGTTCAATAAACTCAATACACTAAACGGTAACAACACTATTCCCTCTCGGATCTTTTATTTATAACAGCTGTTGGGTCAAGAAGGTTGTGAAGGGAATTAAGAAAACTTCCGTATATTAACGAGGCAGTTTTCTTTACATATATATATATATATATATATATATATATATATATATATATATATATATATATATATATATAGCTTTCTAATATTCATGCTTATCATTCGGTTTTTAGAATTATTGTATTAAATAAGTATTAATTTTATTAAACCCAATGAATACTTCAGTTTAACATAAGCACGTAAATAAAAAAAAAACAAAAAAAAACATCGGTTTTATCGCATTTATTTTTGTAATAGGAAATTTATTTATGAAATGTAATTAAAATAAATTAAAGTAATAAATTAATTTCCCTAAATTTGTTAGGAATTCTTTTTGTAATTATGTGGCATAGAATTTCAGACATACCAATAGTTATTAAGATTAATTTTGTTCACTTTATATTATTTCCAAATTATGTATATATTCGGGTATGTTTTCCCATACTTATTATTTTAACGCCCTAACGTAAATGTTTACGTTTAAATATGTATCTATGCATATGAAGAGGAGGCTAAGGCATAATCGGTGTTGAGAGTTATAATTATTAGAAATATTTTATTTTGAATGATATTTATTGGTTCTATATTATTGTTATTATCAATAACCTTTATGGAAAAGTCAGTTTTACAAATTTTAAATTAAATTTTAAATGCTGGATTGTTTTATGTTTAAATCTCTTAGCTCTTGAACCACCAAATTTCCTCTATCTACTGCGAGAACAAGGAATCGACCTTTTTATTCTTTTCTAAAAATCTGGAAACGATTTAACCTAAGCTGAGATCTGACGCGAGTTCTATAACTTTTTTACGAGGGTCTTTTTCCTAAGCTTTCTTTAGGTATTCTTACTCAATTGATGTTGGAGGTCGTCCACAAAGTAGATCTTCTTAAGTCGTATCTTCTGAAGAAACTTTTGAAAACCAACGAAGAATGTTTCATTCATTAGAAATCTCTTCACAAAAAGCATGGTTGATATTCCTTGCTATCTGGAAAGCGGAATGACCAAGTTGTTATAAAAAAAAACAAGAGATGAATATATAATTCGGAAGGAAATTTCATATGCTTGTTCATATCATATTTCTACTCTTAAATATGTCTTGAATATGTATATTGATATTTGGGATGCCAGAGTCTCATTTATCATGAGTACTCAAATTATTATTTATATTCCTTAATCTTAATTGGGTTCCTTTCCAAAGGTCTATTCTTGTGTTTACCAATTTACTCTTCTATTATACCTTCAATATATTATTTATAAATAAATATTGTATCTGGGATATGTAAGCAGCAAAAGAATTACAATAAGGATCGTTTATTTATTCAAAATCAAACAAGATTATGATTCAGATTTTATATATATATATATATATATATATATATATATATATATATATATATATATATATATATAAAAAAGGATTACCATAAAATACATTACAGGAAATAAATGAAACTTATCTGTGGACAGGATTGGGTTACAGGTCAGTCTTCTTCTTGTCGCCTTCGGGACTCTTCATCTTCTCGGAACGCGTTGTTTCCCGACTCCTTCTTCCGCAAGATCTCTCCTCCTTGCTCTACGTCTCCAGAGAGCTCCTTCCTCCTCCGCCTTCGTCTCAAGAGTGACTCCTTCAGCCTAGTTTTAGTAGTAACTTGCCCCCTCCCCATTTCTTCTTTCTCCACCATCTTGGACCATAATAGTACGTAGCACATAGCTACGTTTGGTACTGGCATAACATACTTAAAACTATAAATTCCTATAGTAAATAAAGTTTTAACAATTATTTAATACTGCTAACATCGTACTTGATGTTAACAAACAATTCGTCCGAACATCTCATGCGTGACAACCCATTTATATCATATAAATGATAAGATTTATAAGTAAATATTTCAAGGAGCTAGGATCTTGTAATAAATTAAATTTTAACTGTCTGGACATTTAGTACATATTTGATAAGAGCGGTATAATAGCCGATTACAAATTTCTGGAAATTAACAAATAAATATATATATATATATATATATATATATATATATATATATATATATATATATATATATATATATATATATATATAGTTAAATGTTGACTTTATGCAAACGAGTTTTTAAAAAATGAACTTTATTTTAAATGACAACACAGAAAGAATGATATAATAAACTAATGATAACAATATTTAAACGGGCATAATGACGGCCTGGAGCGGAATCAACTAGGCTGGACTGGCTATTGGCTTTGTTCTATGCCTTTATAAAGGATCAGCAAGTAGCCGATAAGAGTTCCTAGAACTGCACATCTGTGTCACTTATAACTCCTCCCCACTTTAAGTTTTTGAACTCCGGGCAAAACAAAGAATTATTTAAATATTATACATACATGATAAATTGTTAACATGAAATACTAAAAGCTAGTTTTATACAATTTGCTTAACATAACATTATGATCATTTACAATAGCAGGTGCTGTTGGTATAGTAACAATTTGTGTTGGTATATTAGAATTAGGTGGTTTATAATATTTTCTTTTATAAATAAACATAATAAGCATGATAATAAAGATTATAAGGATACTAATATAATAATAATTGTAACTGTTGTTTACAAATGAAAGCATTTCAAGCGGTGGTATTGTATAATTATGTGTGGTTACAAGTGTAGAATTTAAAATTAAAGAGTTATAAAATAGTTGTAAAATAGTATTATAACTATGAACGTAAATGTTAGTAAATTCAGAAAAACAATCATATTTACTAATGTTAATTAAACTTACATATGGTAAAAATACAGAGTTATTTTTACAATCTATTATTTTGGTAATATTTACGGTTACATATTGCTTAAGGATATCTACATATCTAATTTTATTTTGTTTGCTTACAATTAGTTTGCAATATTCCAAGTTTCCATTTTCAAGAATAGAGGAAACACATTTGGACTTAATCCTATTTAAATTTAGACAATAAAAATTGTCTATAAATATACAGTTGGCTGTATACAGAGTTGTTTTATTTTTTATGTAAAGATCAGATTTTAAGTCAATCTCATAAATAGTTTGGTTGATCACCCTTGGTATTGGTAAAATAAAATATCCTTTATACGATTCATTGTGGACTGGTATTTTTATAAAGGTATGAACAATATTGTGATGTGTAGAACAAAATATTTTACTGTTTGTCCATAAGACTTCTGGATTATTTGATATTAATTTTATATTTTTTGGCAAATTTCTAATTACATCAGTCATTAAATTTGAATGTACTATTCCCATTTTACAAAATTCCAAAGACAAAGTTAAGCTTTTGATTTTATTTAATAAATGCATAATATGAATGTATAAGTCGTAGGCCATGTCATTCTGTTCTAAAGAGTTAAAATTTTGTTTATTGATCATAAAGTTTTTGTTAATTGTCTTTATATCTTTCTTATAGTCTTCTATTAATCTTTGGTTAATGTTTACTGTTGTTTCAATATTATGTTCACTTTTATAGTTATTCTTTTCTACGTTTGAAATTATTTTATCATAGTATTCTTTATCGTCAGCGTCCATATTACCTGTGATCCAACTTATGATATTACCTAAACCATTTATTAGTCCTCGTTTATGGCGGTTATTTATGTCTTTAAATTGAATTAGTTGTAGTTGTTCATTTGCATCATTTGTTAGGTCGGTTAGTAAGTGAAACATTTTATGATTTTTAAAATTAATTAAATGTGTTTGTATGTTTGTTATTTCTACTTCTAATAGTGTCAGGTTATAAAAATGATATGTTTCATAGAATTGATTAATTACTCTAATATCTTTTATAGAATAGTGTAGGAGTCCTGGTGTTTTAGTCAGATCCATTACTTGTATCGTCTGAGTCTTCTGAAGATGTATTGTCAGTAAGATTAACCAGTAATGAGTCCTCATCTGAAACAAAGTGTCGTTTCTTTCTTCGTTTATTAGGTCTGCGAATATTATCAACATGGGTTTTTAGTTGGCGAGCTCCTTGAATTAGTACATTGACTTTTCTAAATTTATCTCTATTTTTAATTTTTGCTTGTGTGTTTTTGAGAAATTCGTGGTCTGTCAATTCAGGTGGGTCTTCTCGATTTTTATTTAATTTATCGGTCCTTTTTTCTTTTTCTTGTGTTATTTTATCACGTGTCAGTTCGTGCAAGAGTTGCATTTCATTGTGATATTTTTGAACGTATAGTTCTGTAATATTAATGTCAGTTTGTTGATTATTATCTTGTATAATCCCGAAAGTTATTTCGTTAGGGGTTAGTTTCAAATTTGTATTTAGTGTATTATTGTATGCTGAAACTGCGATTTTTAATTTATTTTCAAATGAATACTTCTTCTTCTCATGTGAGATAAGTCTTAATAATTCAGTCAGCGTTAGGTGTACCCTGTTAAGTAATCCTAATGAGTTTGAGTGGTTCGTAGATGTATAATGGAGGGTTATATTATTATAATCACAAAATTGTTGAACTAAATTGTTCTTCATCTCCGTGCCTTGGTCCAAAGTAATCTGTATTGGTGTCGGGAAGTATGATAAATAAGTTTGTAAGCAGTCACAAATATTAATAGCGTTATGTGCAGGTATTGTTTGTGCGAATAGTCGTTTTGAAAATGTGTCTACTGATGTAAATATAATTTTACTTTCAAATTTCAGAATGTCGATCATTAACTGTTGAAAAAGTTTTTCCGGTGTAGGGGTTAGTTGGTACTTCGTCTTAATTGGTCTTCTGTCATATTTAGCCTTTTTGCAGATTTCACATTTGTTAATGTACTCTGTAATCTTATCTTTCATATTCGGGAAGTATACCTGTTTTCTTAATTTTTCGAATGTTTCCAGTATTCCGCGATGTTTAGTTTTTCCTAAATGGTAATTTTCGATTGTCTCTAGTTGTTCGTCTAATTTTTCTATGTCAGGAATAATTTTGAAATATCTTTTTATTCTCACTGAGGGGAATTCATCTTCAACGATTGTTTGTATTGTTTGGAAATATTCGTCATAAATTTTATCTAAAGTTTGAATGTTAGATGAACAATAAATTCCGTAAGTTTTATTTGGTTCCATTATTTGGTAAAGGATAGTCTGTAAGTCATCTTTTCTATTAAAATTAATTTCGTATCTTTTTTTATTTCCAAAGGGTTTAGAAAAATTCATTTCTTCTTTATTTCCTCGTTTGATTATTATTTGATTTTTTTCTATGTTTAAGCATTTATCTCGAACTCAAATTCCTGTTATAGTTTTATACTTTTACTATTACTAATTCTTTATTCTATTTTTATATTAATAAGTTTTAATTATTTTCATTTAATTGATATTATTTTTTAAATATAACGGTTATCATTATGTTTATGATTTTTATTTCAATTAATATTTATTTCTATGATTATAGTAACATTCTTTTAAGATTAATTTTATTAAAACTTAATTTTAATTATGTTAAAACTAAATGATATCCGTTGTCCAATATCCAATAACTAATATCTATAGCTCTATCCGGTGGAGAATACTTTAATATCTTCTTTTTAACCTTCCCCCGAAGGTAATTGCGCACATCAGTGGGGTTATTCTTAGTTCTCATATTGTTTCCTAAATTTAATTTATTATTATTTAAATTTTTCTTATTTATTTTCTTATTAGGAATGAAATATAAACTTGTCAATGATTTTAAATTAAGTTTAGCGGTCACGTTGAGACTTTGCTTACTTGTCCTTTCCGCATTTTTAATTTTATTACACTCTTCTGACATTTCTTCTCTTTTATTATCGTCGCTTATTTTATTACTTGTAATATGTTTTTCTTCTTTATTATTGTCGTCGATTTTATTATTTTTTATTGTTTTTGTTTCATTATTTTCGTAGATTAGATTATTACTTATTATTGTTTTTATTTCCTTATTATTTTCAATGAAATATATTTCATTATTTACTTTATACTTTTTATTTTTAAATTTTACCTCCATTTTCTTTAAGTCTATTACGGCTCCTAGATTTTTCATAGTTTCATACCCAAATAAAATATTAAAACGTTCGCTAAAAGGGTAAACCAGGAATTTAACTTCTCGATTAATTCCTATCAGGTCTTGCAGGTTGAGGATAACACCTTGTGTTCCTTCTGCACGTCCTGTAGGGGTTTTTATCATAAAGCTTTCCTTGGTTAACTTAGCATTACGCGGTATGCTGTCAGGAGTGATATAATTTTTTGTGGCTCCAGTATCGATGAGCCATTTATTGTTAATAAGGTCCGTAATTTGCGGTAAATTATCCTTATTACTTACTTCATCTGGTTCTAAATTTTGTTTTAATTCCGTTTTTTGTTTTAATTCCGGTGTTTGTTTTTGTTCCGATTTTTGTTTTTGCTCCGTTGTTTGTTTTTGCTCCGTTGTTTGTTTTTGATCTAATTCAATGTTTGTGTCTATTCGGGTGGTTTCTCCCCGTTCGGACCTAACTCTAAAAAACGGTCTCTTTCTTTTTCTAATTGTTGTAATCTGTCCGTTAGTAATTTAATTTGTTCGTCCTTTTCACTTTCGGTATGATGTACTCTATTCGATACTGTTCTCATCGAGACTGTATTCGATTCTTGTTGTGGTTCTACTGGTGCTTGTGTATTTTTCCAATTTCCCGAAGGAGGTTTATTAAAAAATCTATGTTGGGATTGAGGATCCCACTGTTGATTATAAATAGGTTTCGAATTTTGATGTTGGTAATTTTGATTATAAGGTTGCCGTTGATGTTGATGATGTTGGTAATTTTGATTATAAGGCTGCCGTTGATGTTGATAATTATTCTGTTGGTACTGATATTGCGGATTAAAATTTTTTTGTTCGTATCTATGGTTGTTAAATTGTTTATTTTTGTAATTCGGGTCGAAATGTTTTCCTTTATAAGTTGATTGTTGTTTGTCCTTTTTGTTAGTATGTTGCCCATATAAGCGGTGGACAATGTGTGATGCGTCATTTCGTAAAATTTCGTCAATGTCCTCTACAGTATCAAACTTTATGTGATAAATAAAATCTGTCAGTGCAGGATGTAAATTATGAGCGGCGTGGTGTGATATTTGTCGGTCGTAGCGCGACATTTCTGCAATTTTGTCATCAATTTCTGGGTCAGCGTAGACCCTCGCGTATAAGTCACATCGTTTTTTCGATAATCGGTCTAAAAAGTCATGAGGATTTTCGTTATGATACGATCTAGTATTAAGAAGGTCGGAAATTAATTGTTCTCTTGTCCGTGTGTCTTGGTATTTACGTTTTAAGAAGGTTAGTATTTCAGATACGGTAGAAAATTCCTTATCATAAGTTGCTATCTTAGCTTTGCCTTTCAATTTGGTTAAAATAGTCAATTTCAATTTTGCATGATTTATATCTTTAAATTGATTAGTGTCTTTACAATACAGATCATAAATAAATTTAGTATTTCGAACAAAATCAACTAAATGTAAGGGATCACCATTGTATTCTGGTATTAACTTAAAATCATGGTCTTTAATTTCCATGTTAATATCTGATTCTATAATATCTGTTTCTAAAAGTGAGTTAAAATTGATTGTAGAAAAGGTAGGATTAAGTTGTCTAAGTTGGTTCAGTCGTTCTGACAAATTTGTCATTAATAATTAAAAACTTAAATTAATAAAAATATTACAACATAAAAATAAAATTTTTAATTTTTAAATGATTAGTCTATTATTCACCTTTCGTGATGTCTTCAGTGAATGCAGTTCCTCGCAGCACGAAGTCTTTAACAAAAGTTCTTGACTCGGGTGAATGAATATAAAAATATTCAGTTTCCTCAGGATACCTCGTAGCCGTGGAGATGCTCGCTGTAGGCGTTGGCGATCTTCCTCGAGACTATGAGAGTGATGATGCTGTTTTGAAGTCGGTCTTAATCGACGCGATAGGACTCAAAACTCCCGCAAAGTTACTAAATATCCATGTAAAAGAAAACTGCCCAAGTCCCTGTGTTCGGGCGCCAGTTAAATGTTGACTTTATGCAAACGAGTTTTTAAAAAATGAACTTTATTTTAAATGACAACACAGAAAGAATGATATAATAAACTAATGATAACAATATTTAAACGGGCATAATGACGGCCTGGAGCGGAATCAACTAGGCTGGACTGGCTATTGCTCTTTGTTCTATGCCTTTATAAAGGATCAGCAAGTAGCCGATAAGAGTTCCTAGAACTGCACATCTGTGTCACTTATAACTATATATATATATATATATATATATATATATATATATATATATATATATATATATATATATATAGACCAAAAATAGGAGAAAACCACTACCCTCAACACAACAGCTGAGTATAGGATACCGATGGATTTGCCACTGAAATAAAAATAAATGAGAACTTCCAAATAATGAACAAAAAAGTATTAATTTGTGTAAATAAAAAATAAACAAAATAAATGAAGTGACAAATACCATTTCACACCGCTCTTTGTTCCACCCAGCTCTTTATAACCTTCATCAACTTTTACAGTTGGATGTTCTTTCGAAATATTTTAAATAAATAAATAATTGATAACATAAGTGAAAAAAGGATCATGGCTGTTAACCGTGCCGTTTTTTAATGTTTAAAATCCTCATTGTTGTCAAGGAAACCAAAGAAATGTTAGGCATATCTTTAATTGCTTGATAAATAATGATCTGGATGATAGAGGAAGAATTAGAATTAGAACTCAACCCCTCAGATAATGATATCGTGATATCTTTCTATGTTATTCTGTGTTCTATGGTCTTTAGTTCCTTCATTCATGAGCTCATAATTTGAGGTATGCTGCTTTTGTCCTTCAATTATAACTTTGGTTTATATAAATAAAAATTAGATTACATTGCCTTTTTCATAAATTATCTTGTGACAAGAAATAAACTGAACACGTAGTAACACTCTAAATTATTGATTTCTTCCGCTCAACAGGTCAATTAGCCTTGAATGTGGTCGAAGTTGGAATTTTAAATACGACGAAAAAAAACCGCTTACTGTCTCATTAGACGGAAAAGATTTTTTAAAATTAAATTTTAGAAGGAAGTTACTATCGATCTAGCGCAGTAGAGGCAGGTAATGAGGTTATTAAGGGCCGGCTTCTTAGATTGCCTTCTCTTAATTTAATGTCATTTTTTGTTCATCTTATTTTCCTTAACAAGTTAAATTGTGTTTCTAATTATTTGTACATAACTAATTAGCTAATCAGTATATATTTAGTTCATCTAATTTTTCCCTCATATTATTTATTTTATAAATATTTTATTTGAAAGAAAAAGATATGGCCAGGACCCGGATTCGAACCCGGGACCTTCACCTCTCCGTGGTTACGCCTCAACCATCTCGGCCGCCCTGGCACGTTTCTCGCCCAGCCATATCCCCTCTTTTCACTTGATACTACATCTCCGTGTTCTCAGTTGTATCCTAACTAGATCCAAAATAAAAATAATGTTCAATTAACATTCTCCCCGTGTATACATCGCAAATTGCGAGAACACGGAGATATAGGATCAAGTGAAAAGAGGGGATATGGCTGGGCGAGAAACGTGCCAGGGAGGCCGAGATGGTTGAGGCGTCACCACGGAGAGGTGAAGGTTCCAGGGTTCGAGTCCCAGTCCTGGCCATATCTTTTCTTTTCAAATAAAATATTTAAAAACATATATGATATAAAAATAAAATAAATTATAATGTTATTTATTTTACTTCGATAAAACCCTGCATATCTCAACATTTTCACTTCCGCCTTTCAAGTTGAAATAATCATAGAAGGTTTCCTTTTGATTTCATTAAGAATTTTATTTTGTTTCCACACAAACATTTAGTTTCATTACAAATTATACAAATTTGTATGGACACTCCATGAGAAATAAATGAGTAGTTGATTTTTATCCCATTGATTAAACATTTTATTTTTACATTATAATTTAGAACAATGTATTATGACATTAAATGTTTAATGTACATAAAAATACATTGGTATAAACCATCGTACCTTCTCCTTGACTTTGACCAGGCTCGTTGAATAACGATTACAGCTACATGGAAGAAGGAAAAAACATTAGTAACCGAATAAAACGTCAAAGTCAAGGAGGAGTAATACTAGTGTTACGGGCTACTGCGTCTTAATAAAGAATTAAACTACTCCTTAATTAAAGATACTAATATTTATTAACAAAATGATAAAAAGAATACAATTTAACTGTTAACAATTAATTTATTAAACTAATATAAATTTACAATAACCATATTCTAAATATTTATTATCTATGCCTAACTCCTATTTAATTATTACAATAATATAAGGTATTACTAATTCTAAATGACACTCTAAAATTACACTACAATTTATAACTACTAATTAACACTTACAGTTCACTAGTCCACCGACCGTAAGATTATCCAAGTATGACAAACTGACACATAGTAACAAACAGAAACAGTTTATTACATTCGCGAGACTATCAAAGTTCACTGATACACTTATTACACTGGCCGGTTCAACACTGACTAGTTTATCACACTGACACTCACTTATTACAGATCATCACCGTGCCTGGTCTACTCTCAGACTGACTCGCTCGAGGCGAGGGAGGTATTTAAATATGCAAGGCCGAACATTCTAGAACACGGAAGTAGGGGAAGAAATTCTAGGAATGTCTAGAACCTTCTTAATGCCTTCCGACAAAGGACATGTTCCGACAAAGGTTCTAATCCCATCTTAACTTCTCCCGCCGACGGCTCAAGGCGCTAATCCCTTGCTTCCGTCTTCCTCTCTGTGACCGTAACTATAGCTTCTGGAGATTTCTTGATTAAAAGGCTTGCTGGAAGGGTTAATAGCCAAAATTATTTTATTTATTTTATTTTAACAAAATTATATTATTAATGAGGGAAAAGTTGTAGTCACGGATATTATAATACTTCCATATGGAGATTTTTCTTCAACACAATGCACACCTTCACACATCCAAGATAAAATGAATGGATACCACGAGAGGGGAATTAAGCTGTTAGAACGGTCTTCTCGTTCTCCCGACCTGAACCCTGTGAAAACTTTTTAAAAATGTCTCTCGGATGATGTCAACCCAAAAGGAGCCCGGAATCCCGATGAGAATCTGAGGGATGGCGTCCAGAAGGCAGCGAGAGTTGTAACTCAGAAAAAATCACAGATCTTGAAAAAACTGTCTTTCTATGAATAAAAGTACTAGAAATCAATGGGAAAAAATAAACTGTCAACTTTTAGTTGTCCCGAGTTTATACCTATTTACTCGTAATTAGAATCGCTGGCTAAAAAAATGTTTCTGAATCAAATTAACATATGCGCGTTATCAGAATTCGTTCTATCTCAGTTCAGACTGTTAAAAATTGTATAAAATACACATCACTACAGTACTGCTCTGGAAATCTTATTTTCAAGATAGATTTTTCTGTATTTCCGTTGATTCTTAAATTACATTCTTCTTTCCTCAATACAAGGGTATACATCAAGACAGTGTTTTAAGCCCTATTCTCTATTTCCATTACACCCCTGATATTCCGGAGCACCCATGTACCACCAACTATAGCTTCGTTGACAATACAGCCATTATTTCTTTCCATAAATATCTAAACCCCTAGGCTCTATAGCTCTTCAAAATCATATATTCGATGTAGAAAAGTGGTTATGCAAATTGGAAAATCAAAATAAATGCCTCGAAACCGAGCCATGTAAGCTTCTCCTTTACTCGTCGCAGCAGTCAATATAACAGACAACGACCATGTACCTTATAAACTATGTACATTATCTAGGACTATACTTGGACAAAAGAAGGAACATACATAAAACATTAAAAAGACAACAACTTACATATGATGATGTGATGACTATCCACATTCTTCACCAGACTTATGAAACTAACGACTAATTTATAAGACTATTGTAAGACCTATTTGGACATAAGGAACCGAACTTTAAACTTCAGCTAAATACGTCCTTATACACAAGATACAAACAACACAATTCAAAATTTTGTGAAAAATTGTTAATGCTCCTATGTTTATTTCGAATCACACTGTACACAAAGACATGAACATTTCCATTATAAAATCACATATTCACCACAAATACCCAACATTGCACTCATAAACACAAAATCCACCTGTTCTTTCTTTTTTCTATTTCCTGTTACCCGGACTTGATAGGAGAAGATTAAAATAACAATGGCCAACAGACTCAAGAACTATTAACCAAAACTTGATGTTCCCGCGAATCAAAGAGAAAATCAAATTTGGTGGACGTGAAATTTCCCAGGAGCAAATGAAAAACATAAGAAAAAAATCTGTACCTAAACTCGTAAAACATGGTGTGCTTATAATATGGTCTTTGAATTTAATAAACAACTCTTCTTTGGTGACCTTTAGTAGTCTTCTCCATCATTATCTAACTTACTAATGGATTACTGATTGGGCTACTGATTTTTAATTACTTAAACCGGATAATAAATGGAAATCATTACCACCATGTTTGGTGCATGTAGCTCCCCAGCATCTTTGTTCACGCCTATTCATCTGGTCTCTTGCCAACTATTGTGGAATTTGTAATTGTGTACAGCCCCTATACATTGCTTCGAGCAACATGCACCGCATGTCTTAATCTCCTTGGCTTTGATCCCGTACCGCACCGATTATAGAGTTGACATGTTCCCTTTGATATCGCTCTCTCCCTCTCTCTCAATATAAAGCAGTATATATATATATATATATATATATATATATATATATATATATATATATATATATATATATATATTGTTCGATATCAAATACAGAGTATATCTTCCCTCTCTTAGACTATTATTGTGTGGTATATTTGAGTAGCTTCCTAAAATTTGTCTTTGGTGCCCCGAGGCGGTCTCATGCGTAGGCAATATTTAATCATATCCGTCAACTCTCAATCCCTAGTATCTTTCAATTAAAATGTGCTATACAATTTCAAGAAATAATATCTCGTCTTTCTTACCTTTATAGCTTTTATACCCTTTCAAAAAAATCAAAACATTCTAGCGTTCTTTTTCAGCACGCTCCAATACCACTTGGAACTCAATCCCACCTAATATCCGTCATGCTTCAAACTTATCCTCATTCAAACTCATATTTTTACAGCATCTTAATTCTATAAGTAAGCTCTTAGGGAATAAAACTAAGCAGGTATAATTATTTACTTATAAAGAGTTGAAGTAAATAATGGCTTTTATGTTTTACGTTTTCTATTTTTATTTACTTTTTTTCTGGTTACTTTTTTTTTAAAAGAACTTATTTCTTGGTTTTATTTACTTGTTTACCCACTTATGTAAAAAGCATCTGATTTATATTATGCAGTCTTTAAGCCAGATGTATTTTCTCGTTTATTTCATTTTTACACATTTGTTATAGGTTTAGAATAGTTTTTTTTTTCCAATATTTTTTTATGCATTTGTTGTTCTAAAGTGACCAGAACAAAATTATTTTCCTTTCCTACAATATGTGTCTGTGAGTTTTTCCTGTTTCATATTATAGAGCCTTAAAGATTTTATATATAAGTCATTAAAATAATACAGGAAACAATATTAATATTTAGCTTATTTAAGCATCTTCATAACAATATTGGATTCTGGATATAGTCTTGCTGCGTTACGAGGTTAAGACGTGTTTTATTTTTTTGCTATTCCTTAAACAGCTTCCATTGGAGTTTATTCCAGTAACGCGGCTGGAAAAGGGGGCACGGGCCTCCTGAACTCGTGCTTTGCCCTCATTCCTGGGGAAGAAGCTTAGTTCGGGGACCCAGGCAAATTGTAAATAGGGTTTGAATGTGTACATTATTTTATTTATTTTTTATTTAGACTTTATTTTATTATCATTTCCTTTTATTACCACATGTATATATGTTTGCGTATGTATATATTTTATTACATTCACTTATTTTATTGAGTTTATACCACTTTTTGTTTTGTTATGGAATGGTTGTAGCTACATAGCACCATTACTTATTGCCCAGGAGTGGCAGATTGTAATGTCTCAATAAAGTGTTTAATAAAAAAAAAATATATATTTGCTATTTTTCCCTTTCTACCTTGAAGATGCCTTAATGGACTAAATATTGACAATTACTTTGTTTCCTGTATAATTTTTCTATTTGTTTCACCCAACTTTGGAGTACTTCGGATCAATCATCAGTCCTTATTCCGTGACTTTCTCTTCGCCCGGTGTCTGTTCATCCTCTCTGATATACTCTTTTCCTCATCGGTGATTTTGATCGTCCACTTTGTTGTCGCCTCGAATCTCACCCACATGTGCCATTTTATTCAGGGGCTTAAGGCTCTTTTATTTTGAATCCATTCTTGTCCTAAATACTATACTCACAAACATATGATCATATATCTGTGGTACCTGTGGATCGTGGGCTAAGTCGAATTTTGTGAATTTCAAGCTATCTACTTAGAATCGTAATTTTTCTGAACTTATTTTAAGTTCAAGATTTGAGTATCATCCCACGATTCACAGAGGAATATCCTTCATTGAAATGGACGGAACACCTAGCGTGTCAGACACAAGGAAAGAGAAAAAAATTACGATTCTAAGTAGATAGCTTGACATTCACAAAATTCGACTTAGCCCACTTTGCACAAGTGCCACAGATATGTATATATAAATATATATATATATATATATATATATACGTGTATGTATATACTATCTAGTTATTTTGTTTGATATAGACTTTCTTATCCTATACTGTTAATAGAGCGTTTGCGTGCCACTGTAGTCCCTGTAACATTCATTTCTTTGCTTCTACATGAAATAACTGTCGGCGGGAATAATCTACTCAGAGATCATTAGTTTGGTATGGCAAAAGTAAAATATATAAGTCCTGATATTCCTTAATTGACATGACACTGTTGCTTGGTTTACCCAATATAACATAACGCAATATATTTGTTTAGTCGCGGACCTGGACTGCCCGCCAGATGGAACGGACAGATCATTGCCTCTAAAATCGAAAAATGTACTGTACCGCCAAAACCTAGGAGAGGGGAGCGACGTTATTGAGTCACTTCACTTGCTATTAGATCGCCGAACGGACTAGTTCTATCAGCCCTTCGCAGCTAAGATCATCGCACACTGCCGCCTAGTAATCCGCTTTCAAGCCGCTATTCCTGTGAGGACGTCCAGAGGTTTCAAGATTGCCACTCGCCAGAAGCTATGCTGAGGTGCTTATTGGGTTTACATCACACAAATTGTAAGTCCCATTTCATTATCATAAGGCCTCAAATTGTCAACTAATTCTTCTCCGGATGATCAACGTATCACATGGTATCAACCGGACAGTTCAAGTTAATTAATGATATTATATTCATTGTTCCGTCATGCCGTGATCACTGGCGAAGATAATAATTATTCGCACATCTTCGCGCCTTATTGAAATCTGCATTACAACGTTCAATTTCATTTTGTAGTTATAATAATCCGCTTTCAAGCCGCTATTCATTATATCTTTGGCCATTATGCTAGCATGGAGCATTTCTGTTATTGTTAATTCTCGCTCCAATTCATGTTAATCATTTGTTCTTCTTTTTTTTGTTTAAAATTAATTTGTTCATTAGATCGCTAAGTTACATGTTTAGTTTTAAGTTAATTTTGTAGACGCTATTACTAATTTGTATCTTCTTTTACATGCATATTTAATAATATTTAAGAAATATCGCATATTATTTAAATTAATAAATCAAACGCTTTGTTAATATCTGAGACTTCATTCAATTCCCGTGGTACTTCCATTTGCTTCCTATTAAAATTATTCAGTCTAATCACGCCTTAACAATATTATAAATAATATAATAGTTTATATAAAGACAATTAATTTTTTTTGCTCATCTTAATATTTTATAAAAGGGCCGATGGATAATTTTTAAGGGCTTATAAAGGAAGAAATATATAATAATCTGTAGAGTCCTTAAAAAT
Source organism: Arma custos (assembly GCA_037127475.1). Classification (NCBI taxonomy): domain Eukaryota; kingdom Metazoa; phylum Arthropoda; class Insecta; order Hemiptera; family Pentatomidae; genus Arma; species Arma custos. Next base: position 51,621,231 of record CM073764.1, read on the forward strand.
AATTAAATTGAATTGACAAATGGTCGTTAATTATTGAGGAAGTGGAGGGGGAAAGGAGAGCTCACAAAGAGACAGCCTGCTTTGCTCAACGGCACCTCCCTCATCTCAAATTGTTTCCCTTCTTTCTAATTTCAATTAAGATATTACTTTACCTTCTCTGAAATCTTTACCAACTCGACCGAGCTTATTCCATAACGCGGCAATATTATATATATTAAATAATATTTATTATTTTGAAACAACGAAACTATTTTATATAATTTTTTTTTTATGCATAAACGAAAAAATTCCAACAAAAAGCCTTAGGTCTCTAAGCCAACATCAAATAAAAGTACCTGCCAATTTTTTCAGCTCTGAAATAATAAAAAAAAAAAAGAGAGAGAGAAAATAAAATGAAACGGCTCCAGAGCATGACGTTGGTGGACCGGCTTGCTCTTGATGAGGGTCCCTTATCTACCTTCTAATAAATATGATTACTGTTACTAAGAATACACTCACTCACTCAAATACCAGCCAGCACTACAATCCATCTAAAACCTTGTCATCCATCAGAAGCTTCCTCCATTCGGCTCTTGCTAACAGCAAATCCTCTCCATCTTTGCACATCTAAAGCCTCCAGGTCTATCTCGACCTCTTCCAGCCAACTTATTCGAGGCCTCCCACGCTTTCGTTTACCACCTGTCTTGCAACAGAGCGGATTTTCAGGATCACTTTTGGAATTCATTCTCCCCACGTGTTCCAACCATGTCAATCGTCAAAGGGACGGCAGAACTCAGGATTTTTAATTTTTTACTCCCTTTAAAAATTAATATATTTATTTAATGCTCTACATAACAGAAATTTTTAAAAATAATTTAATTCAATATCTTATTTTTATGTTAATAAAAGTAATTAATATTTAATCTTCTCTTATAACTGTTCATTCTCGAATTGAATAGAATTATTACCATCCATCAGTTTGGACAGAGAATTAATATTCACAATTCCGTGTTTATAATAAATAAATAACACATTATTATCTTTCATACCTTGATGAAATAAATTGTCCCTGAGTAAGAGTTAAGGATGTTTTTCAGGGGGGCAGGATGTTTTTCAGACCTCCAATTTTTATTCGATACCAACAAAATTGCAGTACGTCTCCACTGAAATCTGAACAGAAGGAGTTTATGTATTAATTTAAAAAAATAGTGTATCTATTCCATCTATAAATTATAAAACTCTATTCGTAGATATTTATATTATCTTTCTATGAGAAGGCCCAGGTCCTTGTAGGACCTTGTAGGACCGTAAATACCGGATCGATATTTGGAAAATATCGATTTATGATTATTTTTAAAAATGAATAATTTTCCACGATCATTTTAAAGGAGATGGTCATTAATATAGATCGTAATTTAAAACCCACTAAAATTAATGGTTCATACTAAAATTAATAAGTTAAAGGTTGAATCAAGTGCAAAGTATATAAAAATCATATAAAAAAAAGAAAAATCACTATTTATGATCGCAATAAAACTTATAGATCTGGTAGACATTTTTTAATTTTCATTTAATTTTTTTTGTGTGGGTATGATCAATGATACCCACCCAAACTTCATTCCTGATATTACAGATACATGAAACTATCATTCGCTTTATATTTATTTTAAATTATGGACGATTTCTCAATATCATTTCGGGTAAAAAAAAAAAAAAGTTATGGAAATATGTATCGATACAAATTTTATATATAGTTAAAGGGTAGCTGCAGGTGGCTTTCTCAGACTAACAGATCAGCTGCAGGTGTCCTTCATAGAAGCTAGCTAAGGCATATTCAATCTTATTTAAACCCCTCCTAATTAAAATGAAAGAGTTCTCATTTAGACTTAGTTAGAAGTAGGCTGTTACTCTGTCAGTTTATGTACCGTTATCAGTTTTGTTTGTTCTTTTCAATAAAGCTTTCTTTTTAAAAAGGCTTATCTGATTCACCGACATTTATCTGGCGCCCGAACAGGGACTTGAGGGCTTTATCCAGCATAGACAGATCTTCATAGAAGCATCATCATTTTACTGGTAAAGAAGATTGTTTAAACATTTTCCAACTCAAGTCTGAACATTTCGATCGAAGACTATAGAACTTCATATTTATGAACTTCTACTTCACGCTATCTTCACGAAGGAACGTCACTCTGGACTAATTGTCAAGAAACCGACCTTAGAGGAAGCAAGATCAGCGATAAGGACGAGTCAGAGAGAAAACAACAAGCTGTAAAGGTCAGCAATATTGTATAACTTTATTGTAAAAATAACATTGACCAGTAACATTAGTTTTAATTAGTTTTAGTATTAATTGTTAAATCTCAATTTAATTTAATTTTAATTATTCATGAACAGTTTACAAGATAGATTAAATAATTTAAGAAATTTTGATACAACTTTAATAGATCACACAATGGCTCTTGAAATTAAAGAATATGATTTTAAACTCATCCCAGAATACGATGGTAATCCCTTATTATTAGTAGACTTCATTAGAAGTACAAAGTATATTTTAGATTTATATTGTAAATTAGATAACCCTCATAAGGATACTAATCATTCGAAATTATTACTAACAGTACAAAATAAATTAAAAGGTAAGGCAAAGATTGCCACATATGACAAAGACTTTAAACATGTAAATGACGTACTTGCTTACTTAACCTCTAAATATCAGGACACTAGAACTAAAGAACAATTACTTGCGGAAATTTTAAATACTAAAAGCTTTCCTAATGAACATCCACGCGACTTTATTGATAGATTAGCGATGAAAAGATGTGATCTTTATGCTAGAACATATGCTGACAATGAAATAGAAGATAAGGTTGACGAAATGGAACGATATGACAGACAAATTAGTCATCATGCAGTACATCAATTAAGACCGGAACTACCTGATCACAAACTGCTCATTTGGATATTTAATATGAAAAATGAAAATTCGAGAATAATGAAATGGGTTTGGAAGTTACAGGAATTCGAATTTGATATTGTACACATAAAAGGAAAAACTAACTTTGTTGCAGACGCTTTATCTAGAAATTTAGAACTAAACATATTAGAAAATGTTGATCAAATAGACAAAATAATTATGGACACTTCTAGAGAAGTATCTCCAGACTATGAATCACTAATGGAACAATTAAGTAAACTACAATCAACAACAGAACAAAATGAAGAAACAGACAGTTTAGCCACGTGTCACTCACAAGAATCATCTAATGAACAAATTTGGTATGCAGAAAAGGAAAAACCTATAAACATTGAAAAACATCAAATTATTATAAACAGGAGTGAAAAAAAATCATCGAAATTTGAAAAACTATTTGGCAATAAGAAACGACATACTTTAATCATTAATGATGTCAATGATCTTCCAGAATTATTATATGAACTCATTGAACCTAATACAACTTACGGACTTTTATGCTCAACTCGTTTCTCAGCTCTAGAAACTGAATATGAAAATTATTTTACAAAAATTAGAGACATAATTACAGAACAATTTCCCAATGTTAAGATTAAAAGATATTTCACAATAGTTAAGGACATAGAAACATTAGACGAGCAACTAGAAATCATATCACACTACCATTTAGGAAAAACTTCACATCGAGGTATATTAGAAACATTAGAAAAATTAAAAAGAGAATATTATTTTCCAAATCTAAAAGACAAAATAACAGAATTTATTAACAAATGCGAAATTTGTAAACTCACAAAATATGAAAGAAAACCATTAAAGCCAAAATTTGAAATTACCCCAACACCAGACAGACCTTTTGATGAAATTATGATCGATGTACTTAAATACAATAAACACAATATTTTCACAGCAATAGACACCTTTTCTAAACGATTATTTACCTATTTATTACCAAACTGTAACGCCATAAGTATTTGCAAAGTTATAGAATGTTATTTAAGTTTTTATCCCTCTCCTAATCAAATTATTTGTGATCAAGGCTTGGAAATGAAAAACGAATTAATTAAACAATTATGTAACATTCATTCAATTAATATACATTATACATCTGCTCAAAATTCAAATTCATTAGCACTATTAAATAAAACTCATTCCACTATGATTGAATTATTACGCATTACCCATAAGGAAAATCCAAATTATGAAATAATGAGAAATTTAAATTTAATAACTATCGCCTTTAATAATTCTATACATCAACATTTAAAATTAACCCCAAATGAAATTACATTTGGAAAATCATCCAATCCCTTAATAAGTAGCCACATTACAGAAGCATACATTCATAAATAGCACAAAGACTTACTTTTTCTACACAATAAATTAAAAAATAAAATCATTGAGGAAAAACAAAAACGTATAACAAATCTTAATCAAAATCGTGAAGATGTACCAGACGTAACCACAGAAGAAGTTATTTATTATGAAAACCCTGAAAGTAAAATTAAAGCAAAAGACCGATACAAAAAAGTTAACCTAGTATTACAAGGGACAAAAAAGAAACAGATTACAACACATATTAGTAAAATTAAAAGACCTAACAAACAACATAAAAAACAATATTTCTCCATTTCAGATGAAGGTTCTTCTAATCTTCATGACGACAGTGATGATCCAGCATTATACAGCGATTAAGATAACTGACTTGACACAGTCCCCTGGAGTAATTCATTACACCATCAATAAAGTAAAATTAATTGACTCATACTATGAAACTTACCATTTTTATAATTTAACACTCCTAAGACAAGAAATAAAATATTTAAATAAATACAGCAGTAAATTTAATGACTCACCAGTTGTCGATGTTATTTATGACTCATTAGACACAGTACGGACATTAATCAGAACTTTAGATTCAAAACGTCCAAAAGAGGACTAATAAATGTATTAGGAAAGGCACTCTCTTATATTACAGGAGTAATGGACTCCGACGACAAAGAAAGGTATGATAACCTTATTCAACAAATGAGTTTAAATGAACAATCCAGTAGAAACAACGAATTAAATATTATAAAAACCAATAAAGAATTAATAAACAAATACGAAAAGGATGTTAAAAGCATAAACACTAACTCACTCATAATCAAAAGAAATTTTAACCTTGTCAACTCAAACCTACAATCGTATGACTTTCTTATGCACATTTCCAACATCAAAGACAAATTATCGAATTTAGCTATAGCAATGGAATTTTGCAGAATTGGAATTATACACTCTTCTTTAATGAAAGATGTACTTTCAACCACCCCAACTAATATTACCCTTATTTCTAATGATTACGAAATATTATGGTTAAATTCAAAAATACACTGTTCAGAATTTCAAGATGTCATTCATGTTTTTATAAAATTGCCTGTCTTAAATAAAATATATAAAGGACATTTAATAATACCAACACCTGTATATATCAATAAGACTTATTATATCATAGACATTAAGGATAAACTAATATTAGAACATAAGAATTTATATTATAGAGCAAATTGTAATTATATTAAAGAATACTTTTGTAATAATGTATCAATTATTGATAACCCTTGTATTACAGACATTATTAATAGAAACAATAAAAATAATTGTAGGAAATTAAGTAGCACTTTACAAAATATTTATTATGAAGAAAATATTAAACAATATATAGTGTATAATAAAACTTACATAACTAATTGTAACAACGAACGTATGTTTATACCTAGAGTTAGTCTCATTAATATTAGTAACAATGATTGTTATCCAGAATTAAGATTAATTAATAGACATAACCCTCACCATGTATTCCAACCTTACTATACTAATCTATTTGAAGACGAATTATTAATCAATAATGTAACCATAACTATGAAACCCTATTAGGAAATCACTTCTATTACTATAAACATGTATATATATTATATAATCATTTTTATTTTAATCTCCATCTTTATTATTGTATTTGTATTATATTATAAGGGATATTGTAAAAATAGTAAAAACTTAAGTACTCATACTCCTGAACCCATTGTAACATATTTTCCAACAGCTCCTATAGAGAGCACAAGAAGTTTATTGTCAAAAATTTGCGTTCCAGGAGTAACGTCCAATTTTGCCCGGGGAGGAGTTAAAGGGTAGCTGCAGGTGGCTTTCTCAGAATAACAGATCAGCTGCAGGTGTCCTTCATAGAAGCTAGCTAAGGCATATTCAATCTTATTTAAACCCCTCCTAATTAAAATGAAAGAGTTCTCATTTAGACTTAGTTAGAAGTAGGCTGTTACTCTGTCAGTTTATGTACCGTTATCAGTTTTGTTTGTTCTTTTCAATAAAGCTTTCTTTTTAAAAAGGCTTATCTGATTCACCGACATTTATCTATATATCGAAAAGTTATTTCGATATAATCGTTCGGGGTAATTAATAGGGACTTTCATGACATTGAGAAGCTAGAGTTGGAAAATTAAAAAAAGAATGAAATAAACTCAACCAGAGGTTGAAACGACCCTGGAAAACCTTAGCAGAGAGAACATTGATAGAATTGATAAAAGCTTATGCGGGTTTTTCGTATTGTGTTCGTATTTTTTCACAGCAGTGTATCTTTTTATTATTCGTGTTATATCTAATAAATCAATAAAATTTATAAAGGAAAGTTATATAGGTGGGCTCTACCGACGGGATGGGCAAGAAGAGTGCGCCATAGACTTAGGGTGGGAAGGACTCACTCAGTCTGTGTTGAGCGAGCCAGCTGTGCGGTTGTCGTCTGTGTTCTGTCTGTGTCGCTACGTCTGTGTATTTTTCCTATTTCACCTATATTATTTTTTTATACATAGAATTGTAAGTATATCTTTAATGTATCGTAAAAATATTCACATTTTTTTAAATTTAAAAAATATAGTTATAATATTTATAAATAAAATGTTCTTCTTAACCCATGCAAAAAAATGCAAAGAAATAAAAATTACGGACGAATATTCTTATACGGATCATTAAACATTCTTAAACTGTTGAAATTTGAACAAATTGCTCTAAAACAAATATTAACAATAAAATATTTAATAAAAATAAATTAAAAATTAAATTTTCTTACATCTTCCTTATCTTAACCAAAAAACTTAAAATAGTATCCAGATTTAAAATTAATCCATTCTATCATAATTTATAATAACTCAAATAAAAAATAGTTTTTGGATCATTTAAATTATAATTACTAATAATAATATATAAAGAATAATTTAAGGAAAATTATATTAGTTTTAGTAAGATGTCAATTAATTCACACCATTTACAGATTTATTTTGATGAAAACTTAATTCCTAAATTTGATTAATAACAAACATGAATTAATTCTGTCACCAGTTGATTCATTTTATGATATTTAACATTAAATACAATTCTGCTGATTAATCGTCAGATGTAATGACAAATTTATTTCACTACAATAGATTAAAATATTTAATAAAATAGGTAAAAGTATTAAGATAATTGATCTTGATATATTTAGATTATAGTTTCAAATTATTAAAGATGTAATATTTAAAAATGTTCATAATTATGCATCCTGTTGTATGTAATATAAATATTAATTTACTAAATTTTAAGGGAATTTAAATTTTAGAATTACATAAAGATGTTATATAATAAAGAAAAATATGCCAGGAACCAGCAAGAGCTATTTGAAACCATTGAGTTAAATGTTTCAATTATTAAAGATTTTTAATTTATTATACAGAAAAAAAAAGATATCCTAACTGTAACCTTGGGCGCCTTATGATAAACCCGCCACACTTTGTGGAGTTGTGGGATTAGTATACAACCAATAATACCTTGAGGTCCAACTGTAGGTGTATGCACTATATATAATATATATGTACAAAATGTATATTTTCACCCCTCCCCCCCCCACAGATACATACAGACACACATACACACACACACACACACACACACATATACGTGTAACTCCACATAAGGATCCATTTTATTAAATTTGTATTTATACTCCGTTCCTTAGAGGCATTCTATGCGACCGATTATGAAACAAACAATTATTTTAAGACAAATTAAGATGAGAAATTAGTTTAAAAAGTAAAATGATTAATAAAAAAAAATAAACAAATCGAAATAAAAATAAGCTCATTAACAATTAATTAAAATAAAAATATCAACTAGAATTTACAAGAAAATAGTGTTTAAATAGATAAATGTATAACATTTGAAAAATGATAAATAAAGTTATAAATTTTGTATGTAAAATTAAACAAAAAATAAAAAAAAATAATGAATAAAAATACAATATAGTTAGTACCAAATTAAATTACAAATATTCAAGATGTACAAAAAGAATATTTTTTAAATAGATTGAATTTCAAAATATGAAAAATAAGAAACCGAAATAAAGGAATAAATAAAGATTAATAATCAATAATTAAGTTAATACTGAATATTAAATAAAGATTAAAAATAATAAATACATATAAATAACTAAGTAATTAAATTAATGTTAAGCAATCAAATAAGTAAATAATAAAAATAATTTAATCATAAAACAAATTAAATCATCAAATCAAAACAAAAAAACAAATTAAAAAATTCACTCATTTCAATTCTATCTAATTTATTTCATCCATCTATTTCATTTCATATGTGATTGTGTGTTTGTGTCTAGATGTATAAATATATTTTCACTTTTAGAAATGTACTGTTTTTGTTTAACTTTTAGTCATAGCCCAGTGAAAATTAAGTCTAAACAAGGAAACTCAATTCCATTGGATTTAAATTGTTCTCTGTTTATTGTTTCTACACCTATAGGGAAAAATTTACCTTAAAAAATCAATACAACTTTATGTTTTCTCACTTTAAAAAAAAAACAGTTTTTACTTTAATAATTAATTTTACTAGCAGATGATTAAGTTTTAACCTGAACTTCACGGTTTATGTTGTAAAGGTTCCTGAAAAATAGATATAACTTCTTTTTTTAAAAACAGAAATTGATTTTTTGGAAAAGTAGAGATCTAATGGTTTCATTCATTCAGCCTGGTCTCATTTTAGCTCCACTACTTAAATAATTCGCGAGGTAATGTTTTACAACGAAACTATACTTTAGTTTCATATTTGATGTTTACCAAAACAAATTAAAAATAATATTACTTTTTTTGAAATGGCAGCAAATATTTAATAGTGATAGATAAAAGAAAGGAATAAGTCTGTTAGTAAAGTAATGAGTGAGTGTTTTATATCTTCATGAATAATTAATTAATATTATATATTATATATGTATATTATGGATATCGATAAACTACACCTCTTCAACGAGTTTCATGGAATCTACCATAAATATAAATTTATTGTTTAGTTCCGGTTCTGAGAGCCACTTTATGCCTTTCATAATTAAACAAACAATTAATTTAGATTTTGCCTCTCATACATTTGGCAATCATTAATCTGACGTTTAAATATTTTCCTTCTGTGTCTAGTAAATAATTATTGTAACCAATTACGAAATATTTATGGGCATGATTTAATCGGTCTATGTTTAGTTGAAAACTTTTTTAGTTTTTAGTAGATTGTTAGTTATCGGACTTAGAATTGAACTATTTATTTATACATTTCTAAAATCGTACAATGTTAGTACTACCATTTTCTAATGAATTTTAAATTAAAATGCATTACATTTGGGGGGTATTTTGATAATGATAGGAGAAAGATTCCTTTTCTGGCTTGGTAGTGCTGTTACGACTGTGAGAGTGTGACAGTGGTTCTACATTGTGATAATAAATTAAATTATGTAAAAGTTCAAATAAAGAATAGCAATACCCATAATAGGGTTAAAAGACTAGATGCACTTCATCATGCTGGTATACGGATTTCTACTGGAGCCTTCAGAACAAGTCCAGTATACAGTATCTGCGTCGAAGCCGGAATCCTTCCACTCACATATCGTCGCCAAAAACAAGGGGCCAAGTATATAACCAAAATATACACGCAACCAGAAAACCCAGTTTACTGCTCATTATTCCAAAGAATAAACGACAACAAGTATAGGAGGCTGAAAAATCCCTCTCTGCCGTTGTGGCACAGAATGAGAAATGTTATCTCCGAATTAGTTCAACACCAGACAACAAATACTCAAAGCGGAAAGCTAGCCCCGTGGGCTCTATCACCTCCACACATCAACTGCAAAATGTTGAAACTCTCCAAGAATAGTTCCCCACAAGAGATTTCACAAGCCTTTCTTGCTGAACTGAGTAACTATCAGTTTAACAAAATCTTATTTACAGATGGTTCTCGTACCAACAACTCTACATCGTGTGCTGTATATACTGGCGATACAACTTTTAAGTACAAGCTGAACAGTAATTGCGGTATCTTCACAGCTGAATTGACGGCTATTCTCAAGGCTCTTCAAATAACCCTTACAACACTAGATCAGTCAACAATAGTTTGTTCCGACTCACTGAGTGCTCTCAAAGCAATAATAAACACATTTTCAGATAATCCTGTCATACATGAAATTTACCAGGCCTTAAAACAAATAGCAGACTCATTAAGAGAAATAACTTTTTTTTGGGTCCCCAGCCACTCAGGAATTCTTGGAAATGAGAAAGCCGACAAAGCAGCATCAGAAGCCCATTCAATACAAGAAATAACGCTTTCTTATATCCCACCTGCAGATTTATTCCAACAAATAAAAGCAAATATCCTAAGCGAATGGCAACGGACTTGGACATCGCTAGAGAACAATAAACTGAAAATAATTAAACCGACTACCAGCAGCTGGGCATCATCTTCCAGGCAGTGTAGAAGAGAAGAAGTAGTTATTACCCGCCTTAGGATTGGTCACTGTCGTTTGACCCACGAACACCTGATAACAAAGAGAGACCCACCTCAATGTACACTGTGTAAGGTGACAGTTACAGTGCACCACATCTTCGAGGAGTGTCCTAGGTACAGTAGTGTAATGGAAAGGTGTGGCGTGCCTCGGCAGATGCTTAAGGCATTGGGCGATAACGAACAATGTGTAAATAATACGTTAGAATTTATTAAAAGCATCAACATATTCCAGTCAATTTGACATATACATAAAGGTATATGTGTGTATGTGGGTTTATATATATATATTTATATATCCAATATATATATATATATATATATATATATATATATATATATATATATATATATATATATATATATATATATATATGTGTGTGTGTGTAATGTAATGTCTGTAGTGTGTGTACAACGTTATAAACTATGTTTGAACTATTAATTTGTGCAATTTTTATATAAATATTATAAATTTTATATTGTATTGTATTAAAAATTATATAGAAATATGTATAACGTTATACAAGTATTTATCCTTATATTACCTGTTTAATACGTTAATATGTCTCTGCTATATGTAATATGTTTCTATTATTAATATCCATTGTATTAATATATGTTTAATATATTAATATGCTTCTACTATATGTAATATGTTTCTATTATTATTATCAATTGTTTCTATTATATGTTTAATATGTTAACATGCTTCTACTAAATGTAATATGTTACTTTTATTACGTATTATCTATTGTTTCTATTATATGTTTAATATGTTCCTACTATATGTAATATGTTTCTATTATTATTATTATCTATTGTTTCTATTTCTATTATTATTACTATCTATTGTTTCTATTATATGTTTAATATGTTTCTACAATATGTAATATGTTACTATTATTATTGTCTATTGTTTCTATTAAGTAGTTGTAATTATCTAGATGTAAATATGTATATTTTCTAGTGGTGAGGGCAATAATAACCATTTGTAGTTGTTTGCCCTTAAAAAATAAAACAACAACAACAACAAGAATAGCAATATGAAAGTTTCCAACATAATGACACAAAAAAAAAAACTAAATTCTTTTGATTTAATTTCTATTCCTAGAATTAAATAACATAAAAAAAAAATCATGCGCACGCATTCACACATAAACACACACACATGCACATTGTTACCTATTTTTTCAGACGGTTTCTTGAATTCAATCCATAATTGTAATATATATTATACATATGTATACATATATAAAAGAACGTGCCGACGAATCATGATTTGGATAGTGCCTAAGAGTGCTATTGAGAATTCGATTCACGTCTAGGCGAGTTAATATCTGTTCTGTGTTGGTCTCAAGAAACTGTTATAGACACATATTAGTGGGAGGGGGTGTGAAAGAAATGACCCTATGACCCACTTGCCTGATAAGGTTCCGCCACTAATTAGTTTATTTCGTGAAAATTTGTTCAATTCCATCTTAATTTCGAGTAATGCCAATATTTTATAAATTTATAATATATAATTTAAATGTAATATTCTTGAAGTATAAAGTGTAAAATAGTATAAGCATTTATTTGTAAGATAAATTATTAATTTTCTCAATATTGAAGTCCGTTCTTAAAGGCCAGTCCAAGTATATACTAAGTGACAATAAGAGTTTTTAAACAGACTTCCACCCACTTGTGCTACCAAAACAATTAACTGAAAAAGGAATAAAGCGAGTAAACTTCAAAAACATCCTGGAGAGATAATTTTAATTTTTCTATCACAATGGAATATATTGTTATTATTATTAATGATAATCATTCAATAGATAATAATATTATTTTGCCCATAATAGACATATTTTATAATGTATCTGACTATAAAATGAGTTATTTATATTAAATTTTACCAATTATTAATCCGGAATTCGGGAAACCTTTAATATTTATATTTCATAGAATATGTTTAACTAATTAATAACTTGTAACTGATAACTATTAATATCCTATAAATATATTATTACGACCGTAGATGATATGACATATTTTATGCCCACTAAAATAAGGTTCTCATAAATAACATGTAGTAGTTGAGTATATAGAAATTATTTCTGTACCTCAGAGGTAAACTATAGTGACTGACAAGTATTTCTTACTTGTGAGGTCCCCAAGCTGTAACGTGTTCTATTCGCCCTGAAGATGGTCTACATTGTAGGCCGAAACGTCGGCACATAATAAATAAGTTATGCTTATTTTGGTGTTTTGATTGACTGAACCCCCAACTATTGCTTCCTTAAATATAGTAACTGACATTTTTCAAACTTTACAGGAGAGCAGTTTTAATGTTAAATTTTCCTTTTTATTGTTGTTCACGGTTTTCAATGATAACTAGAGGTCATCAATGATCTTGATCTCCTGTAAAGTTTGAAAAATGTCAGTTACGATAGTTTACCTCTGAGGTACAGATTTTTTTTCGTAAAATCGGGTTTTAGAGGAAAACAAAGTCTTGAAAACTTTAATTTTAAGTTTTATAACTCATATGGTGTATTCTAATAACTATTTTAATTACTCTTAATTATTCTGTAAATTATTATTATTACAAGTATTTATGTAATAAAGGGGTGTAGCGACTCAGTGGTAAACCGCTGAGTTGCCGCCCTGGTCTCGGGTTCCGGCTGTGGCAGATTTTATTTAAACAGGGGATGGATCCTTCGGGATCTGAGACCCTCCTGAGGGTCACCCAGCATGTATAAAGTTGGTACCCGAAAAAGGGGGAAAATCTGGTGGCTGAGTGTGACCTAGGACAAATCACCTCCATTGTACAAGAAACAGTACAATGTACAACGTATTGAACGCAAGACCCTTCATTGGTTGTAATGTTAAGTGGTTTTTATTAGTATACATATTATAATGAAACGCTTCAATCTGCTATTGAAATACATACACATGAAGGTGTCCTTAAACATTAATGCATAAAACAACAGTAGTCCAGTAATGCTCTGCTATTTTGGCTATGATCTCAGGGAAAAGTCAGATCCTTAGATCTGAATATGTTTAAATACTAAAATGGGATGCCACCCTGAGATCGTTATATTTAATATATAGTAATTTTATGATAATAATAAATAAGAGACATATATACTCTTCTCCAAAGATTAACGTGGTTGACTGACAAGGAGTTGTTTATTAAATAAGAATAATTATAGAATAACATTATATTTATTGGTGCTGATCATGGTTACAGACTTAATAAAACTTATACACTACTTACAATGAAAAGGGGAAGCTATAGATGACTTAGGTGATATATGTGGCTTCATTCTTCATTCTCCTCCTTGCGTCTTGACTTGACTGCTGCTTAACGACGAATCTCCTATCTTGAAAGTAAAGTTAATAAACCCAAAAGGGTCATTTTACTCTACCTGGCCCACGCCCCCACCATATTCATCTATAGCAGCCCCTTTGAATTGTATAAATATTAAAACTTACGTTTCATATGTGTTTGAGCAACCTCGAAATAGTTAATGGACCTTTCGATGAGAGCCCCGAAATATGTTTGGGAAATAACACTGATTCAAAACACCAGGTCGCATGTCATATTAATAGAACCTTTTATTAGACTAAAATTAAAACTCATTATATAAAATAAATTAGCAAAACAACTTTGATATTAATACTAAATCAATTCAATTAAAACTCAATCGTTTCTATAAAGAAAATAAATGGCTTATACTGAAATTACAATGAACAAAATAGAGAAGTAAAACAAGAATTACAATTACCATTAAATAGAAAAAGAAAGATACTATTAAATGTCTATCATAAATATGGCTAGCCAGGCGAAGTACTGTAAACTAAAGAATCAAAACTGTCTTATCTGTCTTCATCGGCGGGGCGTTCAAAGATGCCGATACGTCGAAGGAATTCTCCGCAGGGCGGGCGAAACCTCAAAGTAATACATATTATAATGAAACGCTTCAATCTGCTATTGAAATACATACAAATGAGGGTGTTTAAAAAATGTATTGGACATAATTATTTATACAAATAGCAAATGCGCTTTTTACCTTAACTAATAAATTTATTTGCATTAGTCTTCTCTTTGATAAATTTTATGTGGGTAGAGGACACTTAACATTTTTGGTCGCAGGGAGCTTTTCTCAGAAGTCAAGGATTAATAATTAAATTTCCAAAGTAAATACTTTATACTTTTATTTTCTATGGACCAGATCCGTAAGAATTTAACCGATCCTAAGAAATCATTAAAAGGGAAAAAGTAATGAAGAGAAGAATTTGACAGCTGAGTGAGCCGTGCTGGCCGATTGAAGCGCTCTCTTCAAACAGTCCGGCCTCGGTGGAGTGCATCGTTTTTATTTCAGTTCCCCTCGGGTTGGACCCAGGCCAACTTACTTCAAAAGGGATCCTCCACTCCCTCTGTTCTCCCCACTTTCCTCAATCGTCCTTTCCGCCCTTGTTTAGAGAATGCCTAAAGTGGATCCCGATTAGTCCACCAATTAGCGATACCACTTTTCAAAAGAATATGGCAAGCGGGAGGTATTTGAGGTTTGCGGTAATTCTTGATTTCCTTTGTTTTCTTATTATTTGAGAGATTCCTTTAAAATAGTTCCAAAGCTTTTCTCGATGGCCCTTTAAATATTTCTACTATTGAATAAAACAAAAAAAAAAGAGAGAAAAAGAGTCCGAACATTTAAAAGATTTATTTTTCATTCTTCGACCGAAATTTTAAATAATTATTAAAATTACTAATATTAGGGCGCCAGACTTATAGCCAGCTTTCCGTTAAGGGAAGTTATGTAAATAAATGAATTAACAAAGAGGAAAAGAAAAATAGACAAATAAAAAGTAAAATTTAAGTCATATAAAATAAAAAAAAAGCAATATAACATCTCCAAACTAGCTCGGATGGGAAGGCTGATTAAAGGAAATATATCATAAATTGTTAGTAATGCAATCTATTTACAAAAAGAAGAGATAATATATACAAAATTAGAAACATACATACACACACGCACACACGCTTTTCCCTATACTCCACTCCAGCCAAGCTGCCAAATTCGGTTACGATTCTCTCCATTTTTAAGAATTAGGTATTTTATTTATTTACTTATTTTACGTCAGTGAATATCAATACCCACCTGTCAGCAGTACCTAATTATGGGCGGGCTATAATTTGTTAGGCATCAGGAAGGGTAAGTACCAGCAGCACTTTTACTTTTGTTTCTATTCTCTAATTTTTGTTATTGAAGAAATGAAATCTCACATCCAGCAACTTTTTAGTTTCTTCTCCTTGTCTTACTTATACATAATATACATATATTTGCTTCCTTTCCCCGAACGTGATGGTAATGTTGAGAATCGGTTTCAAGAATTTTATCCTTAACTCATTTAGCGCCATGTGCGGCACCGGTGCGCACGACCTGAGTACTCGTTTGGGCCGCGTGTACACATATCCATACGCAACCTTTACAAAATTACTAATTAAAATTACTTACTGGGGCCGCGTGCTCACCGGTGCACACACGGAAAATTGATGACAAATCATGGAAAAAGTGAAAATTTTCACTTTCTGTTTTCAAGTATATACAATAAATGGACATAAACAGAATGTTATAAAAAAAAAAATATATTTTGGCCCGAATGAGTAAATCGCGATTTTGGGGCTTGGCGCGAGATGTGTTAAGGAAGTGTTACAAATTTAAGAACGGATGTAAAACTGTTAACGATAAATCTGGCTAATAAGGTGGCCGTGGGAGGGCTTCTTAACACAACGCGTTTAGTTTTTTCACTGGCACATTTGACCTGGTGTTGTGGGAAGAGTAAATGTCCCTTCCGATTGACCAATGAAGGATTTTTTTTATTAGTATTATTGAATTACGTCAATATCCACGCAGTACGATGTGGACGTGATGGTTTCATGTCTGGTCAGAATGGAGAAATGAATTATACCTTCCATCGACCACTACACAAAAACCAATTATTTTTTGCAGGAAAAATTGTCAAACCAACGGTGACTGGTCCATTAGTTACAACACTTATATCGATCCTTAAAACGTACGTCTTAAAATTTTCAGTAGAGGTAATTGAATGTTACATGTGAGTTAAAAAAATAAAAGAAATTGCTATCGGTAAAGCAAGTAATGAAATCCTTTTTTTAAACATTAGAAAATTTATAAAAGCTAGAAACTGTTTTGATTTTATCTTACATCAACATTCATCTTTGAAATCATCTTAGGTAGGCTCTCCACTCTATTCCAGGGCTGTCTGGCCTATAATTATATCCCAACAGCTTGGAGAGAAGTTAAGGTCACATTTATTTATAAGGTCACATACCAGGGAACGAAACATATGATGAACCCAAATCATATCGCTCCATATGTCTTTCCTCATTCTTGCTGAAGACAATGGAGAAAATTCTTGATAGATATATCAGGGATAAACATCTCAATGATGGATCAGTAATGTTGCATCAACTTGGATACAGAGAGGGCAAATCTTGCGACACTGCGTTGCATGCAATGGTGGACCAAATAGAAGATGCTCTGCAGTGGAAACAAATCGCGGTCGGAGCATTTCTAGATATAGAGGGGGCATTTGATAATACCCCTACTCATATATTAACTAATGCCCTACTACAGCATGGCACTAAACCAAAAATTGCTAATTGGGTTATTGCCATGCTAAAGAACAGGGTCATTCAAGCCAATATGGGCAATTATCACCTAAAGGTTAAGGCAGCCGCAGGCTGCCCCCAAGGAGGTGTTCTTTCCCCACTCCTATGGAACCTGGTAGTGGACGAACTACTACACCTCCTAAATGAGTTTCCAAGCGATAGGCTATGCAGATGACATAGCAATTTTTATCAAGGGCTTTGATCAGCAAACTATTTCAGAGTTGATGACAATGGCACTAAGAATGGTGGTGAGATGGTGCACGAAAGTAGGATTGAACATCAATCATAATAAAACGGTAATTGTACCTTTTACCAACAAAAGGATATTGAGGGAGCTCAACCCCCCTAGGATGAAAGGGATGAGTATTCAATTCAGCAAGAAGGTTAAATACCTCAGTGTTATCATGGACAGTAAATTAATTTGGAATGAACATATCGATTATGTTACCAAGACAGCCGTAAGAATTCTGTGGACTTGTAAGAGCCTTTGTGGCAACAAGTGGGGAATTAGCCCTAAGATGGCTCGTTGGATCTAAACAGCAATAGTCAGACCTGTGCTAACCTATGGCTCAATAGCCTGGTGGCACAAAGCTGGTATCCAACAAAATAGATCAAGGTTGGAGAAGGTGCAGCGGCTCGGGTACATCATGATCACTGGGGCCATGAGAACCGCCCCTACCGCTTCACTGGAGACTATACTTGATTTATCACCTCTTGACATTCTAATTGAAGCAGAGGCATTGAAGACAGCCAACAGGCTAGTGAAAATAGGAGAGATTAAGAAACCCACCAACGACTTTGGACACAGAAGTGTCTTATATAATCGAGCGAAATGCAGATTTAAAAAAGCATTCAGATTTAATGCTGAACAAGTATAACTTTGATAAAAGATTTCACGTTAATACACAGGCGATTTGTAAAAGCAAGAATGATTGCTTTAATCAACCCAGTGGTCTAAATGTGAATAAGGATGGATCCAAAGGGGAGTATGGTGCCGGCTCGGGATTCTGGTTCAGGGGTTGCAGGGCATGGGTCATTACTTAGCTCTGGGCACGACACCCACTGTATTCCAAACGGAAATATGGGCAATACTTGCAGGTGCCTTCGCTATGAAGGAGCACAAGAATAAGGTAATAAATTTTCTCTGACAGTCAGGCAGCATGCAATGCATTACAAAACGCAGTAACAAACTCTAGACTAATGGAGGAATGCTGTCCAAGACGTGATGAACTAGCTCTACATAACAGAGTTAACATGTTTGGATTCCTGGGCACAGTAATATTCCAGGAAATGAAAGGGCCGACAAATTGGTGAAGAAAGGAGCAGTTATCGCTCCAATTGGACCAGAACCATGGTGCGGGGTTCCCCTTCCCCTGGCTAAGGAAACAATTAACAAACTAGCCAAGAGGAAGATAAAAACACGTTGGGATAGAGCCAAGATAAGGCTTACTAAACTTTTTATAAAGGATCCCAATGATAATCTTTCTGATAGAATCAAGAAAGAAGCCGCTCACATGTCGAGAACCGACCTCAAAAGTATGGTTGAAACCATCACTGGGCACTGGAAACTCAGGAAACACATGCATCGCTTTGGCATTGAACAAGAACCTTGGTGCAGATGGTGCACAGAGGAGGAAGAAACCCCCTGGCACGTTCTCTTTGAATGTAAGGCACTAAGTCGAAAGAGGACATTTGACCTTGGCCCTGGAGGACACAAGGAACTTCAAGAACTGAGATTTAAAGACTATCTAAAATTTCTCAGAAGTCTAGACCTATGTTAGGGATCTTTAGGACTCAAGCACAATGGGCCTTTTTAGGCCGAAGTGCATGGTAATAAACAAGAATCACACATAAATAATAATAATACATATCAATATTCCAATAAAACCATTTCAAACTTAAAAATACCCAAAATATGAGTTTATTAAAAAAATACATATATGTAAGGAATAGATTAGCAGATACAACATTCCTTAATAAAAAAGCTTCAATTGCTACGGAAGTCTTAGCTGAAGTAGGGTTGGGCTATAGTCGATAGGTCGCACTATTAACTATCGTGTCGCATATTAGCACTATCGATTGGTCGATACTATCGGGTGAAAACCATCGAAGGCTATCGATAGTTCTTCGATAGCTGCTTCCTTTTTATCCAAACCTATTCAATAAAGAATTTCAACTGATTTAATTAAATTCAATTACGTAACTACTATATGAAATTTGCAGGGTTATAAAGATTATATCATAAAGATGAGGGAAAAAAATGTATTTCAATTTTAAAAATGTATTTACAATTTACATGTTTACAATAACAAAGAACAAATAAAATCATCAAAAAATAAAAAAAAAATTCCGAAATAGTTAATTTCAAGAGTAATGTGTGCACATTGAGCCACATATTTCACGAAAGAAAAGCATTTCATGTTGAACATTTAAGAATTGTAGAAAAAGATCCCTAATTAAAGAGGAAGTTGAAGTTTTAAAACCCTAGAAGAGCCAATGCTTGAAACCGCGAATTTGGTTTGTTTGCACGTGTACTACCCAACATAATGTAATAAGTAATTTCGTAGAAAACTTAATAATGACAAGATAATCCGGTGCGGCATATAAATTATATTGAAGAGAACACTTGAGCTCTAGGAATTCCGAGTTCAATTTCAAAAGAACTTGACACTGGACAGAGACAGATCAGCATAATTCCGAGAGTTTCTAAACTTGAAGGTAAAGAAAGATCCATCAATAATCGACACAATCGATAGTGACCGTCAATAGGCACGTCCTATTGATATATCGATAGTAACTATCAACTATCGTCCAACCCTAAACTCAAGAGGCTAATTTTCGATTTGTGTTCTTTTGAAATGATAATGAATATTTAAACAAAAGGACAGACTGATAACAGCTAATTACAATCCTTAAATATTAATGCTTAAAACAATAGTAGTCCATTAATGCCCTGCTATTTTGGCGATGATCTCAGGGAAAAGTCAGATCCTTTGATCTGAATATATTTAAATACTAAAATGGGCTAAAATGCCACCCTGAGATCGTTATATTTAATATACAGTAGTTTTATGATAATAATAAATAAGAGACATATATACTCTTCTCCAAAGGTTAACGTGGTTGACTGATAAGGAGTTGTTTATTTAATAAGAATAGTTATAGAATAACATTATGTTTATTGAGGCTGATCATTATTACAGACTTAATAAAACTTATAAACTACTTACAATCAAAAAGGGGAAGTTATAGGTGACTTAGGTGATACATGTGGCTTCATTCTTCATTCTCCTCCTTGCGTCTTGACTTGACTGCTGCCTACCGTCAACTGCCCTCTCTTGAAAGTAAAGTTAATAAACCCTCATTTTACTACCCTACTTTTTTTGAGAAGACCAAGGTAATTGTGAATTTAATATATTCGAATCTAAAAGAAGAAAAGATGTGCCTAAGATGTGAACCACCTGTTACATTTTGGAATCGAGCTAAAAATTATTTAGATAATAAGGCAGAGGGGATCGCATATGACATTATTTTCACTAGGATTATTGATTTTAGAGCCTTGAGAAAAGGAGTGGGGAGAACGTTGAACTCGTAACTTTTCCCACAAACGTTCTCCAAGAACGAATAATAAATTTATCTAAATTACAATAAGTTTCAGTCAATGCCTCAGGTTTACTAAGAAAAAATAGAAAAAAATGGAATCTCCGATACATCCATTGACATAAAGTATTTATCCAATACTTATATTTACAATTATTGAAATGTAGATTGTTTGTTTCGTTTAACATCATTGTATCCTTCTATGACTATTCGGACGATGCTACAACAGGAGTCCTAAATTTAGTCTATGCAAGTACCATTGAGTTAGGGATCTTTAACCAGTACCTAGCACTCGCTGTCTAAGCAACCCCATAATACTTACCTTCTGAAGGACGATATAAACATAATTTTTGCTCTGTTTATAAAATCTTAAGGCCACCTACCGAGGTGCAATCCCGCGATCTTGGGCATGGTAGGTAGTTAGACTAAACACTATACCACAGGTGGCCGTAAAGGAATTAAAGAAGATAATATTGTATTATGGGACGAATTATAAAAAATATATTATAACAACAACTGCGTTACCATATTTTATTCTGCAAGCTATTGAATTTTTTAGAACCTGAAATCATTCATCACTAATGCATGACTTTGTTCAGTCGTTTTATTATTACAATCCGTGCTTTGTATATTGTTTGTTTTAGTTGGACTGCTTAGAAATATTTACAAATTTGTTATTTTCGGAGTTTACTCATTAGGAAACGATTTTCATATTTAGCCTGCGCTATGAAAATTTTATGAGGAGTAAAATCAAGTTTTAAATTTTAGTATATGTACCGCCGAAGCGAGTACTCCTGTGGTCTAGTGGTTAGCGTAACAAACTACTAAACCCAAGATCGCGGGTTCATAGCCCGGCAGGTGGCCCTAGGATTTTTTTAAGGGAGTAAAAAATCCTTAGTTACGCCGTCCTTCGGAAGGGACGTTAAACGGGTGTTCCGAGCCTGTACGATGTCAGGTACTCGTTAAAAATCCCTGGATAGGCAAAATTTAGAGCTCCCACTGAAGCATCGTCCGATTAGCCATAGCAGCATAAAGTGGCGTTAAATGAACAAACAAACAATCGAGTTTTAAATAAAAGTGGTCCGTTCCGTTCTCGATAAGATTGTTTTACATAAAAGATAGAAATTAAAAGTTAAATTCCGGGACTAATCTCACCTAATCCCGTAAAGTGGTCTCTCCCTGCTTTGTATGTATAGAGTCAGCGGCCTTGTGCCGGTTTAGAGAACCCGCCTTCAGCGGACTCATACTATGTATTTACTTAAAATACCTTCGGGTACAAAAAGTATTTAATTATTTTCTGCATATATAGATGCTCTCTATTTATGTATTGTATATATATATATATATATATATATATATATATATATATATTTTGTAAATATTTTTTTAATTTGAATAAATAGAGATCTACCGAACTCTGAAGATGAGGCCCCTTCAAAAAAGTTAAGACAGGGAAGAAGTCGGTTGTGATTGTGTCGGTTGCATGTGCGAACTGTCATGCTGTTAGTCATTAGTTTGGGTATGTTTTGGTTAGTACTGATCTGGCTAGATCTATTTTCTTCCATTCTTTTAGTTACTATTTCTTCTATTTTGTATGTTATGTATTTCAACCGTGAATATACATCTATATTCAGAGTTCAGTTGACAGTTTTAGTGTTATAACAAGCCACTGCACCTACTATTTGCCCTGAAGTTGGCCTACAACGTAGGCAGAAACGTTGTTACGATTAATAAAAATATATATTCATAATTTTAATTATAATAGATTACATTAATTTAAATTAATTTTAAATAATTTACAAATTAAAAAAATAATAGGTGTCAGTAGAGAGCGATTAATTGGTAAAAACACATTAAAAATGGAAAGGGGTAAACTCCAGTCGCGTGTGGAGCTGACACACACACTTTTTATTTTTGTTTGTTATGAGCTATGTAGTAATGACTCGCGTTATTTTGTCCGTATTTTCTTATGCATATAAGCATTTGGATGTGGGGTTCAAATAAGACAGCTATCTATAACCTGACAACTGATATTTTCGACCTACACACCTGAATATTTATTATACATTACGATTGTTGGTGATCCATTATAGCGAGCTCTATTTGTATGGAGATCCCGCGAAAGCAAATAAAATATTCATTCATTCATTAACAAGGAAGCCGACGTTCGGCCTATACTAGTGAACTAAGATCGACCTATTAGGCTTATGTTGAAAAGTATTTTTAATATATATTGACCAACAAATACAATTGATTATCGTAGAGCTAGAAGGAAAAAAAATTGTGTAGAAAAACTTTACATTTTAATTAATTAATTAATTATAATAATAATTAGATTTGTGTAAAAAACCGAAGTACACTACATTTTATTCAGAACGTCAAGTGGCCTTAAGTTTTTTTTAAATCTTAGGGTTTTTTATATAGGTATACTGTCCTTCGGATGGGATGTAAAAAGTAGGTCCGAGCCTCTTAAAAATAACTATTATATCTTATCCAAAATATCTTAACTATCCACTGTAGACTCATTACCACCTAAAGTGATGAGAAACGAAACAAAAAAACTACATTTCCATAAATTTGTATGTAAGCATTGGATTAATACTTTATTTTATCGGAGGTTGGAAAAAAAATCTGAAAACATGAGACATTTGAATAAAACTTTATGGTAATTTAGACAAATTTATTATTGGTTTTTGGCTGCATTGATAAACCTTTTATTTTTGTTATTGTTATTATTATTAAAAGAGGTAACAATGTTACATATAAACATTGATAAGATGCTACACGCCCTGTTAACAAAGTTATATATATTCTTGAGTTCTACCCCCGGGACGTTTCTCTAGTCTCCTTTATCCATATCATTATGTATTAGTCTTTATATTTACTCGTTGTATTGTAATAAAACAGTTGTAAATTCCAATAAGTATTTATTAAATAAAAATATTATTATTTTTAATTCTAAAAGAGTTGATATTGAATATTGCTGAGGGACTATAAGGATGGAAAAATTCTGTTAAGTAAGACCACTTTCCCAAGCAATATTAAGGAACTTAAATTCGTTGAATAATTAGAGACTTCATTACAGAAGAGAGTTTCGGCGGGCTATTTCCAATTAGTAAATTCATTAACAATAAACTTATTTTCAAAAGTTTCTGTCGTTTAAGATTTTCATTTCATGAGCCCTCTTGTTGTGTGTTTAAAGGAAAGGGTTCTGCTCCTGCAGAATTAGCATTTGTGCTTCCCCGAAATATGATTATGGATTCAATTTACGAATTTTTGAATAAAATTAAAACACTTAGCTTTAGATCTTTGGCCAGAAACTAGGACGGAAAGGAAAACAACTTTATTTCCAGACTTTTTTGTTTTAATTGAAAAAGATTTCCTTACTCTGACATAATATATAGTTTTATCCATAAAGGCAGTAAAGTATTATAACCCAGCATCTCTGAATCAATGCTTACTCTTCCTACAATATTATATAAATCCTGTTAAAGGTATAATATAATTCATTCATTCAGTCATTAAGATTATAAATCGTAATAATAGCATAAATCTTATAGCTGTTTGCTTTTGCCCATAAAGTTTTTTGTTCAGTTTTTTTTTTCTGATGAAGAAGTCTCTACAGGCCGGAAGCATCCAAAATAACAAAAAACTACTAACCCGAATACAAACATTACCAAGACTTAAAAAAAGCATACGTATTAAATAAATAAACAATAGTCGTATCTATAAAGAAAATACAACAGCTACAGATAATTTAAATTTCATATTTGGAAGTCATTGTTGTTAGCTGTTTGTAGATGGGTACTTATATTTTTGTGACATTTACTTGGTGTAAATGAGCATTACAGATAAATAAATCTTATGTCAGAGGATTATAATAGTCACCGAGGCGATTATAATAGTAATAAAAAAAATTCACAAAGATATACTGCATCTGTTTTCATATTTTTAAATAGTTGTTCGACCAATTTAAGGAGTTTAGACTTTTCCGGGTATCGTTTTTTTTTCTTTTGAGGCTATAAACATCGATAGTTTTTGGTTTATATTGAAATATTAATATATTCATAAAACGTCGCTGTTTTAGACTAAAGGTGAAGAGAGTTTACATTGAATTAATTATATTTCATCGGATGTATGTATTTTAAAACTTGGAATTGTATGCTATTTCTTCGTTGAACATTATAGAAGCGTCAAAGATCATCAAACATTTTTAGGAAACAAAATATATTAGAACATATAAAACTATTCTGAAATGCTGACACACAACCAACCAAGAATCAGAACTAACAATATCTAAAAGTGGCCCTGGGCTTTATTAATTGAAAACTATAGTTGTTTTTTTTTTTAGGGAAACTGCCATATCCGCGGTTAACTATAAATTTTCTGAGTAGTTATGGTTGAAGGTGCGGTAAAAGAATTTCAACAAGTAAGCAAAACTCAATTACTGTGTGCCTATGCTTTCACCTTTCAACTTTTATGCCATAATAAGAGCTAAGAAAAAAAACTGCAACTTTTAAATCGTGGAAACAAAGAAAAGAAAATGAAAACGGTCATATATTTACAGAATAGATTGAAAAATAGGGAAATGTTAATGAACAAATGGTTAAAATAGAATGAACATAAGGAGACATTAAAAAATAATTGATGAATAATTAAAAAATAACAATAGTGAAATGAAATCTATGGAGATATTAAAACATAAAATCTGATAAAAGTTGCAGGTAAAGTAATCGTTTAATTAGTAATGTATGACATGTGACGTGTATGTTCGAATACGGTAAACATTAATAATCATTGCATTGAACGAAGTTGGTATTTGTGTCAATGTAGAGCAATAATAATTATGTTTAGTATTCAACTAAACAATAATAAAATCTGTAAAGAAAAGGGCAGGAATGAGGAGAATAACGAAGAAGAAAAAACATTATAACAAAAAATAAAAACATACCAGAGGGATGCAAAGCCTAGGGGCGTATGTAAAATCGATTTTTTAAATGCGATAACATTGGCTATCGATACTATATTGCCACATTTTCCTTTTACTGTTGATAGATAGTGATAATTGATTTCTGGTACGACTTATTGTTGACAAGCATGAATTACTGGTTCCCATCAGAAGGTAAATTTTATGGAGAGAGGCAATCACAGCAACCGAAGCGGACGTAATGGAAAATGGATAATTTATTCACGGGGATTGAGTTTCGATTCGCGACACCTTCAAAAAAAAAAAAAGAATCCCACATTCAAAACGTCAATGCCTCAAGTCGGAATTATTACCTGTTATGGTGAAAAAAGTTTTCATATCTTTTTCTTTTTTTTTCTCGTCAGGGCATATTGGTTTTGCAGAAAGGCACCATTTAAAAACGAATTTTTCCTTCTTACATTTTACATAAAGTTCTTTATATTGCGTTTTAGATAGCTTTATAACTTTTTTTTTCCTTCCCACTCTCCACATCTCTGACTGCTTAGAGACTAATTGAGCCCGAAGTGAACAATTGGGATTTTGTTACAGCTCCTAATTGGGGCTAGCCTACGAAGCAACTTGCCCTTATTGATCTTGTCGACACTCTTCTCAGCTCGTTTAAGTATTTGGCTTCAACACATTCCTTCCAAATACCCAACTCGACCTGAAATTAAAGCGATATGAGGAAAATCAAATATATGATTTTTTTCATTAGAAAGTGGGACAAGTCCACTCAAATGGTTTCCATTTGAATTACATTAAAAAGCAAACGGACAAATGTTTTTATCTGTTAGCAATTAGGAAAGAGTGACGTTTAAAACCCTATACCCCTTTTAGATTGTATTATCAATAATAATCAATTAAAAGAATAAATGTTTTTTTTAGATCCCTATGGTCTTATACTACTTTCAAAAGTAACAGCTCATATTATTTAAATAAAATTAAAAAAAAATTATGGACACTTATAACACTTCTATTATTTGTAAGTCTCAAGTCGTCATTTTTATTTTATATTATTACTAATATCTCAGACGCATATATCCAAACATGTTTAATTAAGCTTTTTTGAAGTGGAAACTTCCTTCGCCGCGTTCAGCGACTTTTGGTAGGGGAAAAACTTATGCCTTCGTGTCACTTACATGCTTCAAGGAGACTTAGAGTCGCGACGTACAGCAGCCTATGTATGAGTTATACGGTTTATTTTAATCAAATTTAAATTTAAATGTTAGAATTCCATTAATGTAACAACTATATATTTAACTAAATCAATGATAGAAGATGTTGAGGATAAAAACAGTAGGAGCTTCTACCAAAGGTTGAAAAGGTTAAGAAAATGATTTCAATCCCGAATAGTTTTCTGCAGAGATAGAGATGGCACTCAACTGGGAGACAGAGTAGATATAGTCGAAAGATGGAAAGGTTATTTCAATGATTTGCTTAACCCCAGCACTGAAAATTCTCAAGAAACCCCAATGATAAACTTATCGGCGTCATTAGAAGATGATATGTCTCTAGATCCACCAGACCCAGAAGAAGTGGAAGAAGTTGTAAAATTAAAAAATAACAAGGCACCAGGATTTGATGAGATTCCTGCTGAAATGCTCAAATATGGTGGAGACCTGTTGCATCGTGAAATTTATAAACTAATCCTGGGAATATAGATTAAGGAAGGAATGGTACAAGGACATTATTGTGCCGATACATATGGAGGGAGATAAATTATAATGTCAAAATTATAAAGGGATAACACTGCTTTGTTCGAGCTACAAAGTTTTATCAATGCTGTAATTGGAAAGATTAATGATAACAGCAGAGGCAGCTATGAATGACTATCAATGTTGGTTCCGCCCTAGATTTACTGTTGACCACACATTTACCATCAGGAACATGTTTGAGAAACGTAACGAATGGAAAGTAGATCAACACCACCTCTTCATCGGCTACAAATGATGTGATAGCATAGAAAGAAATGAGTTGTAGGAAAACTTGGTATTTCTTGGCTGCCCAAAAAACTTATCGGATTGATAAGGATGACATTGCAGTATAGTAGTGGTGAGGTAAAGGTCCAGGGAGAAATTTCCAGAAACTTTACTATTAAGAAAGGACTTAACACAAGGAGACTCTATATCTCCAGCGTTGTTTAATTCGGTGCTGCAGAAGATAATAATGACAAACAAAGCAAGGAAAGAGGGATGTATTTATGACAACATGACCCATGTGGTCATCACAGCAAGAAATGAAAACGAGCTGTTGGAAGCATTTTGGGAATGTGAAGAGGCAGCTAGAAAGGAAGGGCTCATTATAAATAATGATAAAACAAAATATATGCTCTCATCCAGGAAACTGTCATCCAGTGGATATCCTCAAGGAAGAGGGTGCAGTTTTGAATAGGTTTAGACATATAAGTATCGTGGCACCATTATAGAAGAAGATAACAGACTGGAGCATGAAATAAAGGCGAGAAAAAACGGTAACAGATGCTTTGTTGCAGAATAAACGTGTTGCAAAATAAAGCTATCCTCTGTAGCCTCAAAACAAGGGCTTGTAAGACGATACTTCGTCTTGTCGTCATACATGATGGGGAGGCGTGGACTCTATCCAAGCAGCATGATGAATTATTGAATTCTTGGGAGAGAAAGGTTCTTAAAAGAGTGTATTGCCCAACCAAGGAAGGAAATCGTTTCGGTATGAAAAGGAATCAAGATTGAGATGGTTGCGGAACGTTCAGTTAATGGATAAAGAATGGCTCCCAAAGCTGATGCTGGAAGACGTCCGGATGGAGAAAGAGGAAGAGGAAGGCCTAGAATGCGATGGCTGGACGATGTGGAAGCAGACCTTAGGCTCCTGGGGGTAAGAACATGGAGAGGAGCAGCGGAAGATCGTTCAAAGTGGAGGAAAATTGTCGAGGAGGCCAAGGTCCTCCATGGACCATAGCTCCAAGTGATGTTCATGATGATGATATTTACTAAAATGTTGTTTAACAGTTGTGCGCTTCATTTTAATAACTAGTTGAACCTGTTGTTTCCCCTAAAAGATTTTGTTTGTCATTGTTAAATGTCTTATTCATTTCATTTAATAATGATCGAATTATAAATGATCTTATTATTATTCAACTAAACGACGATTATAATAAATGAAAATAAAGTTCATTTAAATCCATGTAAATTCAAATACAAAGTATAAATCACATAACTATAAACTAATCATCATTTCAATTAAATTGTCGATATTTTTATTGAGGTTTTGCCGGCTATGTTGTGATTAATAAATGCATATAATTACTCTTAGGAGTGCAAATATATGTGAAAACCAGATAATTGATAATTTAAGTTTACAAATATGAAATTTAAATAATTCAAAGTATAATTGAATCAGAAATTTAAAAAAATGTTTTTTTGTGGAAACCGTAATTCCAAAGTATTCACTTCTTTCGGCAATCGTCATGACTGTCTGTTATTTTTTTTTAGTTTTATTTAATATCGGTTTTACATGTACAGGTGAAGTATATTATATTACTGAAGGTTTGGAGTTTTTTATTTTTTTACTGATTTTCGTTCATCATATTTCCAACATTTGATATTTATATTTGTAATTAATCTGCTAATGGAAATTAGTTATATGATGTTTGTGGTCAAATTATATTTAAATAAACCTACCAAAAAGTATTTATAATAATCATGGAACACAGTGGTTCCAGCCAAGAAATATTCAATACCTGTAAATGGAGGGCGTTAGGAGAAGGTTTTTGCGGGGGAGATCAAGGGTAAGTAATGTTCATAGGGACCTGCCCTTTGTGGCCTAAGCTTTATGGCGCCCGAACAGAATAAGAACTCGAGCATAGGATGCATTGAAAGATGGCCCCGGGTGCCTGGGGCACCAGTCGATAAGGAAGAGGTCTCCAAGATCTTGGGCATCTAGAGGATATTAGGTGGGGAGTGGGGAAGAAAAAAAATACATTAGTTAGCTATCTGTAATAAAAATAATTTACAATTCAATACTGGATTTTCTAATCAGGGAGGGATCTTACTATATTAGTATGTCTCTAAAACTATAGGTAGAAAGTTTGAAAAAATAATCATATCGATATTTACACTCATTTTTGATAGAATGTATGTGTAGAAAGGTTTTTAATATTTTTTCTTGGAATAGCTGTAGATTCTATCATAATTTAGCTAATATTTGCGACTGAATTAATTTTATAGCTGTGTTGATCTACTTCATTATAACATAAAACAAAAAAAAAAAATTGAATTAAAAATAAATATACAAACTAAATTAAACATCATCATTCTAAAATATATATATATATATATATATATATATATATATATATATATATATATATATATATATATATATAAATAAATATATAATATTTATAATTATAATATAATTATAATTATAAAATAAAATATAATAATAAAATATAAAATATAATTATAATTATAATATATATACAATATTTATAATGTTCAACACCTAAAACGTGCTTATAACATAAGATAATTTTTTTATGGACAAACGATACAACTTAATTTTTGCTGAAGATTTTGGCCCACATTTTTCATAAATCTTTTACCATATTAGTATGTAAATTTGGGAAAGAGCACTTTGTATTATTCTGTTTCTTGAAAACCATCTATATGCTAATTGACTGACACGGAATCTGTTCAAAATCCTTGGTAGTTTGCCGAAAAAATGTTAAAAAAGTATATGATCAGTTATATTATACGTATATATAACGTTTTAGTCATTACCATTCATTAAATCTGTTTGGAAAGTTGCTATGCAATAATTTTTGTATCATGAAATAGCTGATTCGTAACACACACCAAAATTTGTTGGAAAAGATTGTATAACCACTAAACATTTACCACGGTTAATAATTCGGTTTCAAATATTATTTACAATCCATATTTCTCTTTTTTTGTTTCCAGAAGCTTAGAGGTGTTAATGGTAAATATTTTTCCTTAAGCTCATTTTATACTTAAATACTTGGATAGTATGCCTCTATTTCATAGTTTTTGTTTTTTTTTATTTTATTTTTTACCAGATCGGCCTGGTGGGCCTAACATGGTTGTTATTTATTGTTGATAGCAATTGATTTTGGGGGGATATAGTCCGTACAATAGACACCCCTAACTAAATACATCATTATAACTATTGCTTAAATGTAAATAATAGTGAATTGTGACATGTATAAAAAAAAAAAATCTACATATACAAAACAGCTGTAAAATAAATTTAAAGTTGTAATATCACTAGAAATATATAATTATACAACTTATAATAAGATGTCCTGCAGTAACCTGGCATTTAGTCTTCGAGATGATGTCTGCTTTCCTATGTTGTAATTTATTGCTCCTTTAACTGCTGGTAGTTGGGTATGAAATTTTCTGAATCTTTTTTTTATGTGGTCGTATATTGTTTCTATTTGTAGTTCACGGTGCAATTGACTGTTTCTGATGAACCTGGGGGCATCCATTGCGAATCTTAGGACCTTGTTTTGAAAAGTTTGCAATCTTTTTCTTTTCGTAAAGGTTGCTGCTGCCCAGACTTTACAGCCGTACGTCAGTAATTACCTTAGGACTGTTTTATAAATGAGCATTGTTATCTCTGGTTTTAATTTAGATTTTCTATTTACCATAGGATAGAGTATTGACAATCTTGCGCAGGTTTGGGTTAAATTAATATTGATATGGGTTTCCAGGTTAGGCGGCGGTCCAGGGTAATCTTATAGCTTCGCTGGTAGGATTCCATTTCACTTTTTTACCAACAAGGGTTAGTTCAGGTGGGTCTGGTGGGCGTCTAAGGGTAAAACCATTAGAGGTACATGTTAAGAGTAATCCTCCATTTAGTAAAGTAATGCTCGAGATCATCCAGGTGGCTCTGCAAAGTATTTCTAGCTATTGTTATGTCATTATGTTGGGAGAAAACGGCTGTATCGTCGGCGAACATAGCTATGGAGATATGTGTAGTCTGGATGATATCATGAAGATAAAAGTTGAATAGAATGGAAGAAAGGACTGAACCTTGTGGAGTACCTGCATAGATTTGTCTCATAGTTGAATATATGTTATTTATTCTAACATAGAATGTTCGACCGCTCAGGAATGAGCTCAGAATAACATATAAGTATTTCGGGTTATCTACTTTCTTTAGTTTGTACAGTAGACCCCGGTGCCAAACCTTATAAAACGCTAGTTGGAAGTCCAAGAACGTTACCATCGTATGTTTCTTCATTTCGAATCCGTTTATTATGAATTCTGATAGTCTTGCTAGTTGGTGCGAGGTGAAATGACTATACTGAAAACCAAATTGAAAATCCGGGATAATGTCATTATTGTTAAAAAAAGAAGAAAGATCCCTTTTTATAATTGATTCCAATAATTGGTAATAAGCTTATAGGTCTACAGCTTGACTTGATATTGACTTGTTTAGCGTTTTTACCGGTTTGTGGATAACTATGAGTTCGATTTTTTCCACGTATCGGGGAAATATCCAATTATTAGACAACTATTATATATGGACGAAATGAAAACAACGGCTTTCCTGGACAACTTCTTTATTGCTATGACTGGGATCAAATCATGGGCAGCACTTTTCTTCATTTTAAGTTTTTTTATTAGTTCTTTGATTTCTTTTGGGGTCGTGAATTTGGGTAGGAGCTGCGCTGTTGCAACAGGGTGATTTAATTAATCGTCAATGTCATAAGCTATTTGCGGACTTCTTTCGCATTCTGTGTTGGAAAATGTTTTCTCGAAGTAATCCGCGAACATTTCAGCCTTTTCTACATCACTGGTGATGAATTCAACGTTGTCTACTAGACTAGAAATTTTCTCATGTTTATTCTTCAGACGTCGTGTAGCCTTCCATAGCGATTGATCCTTAGTGTCTAAATCACCTACATAAGTCTGATATTTTGCAAATATCCATTCGTCAAGTTCCTTTTTAATAGCGTGTTTTAGCTGGTTCCATCTCTTTTTATAAGCAGGGCCTCTATTATGCATCCACTGCCTCCTTACATAATTTTTTTCATTAATTTTTAAAAGAATTGAATATGGACATCTACTCGAGAATGTTTTTCCCCTAAACTGGAAAGATTGTACAGTTGCTTCATTCAGGATATGTGAGATATATTCGTTGAAGTTGTATATATTTGTATCAATGTCTAGTGCGGTAGTGTTTTATCTTTATCTTGTTTTCCGCCATGTGTTTACGAGTTGGGAGAATGGAATGTTCCTTATAGGCTATATATTCTATGTGTGTTGTGTTTTAATTCTAAATAAAATATGTTTCTTGTTTTGCAAAACGCGTATTTTTTTTCAAATATATTCCAAACATAATAATTGGCGACGAGGATTAAAACATCAGTGTCAATGACTGCTATAAAACTGAATATCAGTATTCACAATCGTTTCTACCCTCCGTCTACGACACGTCGCTATGTTTTTAATCATACTACAGGTATCTCGTTATACATACACTTTACAATGGGTGAGGATCAATACAAAATTTTTTTAGAAACGTTTTCTCAAACACTAGCGTCTAACCAAAAAGCTCTTGTTGAACAGTTGATGGCGGCGGGAGACATTACTGGTAATGGCTATGTCGCACCGTTTAAACGATTTGAGTCAATTGTGGAGAAATTCTTTTCATACCTCGAACGTTTCGAAAACTACGCCGCTATGAAAAAGCGGCCAGTGATAAGAAGAAATCCCAGTTTCTTTTGAGTTCAATAGGCCCTATTCAATACAATAGTTTGGCCGCATTTCTAGGACCTGAGAGGCCGTTGAACTCACTAGATTACTAATCACTTTCAGAGGAATTTTCGAGGATGCTGATGCCCGCCGGGAATGTTGCTGGTTCTCAACATTATTTTCTATCTTGCTACCAACAGGCCTGTCAGTCTATTTCTGAATATGTTGCTACGCTACGAAGCCATCTGTCAGATTGTGAGTTCCAGGTCAAATGCGCTGAATCTACTTGTAAGAGAAAAGTCTTGATATCTGAAGTTTTCTTGCGGGCTCAGTTTGTGCGAGGGATCCGCAATGATTGAATCCGCGAATTATTATTACAAGCTAATAATACTAAGCTTGATGACATTTTTTAAAAAACGTTGGCATTGGAAGCTTTGCGAATTCAAAGTAAGGAAATGAGTAGCACGGTGGTATTATTACACCAGTGCCGACTGACTGGGGATCTCCCCTTGTTGTAATTCCAAAGCCAGATGGAGGAGTCCGACTTTGTGTTGACTATAAATGTGATGTAAATGAGCGCTTGGTTTCTGCAAATTTTCCAATTCAACGAGTGGAGGATGTTTTAAACAGCCTTCGTATTTCCAATTACTTCTGTAAACTCGATTTGTTCTAGGCATACCTGCACCTCCCGGTAGATGAACAAAGCACCATGATACAAATCATTTCCACCCATACGATGAATCACTAACTTTTGAAATTAAGACTGCCCCGTCAGAGTTTAATAGAACTATTTCTCAAATCTTGGGGGTCTGCCCAAATGTGCTGTTTACTACCATAACATCCTAATTCATGGATTTTCCTTGGAGGAATGTTCGGCTATGCCTCAGAAGACTGTCAGAGTATGACTTGCACCTTAACAAACACAAGTGTTCATTTTTCACGACAGACTGACTAGGAATGCTATCAGAAAAAATCCTCAAAAGATCCAGGCTGTCTCCGCACTACCACGTCCACAGAATGTCGAAGAAGTTCGTAAATTTCTAGTTATGCTTACCTATTATACAAGATTTATCCCTGATTATTCAACAACTTCGTTTCCCTTACGAAATTTGCAAACTAAAGGGCACCGTTTCAAGTGGACTAAGCGATGTGAAAATACCTTCCTTAAACTCAAACCAGAAATGTGCAGTGACCGAATTTTAGTTCCTTTCGATCCAGCACTGCCTGTTATTTTAAGGACAGTTGCCAGTTCGGTGGGAGATCCAGCAATTCTTAGCCATTCTGTAGACCGACATGAAAAATCCATAGCCTATGCATCCCGTACTCTCACATCGTCAGAAATGAACTACAGTCAACTTGACCGGGAAGCACTAGCTATTGTATTTGGAGTCTCACTATTCTACAACTACATCTACGGGAAACATTTCTTTTTGGTCACTGATAACCAGCCACTTTCCCGGATTTTTGGACCGTACTGAGCTGTACCACAGATGACTTCAGCCAGACTACTTAGACACGCCTAATTCCTGTCAGGATTTGATTATACAGTTCTATGCAAGAAGAGCAAGGAAAATCAGAATGTGGATTGTTTATCGAGGGCTTCTCTCCCGAGTTCCAGAAAGACTGCAGACATTTCGATCAATGATGAGGTGAACTATATTCATTTTGAATCAGTTTTCCATGTTTCCAGCACTTCAATAACAGCTGAGACCATCGCTGAGGCGACATCGTTGGACTCGGATCTCCAGAAAATCATCAAGGATCTGCAAACGGCATGCCAAGACTCCCCTTACTCTATTTCAAATGGAATTCTATTCAGGTTGGATAGAGTGATTATCCTGAAACTTCTTAGACTCGCCATATTGAAAGAACTCCATGCCACTCGCGTTGGCATTACAAAAATGAAGCAAGTGGCTAGAAGGTATGTGTATTGGGAAGGTTTAGATAAGGAAATAGAGTACACCCTCCGAGGGTGTTTGGAATGTGTGCCATTATGAAACAACCCACCAAAAGTAACAGTACACCCATGGGATGACCCGAATGCCAACTGCAAAAGCTTTCACGTAGATCACGCTGGGAAGAAACGGGCCAATGGACGGTTTCTACTTTTTCCTGTGCATTGACGCGAAGTCCAAATGGCTGGAAGTTCGCGTGGTTCGAGACGCTCCGACTACTAAAGCGACCTTAACTTTGTTGGACGATATATTCTTCAATCATGGTTTCCCTGACCAGATTGTATCGGAAAACGCTTCTATTTTCACGTTTAGTGCTTTCGAACAGTATTGTAGATAAGATAATTATTCTTTATACAAATAAGTAAGTTTATTACAAAACTTAAGATGAAAGACCATATGAAAAAATGAAAGTAAAAATGCAAGAAAAAAATAAAAATAAAAAATATATCATTATCAAGAAACCAGTGGATTTCGGCTACTCCACAAAATATATTAATATTGAAATTTAAAAAAGAGACCTTACATAAATGTTAAGACCGTGGAAAAAAATCCAACGAAAAGCTTTAAGTCTCCAAACTAAAACAGAAAATATAAATAGAAATTATCTGTCCAATATTTCGCCCATTCAGGCATCCTCAGGGTAGAAAGATGATATATTTTTTTCTTGCATTTTTTCATATGGTCTTTCATCTTAAGTTTTGTGATGTTTACTGTAATTTATTTTTCCTGTGGTGCTTTTTGAAGTTTGGTGAGTGTATATTGAATTTTGAATTTCTGAAGTATCTATCAGCTGTTTTTATCTAACCTTAACCAGCTGGGGTCGAGTAACCTTCCTTAAGATTCATTAGTTGCATTTGAGCCTTCGAGGTGGTGGGATGTTTCTTGGGTGCATTATTCATGTTTTGTTTTGCTATTATTCTCTTTCTATCCTGAGGATGCCTGAATGGGCGAAATATTGGACAGATAATTTCTATTTCTGTTTTAATTTGGAGACTTAAGGCTTTTCGTTGGAATTTTTCTCACGGTCTTAACTTAAAAATTTTGCTAGCCTAGTCATTATTGGCCAGTGATACAGAATAAAGGGGAGTAAACTTCCTGGTATACTTCCTTATGTCTTCTCTCTTGATCTTCTGGATCTTATGTCTTATTGAATGATTTCTTTAGAATACAAACTTTATACTTAAAATATTTGGATAAAGGACTATAGTATGTCTCTATTGTTTGTCCCTCGAATATTGATTTATGGAAATTCACGTAAATTATTTATTATACCAAATTGATTTTCTGGATTTTCTTTTGTTTTATCAAAAGATGTCTTTAAGATTTTAATAAAACTGAAGAATCAACTAACCAAAATTATATAAAGGTTCATATATTTTTAAATGTAAATGTATGTTTTCATTTCTTTGTATTTTTATAAGAACATTTTTTATATCTGGGAATGTCATTAAGTTAATAAGAAGTAGAAAAAAAACCCACCTCCTTTTTTTCCTTAAAAAAAATGGCTTGTTTTTTATTTAATATTGTGAAGCTAATGAGAAGATACACGGTGTAAAAAACAGAGTGGTAGGAAAAGGGCTCCAATAAGGGCTTCCTTTTAACAGCACTTTTTGGTCTCGGCGCTAATAACTTCAAGTCCGCCGCTGGAGAAGGGTGTGCTCTCTTCGTCCTATCTTTAATATTAAACTTATATTTTATTCATATTTTATAAAAAATTCTTTATACACAATTTTTAGTTACGTATCAAATTTATGTAATATTTACTTCTGAGATTATTAGGAATTAAACATTCGTTCTGTTTTCTTAAAGCACAAAATTAATGTTGATTATCCTATGCATTTACCATCGTGGTAGTATTGCTGTCGTACTGTCAAATTCGTAATAATTTAACGTATGTGTCACGACACTGACTGCTAGTGTCATGTTAACTGCCACACTGGAGCTAATTTAGTTTAATAATATGTTCCCAAGATATGAGTTTATAGTTTTCTTGAGGAATAAAATCATTATGATGAGATTATTAAATATGTATAATTTAATTTCCTCCAACTTTGAGGTAATCCGGGTCAATCATCAGTGTTTGCTCCTTGATTTTTCTCCTCCTAGTATCTCTTCATCCTCTCTGATCTATTCCTTTCCTCATGGGAGATTTTGATCGTCCGCATCGTTTTCGCCTCAAACCTCATCCTCCTGACTCGAGTTGAGCCCTTGGCAGTTTCATCTCTAAGAATATCCTCCATAACCCCGAGTTCTCTCATATCCCTCTGCTTCCTTAGAAGAGTTAGGTTTAGTTTTTCGATTTCTGAGATATTAAAATATTCTTTTCATTAGCCTGCTTGTATGTTTAATTGTGATGCACGGATTTTTTTATGATGCACGAGGTAATTTGAATAATGAATAATTTTTGTCATAAAATCAAAATTTTCGAAAATAAATACACTGACAAAGCCAACAGGTTTAAACATTTATGAGGATATAATATAAATCTAAATGTTATAGAAGCAGTAAGTAGATTAAAACTCTAACTAAAAAAAACTAAAACTGATCCTGAAAAAAAACCAAGCAAAATTAATAAAGGTTGAAGCCTTTTTTGATTTTATATACTTAATCCCATAAAACTCCATGTTCAAACATGATACAACTCAAAGTATTACTTTAATAAAAAAAATACCACCTAATCCCCTAAAGCGGTCTCTTCTGATGATCTATAGAGTCAGCGGCCTTGTGCCGGTGAGAGAACCCGCCTTCAGCGGAGACATACTATGTATTTACTTAAAATACCTCCGGGTAGGAAAAGTATTATAATCATTTCCCTTATTATAATTATATATATATTGTACATATTGTAAATATTTTATATGAATAATGAAGATTTGAAAAAAAAAATAAAAAATACATATATTGGAAATCTAATATCAGATGTCTTTCCCGAATAAACAAACAAACACAGCTTCAACCAATACAATAATTACATTATTTACATTACAATAGCAATTATTGCTACTGAAGGCTTAACTCAAAAACGCCAATTTTTTATTTATGTCGTTGTTCTTTCAAAAGAGCGATATATTATATGAAAATGTACACGACTGAGATTCTCTTTATACACAGAAAGATGCTTATATTTCAATAAAATATCACATATTACGCTGATACGACAGTACATAATAATTCATAGCTACTTTGTGCTTTTCTTTCTTCGCCAAAGAAATGTAAAAAAGTCAGTGAAAAAGTTGGAAATAACAGCCGCAAATAGCAACCGAGAAGGAAATTAATGAGAAAATCCCTTCAACGGCTCGCGGGCAAAAGTACCACTCCATTTCGCATCCCTAAATTTCTTTAAAAGCACTTAAATACTTTCAGCTATTGTAAGTTCCAAAGCTCACGACTTTCCTATTGATCTTTCCAGCCCTTTGATGTTTACTTTTATATCCCTCTCTTCTTAATAGATGCTTTTATCTTTTAGATTTTTTATTTTAAATATAATTAAATAAAATGGAATGGTCTTCTAGCTTAAAGCTAATAAATATCTCCCCATTTAAATATTCTTAATTAATTGATATATAAATATTTGGAGAGATTTCATTGTACGTGTACCAAGGTGGATTCTACTGTTACCATCAAAACGGTAAATAATAACGACTAAATTCTTGCTTCCGTTAGTGGTAGTTTTTGTTATTGCGATAAAAAATTGTAATCTTTGATGCCATTAAAATTAATTCTACTTTAACTAGACAGCTATCGACATCTGCTAGCTTCCCTCGTTCAAAATATTTACGGAGCTCTAGCGAATCCTTTTCATTTGAGATCGGGCTATATCAATATTATTATTATTTATTGGGGCTGCGCCCCAAGTTGAGGCTTGGTCTGCTCCAGCTTCATCAGTTTCTCCGATCAAGTTCTGCTTTTTTCCAATTTCGAGTACCAAGCAGAAACCTGGCATCTGTAGGTAAGGAATCTTTTCATCTAAGTTTTGGACCACCAACAATGGTCGTTCCATTCACTTTCCAACACCTTCCATGGAATCACTTCAGGTTCTTTCCTTACTGCTTCCTTTCTGGCAACAAGAATGACCTGAACAATATCTACATTGTTGAAAAGATTCTTTAGGTGGTAATTTGTCCACGCTTGGTTAATGCATATTAATCCGAATATTCTTCG
This sequence comes from Arma custos, assembly GCA_037127475.1. Classification (NCBI taxonomy): domain Eukaryota; kingdom Metazoa; phylum Arthropoda; class Insecta; order Hemiptera; family Pentatomidae; genus Arma; species Arma custos. Next base: position 51,661,093 of record CM073764.1, read on the forward strand.
GAGCATTCTCCTCTCAAACCTTAGGAGTGACATTTAAATTGTATTAGTCATTTAATTTCTTCCAGAATAGGAAGAAGAAAGTAAAATGGCATTAAGTCGTCAAATGATACAAAAAAAAATAGGGGTCCCTTTTTTTAAGGCTGAGTGAACCCCAGGAGGGTCATCAAGTTCCACAGGTTCCAACCACGGCTGCTAACAGATTAAATAATTTATCTGCCACAGCCGGAGTGAACGAAACCTTCGGCAAAGCAACTCAGCGCTCCACTACACTCAATGATTACCCCGCACTAAATGATAAATTTAGAAATCATGGAATTATGGGAAACTATAATAAATGTTTATTTTTTATCTGAAATCTTATAGTTTGTGAAGATTACCATCGGTACAAAATATAAAAAAATATCTCTAGATTGGCATGAATTCCTTTTTAACAAAGGTGGCCATGACACCTTCTTCAACTTCTGGGATATCGGGGGTATAGAGCAGAAAGAGTATGGGGCCTAGTACACTACCCTACGGAATATGCCTCTTCTTGTCTTATTCTTAAGACATATAGGACTGTAATATAAGGACATATCGTCCGTGGAGAATTTCGTTAAGCTTTTCGAGTAGCCCTTGATGCCAAACTTTGTCAAATGCCCGCGTTACGTCTAGAAATACACCTGAAGAGACTTTTCCTTCTTCCAGTGCTTTCTCAATTTGACAAGTAATTCTATGAACTTCAATACTGTGATCAATGGTTGAATGCTTCTGCCGAATACCGAACTGATGATCAGGTATCAATTTTTTTCCATCGATGAGGGGCATTATTCTCTTGAGGAGCAACTTCTTGAAGAGTTTTGACAATGCTGGTAACAACGATATGAAGCGGTACCATGTTACCTTTTGAGGTGGCTTTACTGGTTTTGGAATCATGATTACTCCTGAAACCTTTCACATTTGTGGAACGTAGCTAGGTCGGAATACCGAATTTATTATTGCTGATATTTTAATCTATAGCCTTCCGTGGGAGCTTTTAATATTTCTCCCGTGATGAGATCATACCCGTGCGCTTTCATGGTAGTGATTTCATGTTTAATAGTATTTTGCGCTTCTTTGATGGTGACTGGTGGAATTTTAATATTCATTTCTGCTAGTGGTGCTTCATCGGAAAGTTCTACTTCACTATCATTCTAATTACTAATAATAGAAAAGGTATATGTAAGTGCAGAGCCTTTAGAAGTTTCTTAGATAAGTTCTTAGAAATTCTTCAAAATTGATTTAGAGGTGCTAAAAAAGGATATATCTGTTAAAATCAGAAAATATTAGATGAACTATCCAGTTTCTTGTTTCTTTGTTATGTAACTATCCTGTTTGCGTTGTGTATTCCTGTTTTCATGATTACAATAACTCCTTAACTGGATGCAAGGAAGTAACATTTTATATTATTTTGTTGTTCTATCTGCTTTGTGAAATTAACAGCATTACCTATATAATATAAATAAAAGTTTTTAAAGTGTACACATTTATACGATTGTTTACTGTAAAGTTCCAACTATTTTCTTCTTATATTTTCGACTTAAGTAAATTTTTAAATATGGGAATAAAGTACATAGATTAGAAACGTAATATTGTCTTAATATTCTAGACACGACAGCAAATATCATCCATAGTCGCGGACCTTTGTATCATAATTAAACTTATATTTATATTTAATGATACATTTAAGTTACATAAGCGTATTTAAAAATACGATATGGCCTGTTATATGCGGACTTGAAGAAATTCGTAGACATCCTAAGAAGCCCAAAGTATTTATTATTCTATTAAGAATGCCTAATTGCAGGGAGAGGCTGTTCAATAAGTTAAGTGCTGAGTAACTGATCCCAAGGCCCCAGGTTCGAAACAAGCTGCGGTAGATAAAATATTTATTCAGTATAAGAGCCATGAATCGACCCTGTGGGATCTCTAGACCCTTCTGGAACTTACCGGGCTCTCATAAATTGGGTACCCTTCATTAGGGGGAAAACATTGAGGTTGAGTGTGCTCTTGGCCAACTAACCTCCCCTGCACAACAGTGAGACTCTGCCCAGCCCCATCGTGTATTGGGCACAACATCCTCCATGACTAAAAATAGAGTATTGAATTTACGAATGATGCAATTATATTTTTAAATGTTTTTCTTCACAAAGCGGCCTTTTGAGACAACGCAGCTATCATTACGTTTCCTATCTTATTTTCTCCCTTCTATTCTTCCAGTATTTCTCATCGTTCTCCGTGCATATTTTTAGTTTATATCTATTATATTTTACTTATAAATTTTACGAATTGAGTATCCGTTCTGTGATTCTTAATTCTTGTCTGTCCTAAATCGTATTTTTAGACCGCCTATTTATAATAATAATAATAATAGTAATGTCTTTATTTATTCTGGGACGAGTCCCTATAGAATAACAATACAGGCACTATAAGCTATTATATCTTAGATAATAAGTGAGAACGAATAAAAAAATGAACAAATAAAAAATGTGAATTACCTACAATAACAGTATTTCAAAAACATATTAGAAGAAAAGAAAGAAAAAAATTAAAATAAGTTTACAATAATTATATAAGAGAAACAAATTTATGGTCACATATATCAAATTTATGCCAAGAAAAAAACAAAAAAGAAAAATGAAACAAACTTATCCGAGATTTACCTTTCATCCCTTTTTGTCCTTTTTAATATCTATCTATATGACATTAATAATACATATGTACGTGGTTTAAATTCCACACACTCATATATATGAATACAAAATAAAACACACAAATGTACATCAAAAAAACATCATTCATTCATCGAATAAAGAGAACATTAAGTCAGAACTGATCCCCTACTATTTTCGATTTTTTGGGAATTGTAGGGATAATAGGTGATGGAATATACGGGATTTGAAGGTTGGAAGATTATTGGAACGACGAATGGAAGAAGGTATAGAGTTCCAAAGGGAGGAGGAGCGGATAAGGAAAGCTCTGTCGAAAGCTGCAGTTCGGTGGGATGCTCTATATAGATCAGAGAGCCAAAAACGGGTGTTGCGGGAGAGGACTGTGGTTTTGAATTGAAGGAGATCGAAAATGTAAGATGGTCGACGGGATTGGATAACTTGGTAAAGGAAAAATGCTAGGACGTACTTACGACGGTAGGAAGGGTAGAGCCATTTCAATTCTTCGTAATATCGGGTCACCGGAGCATCTCTCGGGATCCCAAAGATGAATCGAACGAAGCAATTAAGCAACCGCTTTAATTCTGCTTCGAGATCCCCAGAGATACACTGAACAACAATAGTCAAAATGGGGGAAAATTAAGGAAGAAACTAGGAGTTTACGGATTTCAAAAGGGAACAGGTGACGAAGGTAATTGAGACGCTTTAAGGTGGAGAAGGTACGACGAGAAATTTCAGAGATATGGTTTTTCCAGGAAAGGGGTTGGTCAAAAGTAATTCCAAGGTTTTTGACAGATGGGTAGAATTTGATAGGATTATTGTTTAGAAAGAGGATTGGATTATGGGGAATAGTTTTAAGGAAGTAGTTTGACCCTATTATTATTGCCTTGGTTTTGTCCACGTTCAACTTTAGCTTGTTATCCATTGCCCATCGATTTATTCGATTCAGGTCATCTTAGAGTTTTTCCGTGGCTAGTAATAGATCGGAAGGAGAAAAGGATAGGTACACTTGAAAGTCATCGGCATAGACATGATACTGGGAATGTCGGATAAGAAGTGGAAGGTCGTTTATGTAAATGGCAAATAGGGTGGGGGATAGTGATGAACCCTGTGGGTTCCACAGGATAGCGGAAGGGTTATAGAAGGAGGTTGACCGGGGACCAAAACATATTGGGAGCGATCTGAGAGGAAAGACTTGAACCATCCTAGAGAGCTGTTGGATAGAGGTAAGTTTCGTAGCTTGGCGAGAAGGATATTGTGGTCTACTGTGTCGAAGGCTTTGGAAAAATCTAGAAGGATCAGAATTGTTAATTTTTAAGGTGCTTTATTAATATTATTAGGAACTAAAATACTTATTGGTTATATGTTTTTGGGAATAATACTATACGTATAGAAAATCTTTTATTTGTAGCTTTGATGATGTAAGATTTAAGATTTAATGGGATTTGTGGGAATTCATTTTAACCCTCCAGTTTTGACACACTTTTTCAAGGTAAGTGGTATGGGATTGAAGAGTATGGGATGTTGTAACTGGATTAGTGTTGACTGATGATAGACATGTGTCATCCGCATACGTGGTAAGGATAGTATTAGGATGAGTTGGGAGAGATAAAATTAATGTTAATTTTCATACATTGTTCGGCGCAGCACTTTTAGTGAGATCGAGATCGAAGGAAGGTAAATCAATTATTTTGCAAATTGTGACAGGTTTAGACAACGTGAAGTACTTGTTCCATTTCCGTATGCTACTGTAAGCGTAGAGTTAATTGAATAATGAGTTAATGTAATTGCTGCACAATTTACACGAAATACATCAAGTGTTAATTGGTAACATGCCCTTCAAAAGATTCACTATGCTTATAGGATGGTTCGAAAATCTCAAATCGTTTGTTGCTGTTGCATTAGTAATTAAGATACTCTAATTTTTACTTTAAACCACTTTAGGAGAACAGAAGCTTTTAGCGCAAAATGAAAATTTGTTAACCCTCAAAGTCTTCGAAACCAGTGAGGATCGTTAATTATAAAATATTAAAGTTTATTTTTATTTGTTATTTATTTTATAACGTTTATAAATTATATTTTAATTATAAAATCTTAAATATATAAGTGAATATCTGTAATTTTAATATTGAAAAAGGAAAAGAGATCTTACATAAATTTTAAGACTTAAGGGCTTTTCGTTGGATTTTTTTTCCACGGTCTTAATCTGTAATTTTATTTAACTAATAATTTTGTTAGTTACTTCACTCCAGTGGCAGTCTTGGTACATGTCTCAGTGTTCTGAGTTCATAACTGGCCCTGGGATATAAATTAATTATTGAGCTATAAGCTATCTATCAACTACATGGGATTTGGAGATTCTTTTGTGGCACACCTAGCTACTTTGAATTGGGTAACCTTAATTAAGAGGTAGGAGAAACTAGTGGTGGAATATGATCATGCTCAAATGTTCGGTATCAGCTCCCTGCACAAACGTAGAGTATCACCTAGCATGCACTCATCTGATTCCCAACCCTTCATGGGTTGCAGTGAATGATTTTTTCACTTCATATCTTACCTACGTTTCGCGGGTATATCCAACACCTCTGATATTATATATAAATTTTAATAAAAATTATGAATATAAAACCATTCAGATATAATCTTTTATTTATCAGCTCAAATTAGCAGCTCCGATTCCTGGAATGTTATGCAACCTAAAATAAATAAATATTGCCATAATTTGATCAATCTGTTTGTTAGATTAATTTGTAATCAATTATAAATTGCTAATACAAACAATCTAATTTAATTTCGTTAAAAATATCCCTTTTGTATCACTCCTTTAAAAGAACAATGCCAAAACTAAATACCTTATTTTTCATTAGAGGTATTTGAAAAGTTTCATGGGAGTTGCAAAAATAAAAATTTGAGTATTGGTAAAGTGAAACTTTTTTTATATTAACTTATGTCATTATTCCCATAAAACTTCAAGTTCAATCATGATACAACTCAAAATATGACAATTTAATTTTTTTTAATGAAAAAAGTTTCAATCTTTTAACAATTTTCTAATGGTTATTAAATATACTTTCATTACAATACCCTGCTTTACCAATACTCAACTTGTTCTTTTCAAATACGCCTCTTTTGAATAATAAGGTATTTAGTTATGACATTGAAGGAGTGATGCAAAAGTGATCTTAGTAGTGTTTATACATAAATTAATAATCAAATATTTACTAATTGTATCTATATAAACCTTATTTTTTTTCAATTATTTGCTTTATTTTTAAATCCATAGAAATTAGGATTTTCAGGATAGTCGATTTTAGGTTACAGTTATTGGACACTGTATTCTGGATAGCTTGATGTGTAGTAATTTTTTAATGTTTGCTTTATTGCTATTGACAATTTTTTGTTCAACTAGTCAGATTTGAAGGATCGTTTATAAAGGGGAAATTTACTGTTATCGAGTTTTAAAATATTATGCTCGTTTATTATTTTAATGTTTATAGTTTTTGTGACTTTATATTTATCGTTCTTATTGATAAAGCAGTCTCTCCGTAAAGTAAATGATAAACTTTTACTCAGCTCCCTACAAAATGCGTAATGTCGAGATTCAGCGTAATAAGCAGGCATTAAGTATTCTGCATATTCCGCGTAATAAGAATCGGACAAACTCATCTCCACCTACGAGCCTGCCGATTTGTGATGATAATACAATCCTTTCAGTGAAATATTTATTCAGGAAAGTATCGAAAACAGTGAATGGACATGAATCTCGAAACTTCTCAACCTTATTAAGAATACAATTCAGACGGCATATATTCCTTCTTCAAAAGAACAATGTCATAACTCGAAAAACCTCATTGTTCAATAGAGGTATTTAAAGTTCCGTTCGAGTTTTAAAAAAATGGGCATTGGTAAAGCAAAGCAATGACGTAATGATGTTATTGAATTTCTTTTATTAGCCATTAGAAATTGTTTAAAAGCATAACATTTTTTTGATTTTAACTAATGTCATTATTCCCATAAAACCTCAAGTTCAAACATGATACAACTCAAAATATGACATAACTAAAAACATGACGGCAATGGAATATCAGATATGTACTTCCTGGACTAAAAAGCTCCAACCAATACAATTTCTACTGAAGGCTACACCCAAAAATGCCATTTTTGGTTTAGCTACGAGTATGCCCTTGTTCTTTTGAAGGAGCGAAAAGTTAACATATGTTCGTATGCTTCATTTTTACATACGATAAACTTTTATTTGTGCTGATCATGGCTACAACATATAAAACTACTTACAAAGAAAGGGGGGTGCTATATGTGAATGGCTATTTCTCGGCCATTGCTTCATCCAGTTCCCTGCCTCTTGACTTGCCCGCTCTTGACTTACCCTTGCCAACCATGGCCACTGAATAGTTGTATATGCCTTCGTCTGTGGTGTGGGGGTGAGTGTCGTGTGCTGTTTGGGTATTTATGAGTGTGTGTTCATATTGATGTTCCCCCAGCCTGAGGGGCCAGAGGCTGTTTGAGGTCCTTAGAACGGGCGATGGGGTCGCCACATCCCTACGCCCAAAATCTAAATTTTATAATTTTTACATTTAAATCTGTTCTTATTTTTTATTTGCCATTTGTTAGTTTGTTGGTTATAAACAGTACCTCTTATTTAATATATAGTACCTCATTGTTAATATATAGTACCTCATTGTTAATATGTAGTACCTCTTTGTGATTATATAATTCAATCCTCTCTGTTTTTATTTCTACTACTAACTAGATATATTATTATTTTGTCAATATACTACATAGAACTGTTATTCTCTACCATACATTATGTTAACTTATATGTATCTTGCATGTTTAGCCCGGAAGCAGACCTGCAATGTGGGTCGAAACCTTGGCTTTTCAATAAATAGTTCTTCCTATTTATGAGATTTTTTTTACCTCCACCTGGATCATTTTCATCCTCTTTTAAATCATAGAAAAGAATTTTTCACTTTAACATTTAAGATCCGATAAAACTTTCCCCCTTTTATTAAATAAAAGCATTTTGTATTTTTTGCTAGAATGTTTGAATTTCATTGATACCATATTAACTGTCTTCTTCTGCAATATAATTTTCTATTTTATTAAACATAACATGGTTTTTTCCCCCATGTTGTTTGATATATTAAATTGAGCCCCATGGAGCCAAAACACCTCGCAGCAAAGTTACTCTCCCAAATCCTTATATACAAAAACTTCCAAGCAACATTAAGGTTCCACGAAAATGTGAAATTTTCTCCTCATGTAACTTCCTCTGGAATGGTCTTCACTTGGGAAGAAATTACCGCCAGGGGTAAAGTAAGCAGCAACTTCGCTCTTTTCCTCCGAATAAGGAAAAATGTTTATAGTCTCATAGTAAGGCAATTTCGGGAAATATAGTGAAGATTAAATGCTATCTAATATTGAAGTCTCAATTGGATTAGGGGAGCGTAGGGTACTATCCTTAAGATAATATTATACAGTGATTTAAATAGATATCATCACGTGATACTTTTTATCTGGTATATAGTGAAGTTAATGAACTGGGTATCGAAGTGCAAGTTAAAAAATGTCTTTATTGTTGAATGAAAAGGAATTTCATATGGCTTACACAAAATATTCTCCTAACTAGACTATGAACATTATGTTACTAATTCTTCTAAATATTAATATATTTAAGAGGCAGTGTATAATTACATATAATACAAAATAGGATGTTGAAGAAGTAACAATGCTAAATACAAGGAAGCAAGATATCAGTTCGCTAGTAGCAAATAAAATTAATAAAAAGTTAAAACTTTTAGCGAAAGTTTTTAGTTAAAGCGAAGTTTTAACTTTTTACTAATTTTATTTTTTATAGTATCTAAAATAAAAATAATCGTGAGTTTTATTATGAAAAAAAAGGGTGTTATTAAGGGAGATGTATATTTCGGTAATTATTTCATTAAGGAATGAACGTTTTAACAGACATTTCGAAGTATAGATGATGATATAACCTAAACAGTATCTGTAAATCGGTTATTTAATCTGTATACAGTCAGTAATAGTTAATACATAAAGTCAGTAATTAATTAATAATTTAAAATTATTAATTAATTACTAACTCTCGAAGATTATTTTTATTTTCGAGAATATTTAAAAAGAAATAAATGAAAAGTTGTGACTCGAAGCGTCATTGATACGGATCCTGAACTGACACCTGAAACAATATCATAATTTCCTGGCTAAATAAGCTAACATAATATTATAAATAATTATAAGCTTAATTTTCTAGGTGATTAAATTGTTTGTTAATAGTAGTATAACTATTAAAGGTGGAATATCGAAAAGATATATTTTTTCTAAAATCCGTTTAGGAATTCGAATATCGAACAAAAACTTATTGATTTATAGTTTTCATTCTGTTTTCAAACTGGAGCGATCATATCAATAATAAACTGAATAGCGCCCGCAGAATATTATACAAAATGTATCCATACTTTAACAAAAAGTCAAAATTATCTGGAAAAATAAGAAAATATTATATAAGGGAGTCATTAGGCCCATGATAAAAAAAAAACAAAAAAAAAAAACTGGAGCGTTTAGTTCTGAGCTGTATTCCTGATTCTAATCCGGCTGTTGCAGATAAATTATATAATCTTTTTAAAACTCTAAACTTGTAACATCTGCAGACCTGGAGATAACTAAATGGAATACAGAACTTAATGGTACAAAGTGGATACCCTCAAGAGGGCGGAGTGTAATATCTGCCAAATTACCTCCTCGCTCACATAGAAACAAGACAGTCCCATCAATGTACTGAAAGCAATATCATTCATGGGTTAGAGCCAACAGCTGTATGTTGGCTACTGAGACCAACCACTCTTATTAATTAAACTAATCTAGTTATTACTTTAAAAAAACGTTAGCACAAAATGTAGCACAACAATTAAATTATTACTTTGGAGGGGGTATTTCCATCAGTGTTTCCCAGCTGTATTTTAATTATCTAATAGTATATCAGTGCCGAAACTGACCATGTTATCCTTGTATAATTTTATTAATTCACTGGGGTCTTGTTTCCATTAACCCCGCCAGTGATTTTATGATATTAATTAACCGTTACTATATAATTTCATTTCCCTGGATACACAAATGAAACATTTTTAATGGTATTTTAATATATTACTGTGAGAATGAATACGCTTAATGAAGCAAACAATATGAATCTTTTGAAACTGTACGAATTATGCAATCAAGAGAAAGGAGCAAAGTTATTTTTGGAACAAAAAAGGAATTTTGACGAAAGTAATGTACTGCAAACAAGGCCACATCAAGTAATTTTACGAAGGTCGGAACACAATAATAGCTATGCCATTGCAATTTACCGTTATACATTTATTCGTGGACAATGGAATATATGACGGCTAAATTCTGCTCGAAAGAACTTGACATGAGCTCCCGTACGATTGATTGCTGATTGGAAAAATTATCTGAGGGAGGTGTGCGCATTCAGTTCATTGAAAACACAGTTATTGGAGAGGAAGGATTGACAGTTGAGATTGACGAGTCGTGTTTTTCTCAAGTATAACGTTGGACGGTCCTATCCACTGCAATCGGTAATTCGCGGGATCTAACATGAGACGAAATAATGTTTTCTATACACAGTACCTGATAGAACGAACAACTCAAACCCTGGCGTATTAGAATGTCTGTGGAAGTCCTACAATGAAATCGAAAAACTGGTTGGAATGGATTACAGACATTACCGTGAATCATTCGAAAAATTTCGTCGATCCCCTGTCACTGGTGTTCATACTCAAACAGTTGAGTCAATGTGTGCCAAAGCCAAAAAAAGAAAAAAAAAAGAAAATGGCATTCGTCGCTCCATGATTGACTCATATTTTTGTGAGTTTATGTGGAGGCAGAGGTACAGAAATGACGACCTTTTTGAGAGGATAATGAAGGACATAGTAGAATTTTGGCTGCCAGAGGTAACTAATTGAACTAATGGAATTTATGTAAGAGAGGAATATGTATATATATATATATATATTATAAATTATATATAATTATATACATATATATATATATATATTATATATATAATATATATTATATACAATTATATATATATTATATAATATAATTATATATATATATATATTATATATTATATAAATTAAAATATATATATATATTATATATAAATATATATATATATATATAATATAAAACATTGTTAGCCAGTCATTGCACCCAACGGCTTCTCTCTCCAAATCGCCCTGAAGATGACCTACACTGTAGGTCGAAACGTCGGCACATAATTATAAGTCTAGAACTTATTCAGTGTTTTTTTTTACTGCACCCCCCAACTATCTCCTTTCTACATATAATGGAATTTACATTTATTTTTTTTTACTTATTTTTGAAATTTTGCAAACTATCATTTCACTTGAATAAATACATATGTTTTTCTAACCCATGTCTTTCAATTAATCACTGGGTTACTGTTACTAGGTAAAATCACCGGCGGGGTATACATATAGTACAATACAACAAGACCAATACGTAGAGTCGTGAGTTACTGATATTGTTCAATCTAAATCAGCCCATCTTCCTATTATACCTGATCTACCAGATGCAGAACCATCTATCACTTCATTGTCCAAAACTAGGCACAAAATGGCCATATACCAGCATTAGGAGTAGTAAGACAAGTACAAGAGAGAAGAGCCAATGGTGAAGATGTGCTCCAGACATCACCTCATCATGCAGTAGATCCTAAGCAGGTAGTCAGCAGGATAGGGAAGAATCCGCAACCAACGTCTGACATGCCATTCATACATGGTCAAAACCAGTAAAAGTATAATATTTTCTTATTATCATAATGCCATGCATACTAAGAATGTTTTTTATTTCATATCTATCATTTATAGTATATACAGCTAACTCACACCAGAGAGCGAAGGTACCACATCCCATAAAAAGAGATGGTATCTTCTCTACCTTAAACCGATATCAAGAATCTACTTTCGAAACCAGATGTTGCAGGAAAATTAGTTTAAAAAATCATATAATCATTTAGATTTAATCATTAGATTCAGAAGCTTAGTTTACTCGCTGTGATCACATATATGTTGCGAAACCTAAGTTGTAATAACACCAAAGTGATAGTAATTGATATTATCCTACAGCCACTTGCTTAAAGTTCTCTTGATGAGGAAATGGTTAACCTCAGAAATGTAGAAATGTAGAAAATGTAATTCATGGAAAATTCCTTCAATTACTTTTTCTTTGTAGCACTGAAGTACGATTTCTATAGTTCCTGTTTGGATTAATATTTATTTAGTTTCCCCTTGACACGACATTCCTTTGTCACGTTTTTCTGTTTTGTTACATAATAGTAGTAAGGAGAAAAAATAAATGACAAAATACAAAAACGTTTAACACTGATTGTAAAATTATTTCTCATGAATTGTATTATATTTTATTTTATTCATAGATTTCTCTTCATTTTATGAATTATCATAGTTATTAGCTTCAATAGATTTTACACGAGTTATTATTTAATTTTTCATCAATAATTTTCATCAATTATTATTGATTACATCATTTAATAATTATTATTATTTTTTTTTGTTTGTTGTATTCCAATCCAGTCTTTTTTGTTTGATTGTCTCTATAGATTAAAGTTCCTCTTAATGCTGATAAATATATCAGTCCATGCTGATGGTGACATGGAGCTAAATAATTAAGTTTGGCTTATATGTGAACCATGGGTAGCGGAATTATTTAATCTGTTAAAAGCCATAGACCCTGATGGGTCATGAAGGGTCTGCAAATCCTAATAGGGCTCAAACAGCCTCATGTAACCTTACCTAATATATGATGTACCGTATTTCAAAGAAATATAGAACAGTAAAAATGAAATATTTTTGATTAAACCCATTTACGGCCAAGGCTAGAATAAGTTCTGATAAGTTTTGATTATTATTCAAATGAAATATTTTTAGAGTAGTTTAGTTAAAATTAAATTTTTTTTTTTTGTTCAGCCATAATGGCGGTATAAAATATTGCGCCCACGCAATATTGGCTGGTAGAGTATAATATATATAACTTAAGTACTTTGGCTCGCGAAACATAAAAAAAAAGAGTAAATTGGGAAAGAAACTACACACTAGCTAGCTGGTAAAACACTGACTTTATTTATCAAGTAATCCTTCTTATATAGTATCTGGGAGTTGTTTACTCCTCTACACTCTTAGTAGGATTAAGCTCCACTATTACCAGGGCCTGACCCTTAACTTCCCCCCCTCCAGTTTCCAGACACCTTTTGGAAACTAAAAGAAGTGGCTAGGCTGGGCAATTAGTAGAGCTTGCTCCTGTACAACTTACAGCTCCCAGACACAAATAATTACATTCAATAATAAGGAAATAACAAAGCAAAAAAAAAACTGTAGCGTCCTGAAATGAAGAAAAATAACCACATATAATAAGAATATTAAAAAAAACAATCATTATCTTTACACACAAAAAAAAACTTCGGTTGACACACAAAACTGAATATATACAATTAATATGGTACATCTTTATAGGTACATCTTTTTCTATATAAAAAAAAAAATTAATACATTTCTTGGTTTATTACATGTTTTCCGTTTGCACAGGCGAAGGCACACCAGATCCCAAAGGAAACTTTAATTGCTCAATATAAACGGTCCGTCGTCTTCTTGGGTCCCCAACACTCTCGATGGTGACTACGTTGTGTTCTCTCAAGACAACGACACGGAATGGCCCCTCGTATCTCCTCGGTTCTTTACTCCTATTGGACTCAATCCGCCGGTATACAATCATTCCAAGTTTCAACGCCCCCGTGCAGTCTCGTAACCTCGCTCTCTCCCTCGTCACCCTGGTTCGTTGTTCCTTCCAGATTTTTCTCCTCACCTTCTCTCAGGCCCCGCGAATTTGCACAATACCAACGCGAGCAAACGTATTGTCCCCGATTGTCCCACCGAAATCCCTACTAGGCCCCCGAACTCCGAACAGCACCTCAAACGGAGAAAACTCTGTTACGGAATGAATCGAGTGGTTATACGCCGCAACCGCTTTCCGCACGCTACATCTGGAGTCAGCCCCTGGTCGACGTGATAAACTCTGAGATGGTCGCTGAGTGTACCATGCAAACGTTCCAGAGTGTTGAAGTGCCAGGTGATCTCCAACTTACGCCTTTCTTCACTCACCACCGCATTGTCGAATTCCCTCCCCTTATCAGACGTTACGCTATCCGGTACACCGTAAAACATGAACCATGTCCGGAGAGTGGACAACACGGTCTCTGCTTCTTTAGACTGGATCAGGTGAGCCATGGCGATTTTACTGAACACATCGATGACCGTTAACCACGTAAACCCCCTCCAGGTGAACGTGTCAACTTGCAGGTCCCGGAGCGGCCGATCGCCCGTCGGCGTTGCTTCTTGTACGGCTCGCGGTGGGTGACGGTCGTATTTCGTAGTCATGCAGACCTCGCATGCCCCTATGACCTCTTGAATCGTTTACCGCATACCGGACCAATAATACCGTCTCCTGAGCGTCTGTAACGTCTCATTGACCCCGCGGTGATTGGTCTTGCCTTGGCGATTCGCCCCTGTTAGCTCCTTCTGGCACTCAGCATCCCTAATGGTTTCTACCATGACCCTGCACCGAATGAAGACGCGGTCCGGAATCTGCCACACTTGCTTGTTCTTTTCCCAAATCGAGGCGTTCCCCACATATAGGTGGTGTGTGCGACCTGGTTTTGACGCGTCCTTCAGGGCTTTACATACTAGATCCAACCTTATCCCTGGTTGTGACGAAACTACGTTGACCCGCGACCTTCCGTAACGTGAGTATTCTATGGACAGCATGCCCGACGTCTTCGTCCTCCAGATGATTTGGCGCGGTTTATCGTTGACGATCTCGTCAATTTCTTCCAAATCTTCTGGTCTCTCGTCTGTAGAACTGTCTCTGGCTGAGGACATCTCTTCCCTTTCCGCCTCTGTGGTATTCTGTTCCCCTTCGTCTCCTGGTGACCAGTCTTGAAGAAATTGGCGGATGTCCTGCGATGGCCCCGCAGTGTCTTCCTCTAGGGCATTTACCATCAGCGCCCGGGAAAACCAGTCAGCGACGACATTCTCTTTGCCGGGCTTGTAGACGACGTCCATCGAATACTGGCTGAGCCTCTCTTTCCAGCCTGAAACTCGCGCCGACGATTCCTTCAATTGTCCCATCCATTGCAGCGGTCTGTGATCAGTTTGTACCCGAAATCTCCTACCGAACAGGTATGGCCGGAAATGATCAACCGCCCAGACGGTGCCTAGCAATTCCCGCTCCAATGCGCTATATCTTGCCTCAGCATCAGATAACCGCCTACTAACATATGCAATGGGCCGCTCCCCGCATGCACTGTCTTGGGACAACACCGCACCCAAGTCATATTCACTTGCATCTGTGGTTACCGTGAACTGTTTCGTGAAGTCGGGAAATGCCAACACGGGTTCTCCCTTGAGGTGCTCCATACAACGCCGTATATTGTCCTCCATACTGGGTGTGACAATCATCCTTGCTCCCTTCTTCAGTAGGTTGTTAATGGGAACCAAGCATCGCGCCATGTCTGGTACAAACCGCCGGTAATAGTTCAGCGCTCCCAGCAGCCGCCTGATGCCCTTTACATCGCGGGGGATTGCCATCATGGTAATTGCTTCTACTTTGGACCTATCCGGCTTCACCCCATCCTTTGACACGGTGTGACCCAAAAAATTTATTTCTGCCCTACCCAAAGTGGACTTCTCCGGAGACAATTTTAACCCGAATTCCCGAACCCTCTCAAATACCTGTCTCAGGTGTCGTTCATGCTCCTCCTCCGATTTACTGAACACCAGGAGATCGTCCATGTAAACCTGGAAGATCCCTTCATCGATATCTCTAAGGAATTCGTCCATTAATCGTTGGAACGTGAGGGGGGCATTCTTCAACCCAAACGGCATCCTGGTGAACTCATAGTGTCCCCATTCGAATGTGAAGGCCGTTTTCTCCTGATCCCGAGAATGATGTCGGATTTGGTGATATCCAGCCTTCAAATCCAGAGTACTGAAAATTGTGGCTCCGCTGAGTCAATCCATGATGTCGTCAAAACGAGGAATCGGGTACGCTTCATCTTTTGTATTGTCATTCAATTGACGAAAGTCAACCGCCACCCTGTATTTCTCCTGCCCCGTCGGAGTCTTCTTTTTGACCGCACACGGGGGGCTATTGTATGGGGATGAACTATCGATGATGATTCCCTGCCTACGTAATTCCTCCTACTCCTCCCGAATGTGATGTCGTAACGCTTGGGGATAACGCCTCTCTTTCGCGTAAGTGACTTTTTCCTGTTTTAACGGGATTTCATGCACTGTTTTCCCCGTAACTCCTAATACTTCCCCTTCCTGAAAAAAAATGTCTCGGAACTCATGCAATAAATTTGCTCTCCACTCTACCCACCTACTTACGGCCCCTACTCGCGCGCCCCTAACTACACGATGACATGCGAATGACCTGCCGGCTAATCTCACGGACCACCTGCCCTGCGTATTTTTTACTTCCACGCCCACTTTTTTTAAAAGATCACACCCAAATATGACCTGGTATTCCCTGGACATACTCTCTACCACATGCACCCGCAACCTAGCCCCCGTTTTACCCCACTCGTCCAACCCAATGTTTGTCTCGCACATTACTTTACACGGCCCTCCCAAAGTAATTAATCTACAATTACATTCCCGAATCTGAAGTGCCTTTCCCCTAACACATAAACTCTCTATCGCTATTTTTGATAACAGGGTGCTCGAGCTCCCTGTGTCCACGAGGCACTTCACTCCACACTTAGTTTTGATAATAGGCAACCAATTCTTAAGCTTACCTTCTAAGTTGTTGATGGTGCAAGCTCGGTCGCCACTCTCGACGCACCCTCCTCATACTGACGTCTGCTTCCGTCTCACCGTCAGCACCTGGCGCCGTCCTTGATCCTGAGCTGCTTTCCTTTGCCAGTTCCGGCCGCTACTCCAGCTGCACTCGCCGCCACTGCTCCCCAGCTCCTCCTCCGTCTCTGAAGATCCAGACCCACTGGTCGAGTCCCTGGAAGCCTCACCTCGCCTGGCCGAGTATCTTCTTTTGCGCACCTTCTGCGCATTTACCTCCATCGGCTCTCCGTGGTATATATCTTTCCTGCGGAACATGTATTGGCATTGCCTGGCTAGGTGCCCTTCCATTCCACACTCGTAATATCTGGTGCGAGGGCATTGTGCTACCAGATGTTCTGCCTTGCCACATTCATGGCACTTCCTCTCCTCCTTTCTAACATTCTTCTTTTCTATGAACAGCCTTCTGTCTCTTGGTAGGGTTTCTCTTCTCCATCTCTCTTCTTCCCTAGATCCTGTCTTCTCCTATACCTCCTTACTTCATTCCTGCGGTAGGATTCACCCTGGTTCAAAAACCTCCCGTTCCTCCTCATCACGAGCACTTGCATCAACCATTTCCTGGGCCCATTCTACGAACGCCTTGTCCCTAGGAAGACCATCCTTCTTGCCAGTATCCCTGGCCAGCTGTACCTTGAGCACAGTGGGCATAAAGAGCATCCAGGCTTCAACGGAGCTTGTGTCCATTACCACTCGCAGCTTCTCATTGATCTTATTCAACTTTGCGAGAAGTCCTGCAGCGTACTGACCGTTCGACTGATTGGCCCTCTTGGTCTCCCGCAATAACTGGAGCATGTCTTCTTCTGGGGCCCATCGTGGGGCCATAAGCCTTCTTCAGCCTTTCCTTGATGACTGGCCACGTAGTATCTTCGTCGGCTTGAATCAGGTTCAGAACGCTCCTCCTTACTCGACGCGCCAGGGCAACCCGTAATCTCTGCGCATCTGCTTCTTCCAATAGATCTGCTGCTACTTGGGACTGAATACTGGCCATGATACCATCTCCGCCCTTAATAAAGTGGTTAAGTTCACCCACGTCACCATTGAACCTTTCCAGGTCCGATATCTCCCTCCTGATATCTTGTGCATTTGCCTTTTTTATTTTCATCCTCTCTAGCTCATTTGTTTCATGTGCGATCCTATTCGCTTCTTGAGCTGCTAAGTCTGCTCTCGCCATTGCTAGTGTGGTAGATGGATATGGAGGAAACTCTGGATTCACCTGTTCTGGCTGCTGCGGCTCTAAGGTTAACGTTGCCGGTCTGAGATTGCTTTGTCCTTGTTGTTCATTCATATTGAAATTGTTTTCCCGGTTTCTTGAGAAGCAAATAACAAAACAACAGGAACAATACAAAAAAAAATTTAAATACTTCACAAAACAAAAAAAAAATTATCCTTGTGATTTCAAATAATTTTCCCGGGTTTCGGCACCACTTAAGTACTTTGGCTCGCGAAACATAAAAAAAAGAGTAAATTGGGAAAGAAACTACACACTAGCAAGCTGGTAAAACATTGACTTTATTTATCAAGTAATCCTTCTTATATAGTATCTGGGAGTTGTTTACACTCTTAGTAGGATTAAGCTCCACTATTACCAGGGCCTGACCCTTAACTTATATATATATATATATATATATATATATATATATATATACTTTTTTTTTAGAAATAGGTAAGGTGATATGTTTATAAATGATACAATAATACTGTTCCTTGAATACTTTTATTACAATCGTTTGAATAATAAACTCCTCCAAATAAATAAAAAATTAGCATTTGCACACTATTTTCACAAAAAGTCACAATTTTCATTTTTATTCGTGGTAGGATTTAAAACATCTGGGTGCGATTTAACATTACATCTCTCACACCTATAAATAGTTTGGCTTTTACACCTTTGCCCTGTCTCATCCCTGACGATCAGTTGTCCGATTTTGTCCTTTCTCATTTCATCTAACATCGTGCTCACAGCTGGTCTTCCTCCTCTTGGTTGTTGTTGATTGATAGATCTGGCTATCGGGCCTTCGTTCGAACAAATTACGAATGACCCATCAAAGGGCCGGTTGGTTTCTTGGAATGTTGGTTTGCGAGAAGTAGTCCACGCAGGTAGAAGGGTGTCTATTTGTCACCTATGGTATTACCTATGGTCAAGGTGACTGGAGAGATAAGAAAAGGTGGGGGTCGCAGACTCACATATATATTGAAGGTATAATAGATGAGTAAATCGGTAAACACAAGAACAGACCTCTGGAAAAGAATCCAATTAAGACTAAGGCATAGATATAATAATTTGAGTAATCATCCTAAATGATACTCTGGCATCCCGAATCAATCAAATATATTCAAAATATATTTAAGAGTAGTAACATAGCACATGCATGAGCACATCTTCATTACACAGGCGGGGGAGATGAAAATGCATGGTCCTGCATACTTTGTAAAAACTTCATAGGTATGACCAACGATGCGTTAATGTAACATTAAAATAAAACGACTATTCTAAAAGCAGTATTTGAATCTAATACAAAAATTGCATCCCAACAATTAATATAAACAATGTTTTAAACAAGGAATCTGATAATTTAATTGTAGCAATCCTTATTTGGCTGAAATTAACATTTAAATTTTAGCACTAATTAGTGTTGAAATATAACCTACTGTACCGTTATTTTTCAATGGGTTAAAAAAATGTATTAAAAAATTATTTGTAATAATGACAAACTATAAATAATAAGCTGATAAAACGAAATAGAAAAATATTTGAATTTATACAAATAAAAAAAAATGTTAATTTAATGTTAAGACATTTAATGTTCGTGGAAAAATTCCAACGAAAAGCTCTTAGTCTTCAAACTAAAACAGAAATAGCAATTATCTGTCCAATATTTCGCCCATTCAGGCATCCTCAGGATAGATAGAAAAAAAACAATAACAAAAATACAAAAGAACAAAAACAAAAAAAAACATGAATAATGCACCCAAGAAGCATCCCACCACCTCCAAGGCTCAAATGCAACTAATGAATCATAAGGAAGGTTACTCGACCCCAGCTGGTTAAGGTTAGATAAAAACAGCTGATAGATACTTCAGAAATTCAAAATTCAATATACACTCACCAAACTTCAAAAAGCACCACAGGAAAAATAAATAATAGTGAATATCACAACACTTAAGATGAAAGACCATATGAAAAAATGAAACTAAAAATGCAAGAAAAAAATATATCATCTTTCTGCCCTGAGGATGCCTGAATGGGCGAAATATTGGACAGACAATTTCTATTTCTGTTTTAGTTTGGAGACTTAAGGCTTTTCGTTGGATTTTTTTCCACGGTCTTAACATTTATGTAAGGTCTCTTTTTTACATTTCAATATTAATATATTTTGTGGAGTAGCCGTAAATCCACTGGTTTCTTGATAATGATATATTTTTTATTTTTATTAAAACCTAAGACAAAAAAATATATGAAAAAATGAAAGTAAGATTGGAATGAAAAGAAAAACAACATTATCAAGACACCAGTGGATTTATGGGTATTCCACAAAATATATAAATATTGAAAAATAAAAAGAGACCTTACATAAATGTTGAGACCGTGGAAAAATTCCAACGAAAATATGGACAGATAATTTCTATTTCTGTTTTAGTTTGGAGACTAAGGGCTTTTCGTTGGAATTTTTCCACGGTCTTAACATTTATGTAAGGTCTCTTTTTATTTTTCAATATGTTAATTTAATGTTTCACGTAAATGGGTTAATGAGAATTATTACCTGTTTTGAATATTCCAAAGTGCCGGTACATTAAAACCATAATTCCGCAGTCACAGCACACTACTCGAAACCAAAAACTTTATTTTCACTTGAAACTGAGGGTCTGCATTATCATCAACAATCAACTGTGTGTTTAGTCACTGGATAATTAGTGAAACAGAGTGCCTATTACACATCATTATATACCGAATTGCTCGCGCATAAATAATTATCAGAATGTAATTCCGTTATTTTGCAAACTCGTAAATAAAAGACAATATCTGTCACTTATTTGTAAGAATATTATTTTTTAAATATTTTTTTTTTCAACAGATAATTATTGTATACAAACCTAAAATAATGTATTTTTTATTTAATATTTTTTTTTTACAATTATAAAATAAATATATTTTTTACAAGTGTAACGAATCTCGCGGGCCGGGAAGAAGTTATGGAGACTTTTTTGGTACAAATAACCTTCTTTGTCTACATTCCAGGCCATAACCTCAACCATTGTATATGTTATTTTTCTTTGCAAACAGTATTGCAGGGCCCATATATAATGGATACCATATTATAAGCTTGAGATGGTTATAAAATTAAATTATAAATTAATACGCTGTTTCTTCTTATTATTATTTTTTGTTTTCTTGGTGCAAGTGAGATCAGAAATCCCTCGAAAAATGAAAAGCTTGTTAGAATTCTAGATTCTATATTAGCAAAAATACAAGGGTGAGCACCTAGGCTGAAAAATATATAAAAAAGTGGATACTTAACGAAATGAAGGAGAGAGAGGAAGGGCTGGTCGGGCGCCAAATAGCAGATGGCCCTTAGCCAAGGCTCACTCCCTCGCCCCCCGGGTTCTCTCTTCCGCCCGCCCTTCCCAGAACGTGTCCTGTCCGGGTATTAATATTCTCTGAGGATAACTTCCACCTGTTTGGCCCTTATTGGACCCAGTAATTACCCGCTCTTATCAATATTTGCATAAGAAATACCAGTTATGAGATATATAGTCTTCTTCAATCGACTTATATCCTACGATCGGTTATTGGAAGTCAACGTTAAAATTTAATTGAGAGGCATCGAAATCTCACATACAAAAAAGAATGTCGAGGCTATGTTGAAGTATGGCAACAACAGATTTTTTATGTTTTTCATTGTAATTTAAGAGGTTAATGCTCTCTTCGGCCAGAATTGACTGGTTACTAGCAGGTAGATAGGCTAAGAAAAACTTGAACAAAAAGATATTTTCTTTGGTTTTTATATATGTTTGAAATGAGCACCTAATATTGTTCATATTCTTAACACTAAGATCTTTTTATGTAAGGATAGAGATAGTTGGGGGTGTAGTCAATTAAAACACCATAATAAGTGCATACTTATTTATTGTGTGCCGACAATAAATGTTCGGTCGAAACGTACATTTACAATGAATAAGTATGCACTTATTATGGTGTTTTAATTGTCTGCACCCCCAACTATCTCTATCCTTACATTAGAAGTTCCAGTCAACTAATTGCTTCTCTAACATAAGATCTTTTTAATTTTGTTATTTAACTCTTAACCATAGAGCGAGTTCCTAATAAAATAATATGGACACATCTCGAGACAGTTCCAGTCATAATAATAGAGCGGAACTGGCTCAGATGGTTTGGACATCTGTTACGTATGGAGCCAAGCCACACAGCAAAAGTGCATACAATGCAGGAGTATACAAACCAATTACCTTACAGTTCCGATACTACATTTGTTTAGATTACTCAAACTTCCATTGTATTATTTATTATAATGTATATTTTCTATGTTTTCTATTTACTTAATGTCACTTTTATGCTACTATGGCTAATCGGACGATGCAGCAGTGGGAGCTCTAAATTTTGACTATCCATTTTTAATTAGGATAGAGATTTTTAACGAGTACCTGACATCGTTCAGGCTCGGGACCTTCCTTTTAACGTCCCTTTCGAAGGACGGCATAACTAAGGATTTTTTACCAATTTTAAAAAATCCTAGAGTCACCTTCTGGGCTAAGAACCCGCAATCTTGGGCTTAGCAGATTGTTCTGCTAACCACTAGACCACAGATCACCCCATTAGGCATATTTTTCTTTGTTCCTCAAAACCCGTTCTTGGTGCTCTTCTTCGGTCAATTAAATTTTAAAACATTAAAATTTTGTAAACATTTTTCGAATATAGTTTTAAACAGAATTAAAATATTTTTTACTGCAATTTTTTTAGTGATTATAAAGAACTTTTTTGTTTTTTCTACTGGACTCATTGGTTATGACCTACCAAATAATGTGGTATGTGGATACAACCTTTTCTGAGCAAAGAACCACTTTTCGAGATCGGGGCTACTGTTACACAACGGTCACATTAGTACATGCCTAGAATATATTTTTTCAATTTAAAAAATAAAGATGGGTTCTGAAGAAGGCTTAAATTCCGAAGAATTTGCTACTATTTGGATGGATTTAATTGAAAACAAAGTTTGTTTTCTATTATAATAATATATATATACATATATATATATATATATATATATATATATATATATATATATATATATATATATATATATATATAATAATATATATATATATATATATATATATATATATATATATATATATATATATATATATATAGATAGATATAGATATAGATATAGATATACATATGTGTGTGTGTGTCTGTATGTCGGTGTCTGTGTCTCTGTATCTGTGTCTGTTTCTGTAAGTAAAAAAATTAAATCTTCAACACTACCTGTAGCATAATATTTATTTTAAGGTTCAGGGTAGTATAAATTATGTATATTATCAAAATCTGGATGAATAAATTACAAAAACCGAGAGTAAAAATAAAATTCGACACTTTAAACATGAAACGGAAAATTCTTTCTTTTAAATTAAAAACGGGACAAAGGGTTTCCAAAGAGGGATTATCAAGGCTTTTTTCTGCGATTGTCTTTTTTTATTTTAAATCCTTTATCTGCGTTCAAGTCCTCTGTTTCTTTCATGAGGATTGATTTGTTCCACTCTTTCAACTGTAGATTTTTTTTTTAGTCAACAGTTTTAATCCAACATTTTTGACTGTCATGACGCTGTTTGTTTTCAATAAAACAATCGTGTTTTAAGGATTTTTGGTCCTTTTAATATGGGTTCTACCTTTCTTTTTTCTGTTTTGTCCCAAATTACATACCTAGTACAATAATTTGTTTGAAAAAATACATTCTAGGCATGTACTAATGTAACCGTTGTGTAACAGGGGCTACTGTTAAAAATTGACTTTTGCCTATATTTATTTTAACATTATATTCTTCTAACCTAGATAATAATAATATATATAATAATATATTATTATATATATATATATATATATATATATATTATTATATATATATATATATATATATTATATGTATATATATATAATAGAATAGAATAGAAAAATAATTTTATTCTTGGACCAGGTCCCTTTAGAATAACAGAGATGAACCAGTTTAAATAAATATTTATCCAAAGACCTACATCAAAATAAAACAATATTTCCATAATATCTCGAAAGTAAATAACTAAACAAGTATGTTTTGGTAGAGAATCAGAAAATGTAATCAAAATTAGAATAAAAAAACACATATTTATAATAAAAAAAATATGCTAATGGAAAAATAAGTGAATACATGATAGCATCTAATAATAAAAATATGACATCATTATGAGTGAGGAATATTTACAGTAGTTCATCAATCGATCAAGTTTAATATATCTATAATTAATTTATTGATTATAAAGCATCTGATTGGGAATTTAGAAGATGTAGGAGAAATTCGGATTTAAATGAGGAAAAACCTGCCAACTCCACTTTCCGTCTAAAATTATATTTTTATACCATCTGTAATAGAAAAATTAGCCACATAGACTGTAAAACTAGCTGAAATTACTCTAAACGTAAAATCGGCAAAAAAGTGTGATGCTTAAAACTGTATTAAGTAAACTTTGTTGGATTTAAAAAAGACAAACGGGTGGATTTAATAGAAAGCAAACTTTGTTTTCTATTAAATCCATCCAAATAGTAGCAAATTCTTCGGAATTTAAGCCTTCTTCACTTTCATTCCATAAATAGCAGAACCCATCATTATTTTTTAAATTGAAAAAAGTCAAGCTATGTATTTGGAGTTTAGTTCGGCAAAACAAGCTACTTTTGGATTTAGGAGCCATTAACACATTCTGCAGATCTACTGTATAAACAATATTTTCTTTTTCTTTATCTCTTTCCTTTTCTGCTTGCGCTTCTTCATTTAGTTTGATGCTCTATGTAATCTACTTCAGTTCACTTTCCAACTTTATACAGAGCACACCTTTCGCATTGATCTTTTTAGGGAAGTATAGTCCTAAGTTTCTAGTATCATATACCTCATTGAAGATAGTGATAAAAAGAGGTTTTACGTACTCCTATTGTTCAGTCGCGAATCATCAAGTAAATTCAACTTTAAATCCCGCGGGCTGCTTCACAATTGTTACCTTGTTAACAGATAGAGGGGACTTTGTGTTCCCCACTCCGTCATCTAGTACTTCACTTGACTTCTAATTCAGACTGCAAGCTCCACAAATCTCCGCTCTCCTCGAATGATGCTAACCTCGCCGTACACCACATGTAACCAGTACATTGGTGATATTCGCCAAAAGCCTTAGATCGCCTAGCGTCGATGAGAAGTACGACCTTGATCATACCGCAGAGGAACTAAAGAAACGAATCCTTCGCTTCAATTGTAAGTTCACTCTTTCATTCAATTCATAACAGGTAGCTGTTCACCGTTCATCATCACCATCAAGGACAATATTTAATTTGCCACCCGAGAAATAAAGACTCTAAAATCATCATAAGGGCCATATTTGGCCATAACCATATCATAAGAGTCGCCACCGTTAATATTTGTTAATGTTTTGTTCATATGACTTCATTTTCGAATTAATAATTAATATTTAATAGTTCCCCTTCATGTTTCAGTATCTGACCTAATTTATTTAATTCACCAAATCAATTCAACTGATATTTAGAATATTTAATTTTTCTATTCAGTCTAATCGCGATCCAGCACCTACATCAAAACGTTTTGGGGGTTATAAAGTTGATAACCAGAAAATACTTATTTATTGAATACCAGACGCAAAACGAAAAGTGAATAGTAATAATAAAAGACTTTCCTCTACAATATTTAAACCATAAAATCTTAAAACAATTGAGTTATTCCACCGAAAATTTATTTTTATTACACGGAACGTTGTAACGCCGAAGACTCAATACAAAATGGCATCAATCATGGAGTTAGCCGCCCGATTTGAATAAAATAGATTTGACAGTTTTACGCCTCACACCTTTTTGCCGATGTTACGTTTAGGGTATGTTTAGCTCGTTTTACAGTTTGTGGCCAATTTTTCTCTTGCAGACGGTATAAAAATGTAATTTTGAACAAAAAGTGGAGTTGGCAGGTCTACACTCTTAGCCGACGATTTTGGACCAAAAGTAGAGTTGGCAGGTTTACACGCTTAGCCGACGATGTGCTCCATAACCTTCTGGATTATTGCCGGACTAGACGCGAATCCAAACATTTATCTATTGTAAGCAAAAAAGACCATGAATGGTATTAATTGTTAGCAAATGTCTACTACCTTTACTAACGTCCAATTACAGGTAAGCATTGGTAAGATCTAAACAACAGAAAAAGTTACAACCAGTAAAATTATTAAAGAACTCATCAATCCTAGGCAATGGATATTGATTAACTTTTATCTGCGGATAAACGACTTCTTTAGGTCCACACATAAACGAATATTCCCACCCTTTTTTGGTACGACTGCAATTGGGGACGCCCACTGGCTTGACTCGACTCTAGAAATTATTCCGGAAGACTCTAAATTTTCCAATTCCTTTTTTACTTGATTTCTTAATGCATAGGGAACCGTATGGTTTTTGAAAGATTGGAAATGCATTTTGTTTTAATTTTATATCCACTTTGAAACCTTTAATGGCAGCATCACTATTATTTTTTTCTAACACTCTAGGAAATTTTTGTTCTAAATTTCTAATAGATATTGACAAAGGCTTTTCCTTTGATCTATTTTCACCCTCTCCCGAAGATTCAGAAAGACTGATAGACCCAACCCATTTCCAGCTAGGATTCATCACATCCAACCAAGACCTTCCAATAATTGCAGGAAAAGACAAATTATCCACAACAACAAGCGGCAAATAAAACCTCGGCCTGAAAATACCTCAGACTTTTTCCATCGGCAGCGGTGAGTTTCTCTAAGAAAGGCTCAGACTCATAATAGAGCTATTTTGTATACATATTCCATGAGATAAGACTAGCACCAGATCCAGTATCTAAAAGAAAATTCAAATCAATCATGTTTATAGTCAATAATACATAATTACCTTTCTGACTTAAGTGACCCACAGACCAATGGTTATCTAAATTTTTGGTGTGAAATATGACTTTCCCTGGTGACAGACTCGACTGGTGTGGTCTGGTTTACCACAGTTGAAACAGTTCCAATTCTTCGCTGGACAAGATTCCAAAGGATGCTTGATGGTGCACATATGACAACTCCTATAGACCTGATGAGTAGACCGACGTTCCTTGGAACCAGAACCGGCGTTGTCACGACCGTAGGACTGATGAGATCTTTTATCTGCACTATTTGAAGACGTTTTTGACGGTTTAACGAGTTTTTTTGTTGTAATAATTTATATTGTGAACGGACGAATTTGACATTACTTGTTGAGATCGCTCTATTATTTCGAATTCCGAGACTAGTTTAACTGTAGCTTCCCAGGCGAGATCATCCCGTTGCGCCAATAATTTGTTCAACAAAATCTGATTCGTAATACATGATATTAGGCGATCTCTGAACACTTTAGGCGAAAAATCTCCAAACTCACATAACGCTGACAAATTTCTGAGCACCATTACATATTCCTTGAAGGATTTTGCCGGATCCTGAATTCTGGAGTAGAATTTAAATCGGTTAGTTATCAGACAATGCTTCGGCACGTAATAACTTTGAAGACACAACCTCACAAAATGCCTGTTTTAAAGATTTTGGAAATGGGCCATCCTTCATGATTTTAAAAATCTCCGTGGATAGAACGATCCCTAGGTAGTTCACTTTCTGTTCCTCCGGAACTTTCGTCAACCGAAAGTACATAACCAGCTTTTCGATGAACGGCATTACGTTCTCCGAATTTTCCAACGTAGGTCATTTAACATTAATTGGTGACAGCTTCGAAGCATCGATGACCTCTTTTTCAATCGACCTGACCGGATTTTCTTTTTCTGTAGACTGCTCACTTGTCATTTTGACAAATTTGATTTTAGATTATTAATCAAAGTTTTAACTACCCTTTTGTGGAGAATGTCCGTGATGTACACTAAATTGTAGACACGAGCTGGTAGATACATTGATTCTGTTCAATGTGTCATATGGCTCATTAACCTCGAAGTTAAAAATATCTGATGTGTTCCCAGCGAAACCTCAATTTGAGGAACCTGTGGGGAATTATCAATAATACACCTGAGTACGAACACAGCGGATTACAGTTTATTGAGCTATGGAATAGAATAGGATAGAATAGAAAAATAATTTTATACAGGGACCAGGTCCGTTTAGAATAACAGAGATGAGCATATTTAAGTAAATATTTATCTGGCCAAAGGCCTAAATATGAATAAAACAATATTTACAAAATATCTTAAAAGTAAATAACTAAACAGGTATGTTTTGGTAGATAATCAGAAAAAGTGATGCAAAATTAAAATAAAAAAATCAGACAAATTTACAATAAAAAGAACATGGCTTATGGAAAAAACAGTGAATACATGATAGCATCTAGTAACAAAAAAAAAAAGATTTCATTATGAGTGAGGAATATTTACAGTAGTTCATCAATCGATCAAGTTGAATATATCTATAAACTACTTATTGATTATAAACCATTTGATTGGGAATTTAGAAGATGTAGGAAAAGTTTGGATTTAAATGAGGTTACAGAAGACGCATGGCGGATATCGGGTGGGAGTGAGTTCCAAAGAGAGATAGAACGGGCAAGAAAGGAACGCTCAAAAGTTTTGGTTCTATAAATGGGATATGGGAACGGATATACAGATCGGAAGGGCGAGATCTTGTGCCCTGGGATTGGATAGAGGATTTGAATTGTAGGAGACTATAAATGTAAGGTGGATGTTGTGAGTTGATAGTTTGATATAAGAACCAAGAAAATAAAGCCTACAGATAGAAGGAAAAAGACTTTAACTCACTTTTAAGGAAAAAAAACCACTTTAACTCAACGTAAAGGTAGGACACACGAGACCTTCTCGGCGCATCGAAGACAAATCGAAGCGAACAATACACAATGTATAGGTTAACACACGGACAAATACACCCCGCCATTCGGCACATTCTCACCAAGCGATTTCCCCATCCACATGGAATCGATTACCACACTATACATCGATACACAACAAACACAATCTCCTTATATAAATTATTTTCAGTGGTGTAATTTATCATTCAAAGGATATAGTAAATGGTTTTGTTTAGTCTTTATCCTGCTTTATCAGTTAAATTTTAGGTATTTTTAACAAGGTACTGTTTCTGACTTCTTTAATCCGTCACATACTGTTTTTGAAGTTAATTTAAAAAAATGGAATGCACTAATTTAAAATATAAATCAAGATACGAGTATATCGTACTCCAATATTTCAAATTTAGGACTGCTGTTTCAATAAACATAATGCAGTGAAATAAGATTAAGTTGTTTTTTTTTTGGAAAAAATGAACTCATCTGAATTTCAAAGTAAACGATTCATATATTTTTGTCTATAAAACAAACCATTAGTAAAAAAAAAAAAATTACATTATTTTATCGAATGCAAGACAGTAAATTTCTCCTAACAATTCTAAGTTGGTTGGTTGTTCCAAATTTGAGACGTAAAACCGATTGGTCATCAAAGCCTTAGTAGTATGATCATTTTTTAATAAAAATTAAAAAAAAAACTGCATCAGATATTGTTGGTAAGTTCTTCTTTTGATAGAAACGTGATGACCTTATTAATGTTCATTTCCTAATGAAATGGATCAATTGGTAGGTATTCCTAATTAATGTACTTATCGCATGTTGGTGGGTGGTCTTTAGTAATCAGATGAGCGTGGGTAAGCCTTGAATGTCCTATTCTAATTTGTGTAAGGACCACTTCCTCTCTTCGGATGCTACGACAGGAGCTGCTCCATGGTTTGACATCAGTTCTAATATGCTTCAATTTATTCTAGTTACAATTCTATACAATATTCACAATTCTAAGGGTTATTTATTTTATACTGTTTTATGTTTTAAGCAGTACTTAATAAGTACTGAACTGAACTTCAATTTCTAAAATAATATCGGAGTAGATCTATCGAAACGTGAAGAACCTAATGTTGTACAATTGAATGAGGATACGTATAACTCTACATATAGTACTTGTATACGATAACAATTTAAAAAAAAGTTTAATAACTAACTTGTACGTAAGGTATTAAGGATCCAAGATATATTTAGGTGTGTTCAATGCAATATTATGATAGTCTACTATTCAATATCAAGTATCGATTAAACAATTACTTTTTGTAAGAAATAGGTAAGATGCGTTCTTAGCGAAAAATATTTAGAATATGAGAAAAAAATTCGTACTTTATTTCGTGAGGTTTTTTTTTTTTAATTTTTATCTCTGTCAAAGTCTTAATGAGTATATTGCGCATAACTTTTGGAAAGCTGGATTTCTGATCTCTAATCCATACAAAGAACTTTTAGATTATGTGCCTTTGTAAAGAGAAAAAAAGTATTATCAAACTCAGACTTTTTTTAATACCTCCAATTCTAATTTATTTTCGAAGTTTGCCCCATTTCGTGTAGTTAATAGCGGCCTAAACCAGTTCCAGTTTTATATAAATCGGTAAAGTTATTTCGAAGCTTATCGCTTTAGGTATCGATCGGAGTTACGTGAATAATTTTATCAAAACATGTTTATTTTTATTTTTTTTTAAGAGTAATTCGTCTATAGGAAAGGTGCGAATTATATTTCTTGTTAAAAATATCACCAGTCTTCCCTTGAGTTCACATTAAGGTCCAAACTCTCCTATCATTGTGAGAAAAATATTTGTATGATTGTTATAATTTTGTATTCTATTTTGAACAAATTTTTACAATAGTAAATGGGTAAATTAATTAATTTCGATTATTATCTCCGTTAGTTAATTTAGCGATTGTTATACTAGCCCGAAATAAGAAATTTCAACATTCTACTGCTAAACGTTTTTCAGTGAAGTGAGAGACGTACGAATATATGAACGCACACGGGATGTATAGAAGTCTCATCGAACCTAGTCAAAATGGACTCTAGATTTTAACATATACAACCTAGATTTTTTTTTTGTATACGTTTAAATTGGAATATAGAGTATTTTGGGATTAGGATTCATGGACTGCGTAAATTTATTTATTTATTATTTTGGATCTACGATCCTGTAAGAACCCGAGCCTCCACCACCACAGCCAACCAATCTCAGTGATCCTGCGCTATCCTCCTCCAGCTTTGTACACCCAGCCAGCGGTTTCAAAACCTCTTCGACATCATCCAGCCATCTGATCAGAGGGTGTGCTTTGCTTTGTTTGCCGTCTAGTTTCTCATGGAGCATTCTCTTTGAGCAGCCTGGGCTCTAGCATTCTTTCCACATGTTCCATTTATCTAATTCTGGCTTTCTTTATCAAAGCCACTATGTCCGGCTTGCCATATAACTCCATCAGCTGCTCATTCATTCTTCTTCTCCATACCCCATTTTCGGCCACTCCGCCCCAGATTCTTCTGAATATTTTCCTTTCCCAAATATAAGCCAATAATATTTTCGTTGACCATAAGTTCTAATTTTTTGGCCAGGGGCCATGTCTCGCACCCATAAATGGCAACCGGTCTACACGGTAAGAGTTGGATTTGCATTCTTTTAGTGTGCTTGAAACACTCTTTTTAGTGCGGGATAATACCTATTTTCTGCGGCTATTCTGGCTTGTATTTCTTTCTCTATTTTGTTATCAACTGTAACCACATTTCCCAGGTTCTAGAGTTCAGTTACAGCTCTAAAAATATGGTCTCTGAAACTCACTTTTCGATTCACCACCTTTACCAATTTTTTTTAATTATGTCAATTATTTCTTCTTTCTCAGGAGTTTCCACTTCATCTGCTCCTTCCTGTGCGTTCTCCAGGTATTCATTGAGATCACCGTCTCTTCTGATATTTTTTCGGTGGTTCTTGTGTTTCGTAATTCACTGTAATACTAGTTTAATCTATCGAAAGTGGTTGACTTTTCTGCAATCAGTTCTCATTCTTTCCCTCTGCATAATTCAGCCGTAGCTTAGAATCATTTCCTTTTCTCCTTTACACCTTTGTAAAATTTTGTTGAATCTTTGATATCCCAGGATTCTTGTAACTTCTCTAATCTTTCTCTTTCCTGTGCCCTCTTCTTCTGGCTGAACACTCTTTGCTCCCTTGGTTTCCCTCCTTTTCCGTTGCAAAATTAATTATACAGTGACCATTATCGTGATAATAGTCGTGCTTCCTTTCTTTGTCTATTGTATGTCTAAAAGCCCCTTCTTTCTCTATTTTTGCATTCATATCACCTATGATTACTTTCATATCATTCTTCGGGATTAAATCGTATTCTCTTTCCAATGTTTCGTAGAAAATATCCTTTTCTTCTTCTTTACTATCTTCTGTAGAGGCATGTACACTTATCATTGTCATTTTGTATAATCTAGTTATTAATTGGAAAATGAATGATTTAATTTTACTTGAATACTTGAATGTAATTTAATATATTTTGTACACTTTCAATTGATCTTATAATAATGAAATGTAAATTTTGCTAATTATAATAGAACTGCGTACACCGTTATCAACTTAGATAAGATATTTATCTAAAGTTTATTTAATTTTTTTTTTTAAATAACAACATTAGATTATGAAGTTGAGATTTTAAATAATTTCCTCATTGTTTTAATTTAATAATAAGTTTCCGAAAATCTATGGAATTTTTTTTCATTCTCAACCCTTTGGCGTTTATTAATTTTTGACATATTATTATTACAACATATTACTATTAGTAATGATACATGGTATCTCTTTTACTTTGTTATCGATATAAAACATAAATACCTTTATAAACGAAATAAACATTTTCATTCTTTGCTTTTGCTCCTAGGTACCAGAAGTTTTAGCATGTATATTTTTGAACAAGACGAAATAAACAAAAAGTGCATAAATTATGTTATAATCGTACGGCCATACCACTCGAATTTTTGATGAATCCACGGAAAACGAACGATTTAATTTTACTTGAATACGAAAAAAGAATGTAATTAAATATTTTCTAAACTTTTAATTATAATCTTATAAGAATGGAATGTATATTTTACTAATTATACAACAACAGATTACACCGTGATCATTATTAACTCATTTGCGACTGGAAGGGAGGCGAGTTCCATTTCCTTGAATAAACTTGAATAAATAGGTCTCAAAGCTCGGAGCTTAAATAAATGCCCCTAACTTCTTAACACAACGTAATCCTAAACAGAATATAATAGCCAAGTTCACCCGTTCCCTATATACCTTCTCCTTACAACTTATCCCTTACTACAACGGAAGCATAACATTTAAAAACAACACATGTTATCTATTCAGTCCATTGGATATTTTTCAAAAGCGTATTTTTGACTTTCGATTTGTTACCAACTTAAAATTTTCCAATCACGCGAGGTAATTTTCTTTTACGGATCGTACCAAAAAAAAAAAAAAAAATAGGCATTAATGTGGACCGCCGACATAATTGAAAATTCAAAACTTTGGATTAACCATGTTATTTTTTGAATTTCTAAATCAATTATTATCTGAATTATTTAAATTTCATAATTTGCAAATTTAAATTATTATATTATATTTCTGTAGTTTTTACATCAATTCAGACTGATTAAAAGGGATAAATGTTTTAGTAGTTTTTTTATTAATGAAATCATATGATGGGCTGCGCAAACTCAATAAAAAATATCAATAACTTGAAGTAATAATCAGTAAACAGTTTTATTATTTATACCTTGTATTTGTATTTACATAGATTTGTTTTCATTTTTAGCATTATTATCACCATTATGTTATAACAATACACAGATAATTTCTACTTTTAATCATTTCATGAAACAAGTCATTTAACCACCACAAATAAAATCTTTTAGGGAAAGGAAAAGTTCAGATAGATGAAACATACATAATAACACTGTAAAATTTAGCATAATATTCTGTGCATACCACTTACTCAAAGGTTTAACAGCTCTCAGTAAACCAACCAACACTTTAATGGATTTGGTATTCAGGCACTTCGCGTAAGTTATTAATTTTGTATTCACCTATTCCCCAGGCTAGATTCTGGTGATTTAATGAGAGTTCTGTATTCTGGTGGCAATCGCCTAACCAAATTAAAGCTCTCTTAACAGAATATGGGCGTTGTAAGTGTTAATTTCTATTTGGTACCAGATCAACTACTAGCATTTAAAGTCCATAATGCTTAAAATATCAGAATGAGATTTGTGGGTAACCTAATGCACTTAGAAGCCAAATGTAGACTCTAAAGACTGTCCGAATGTTCCTGTAGTGACTCTGACTTTTGGTAGGTAACAAGTTTTAAGAGATCAATGTGTTGAAGAATCCTTCTTTAAATGTTTATAGAAGAAACGTAAATTAGTGAAAATATAATATGTTTTGGAATTACTCGATTGACTCCTAAAGAAAATTAATTTTATGGCTACAGCCTGTGACATAATCAGTCATGTTTGCGAAGTTAGTCTAATCAAGAAAGCGATATTGTGGTTGGGAGATTTGGAAGTGCTCCATGTATTTCATTTCTCTTTTTTTTTATCTCACACCTTTGCTTTAATCGACTTCCAAAAAAAATATATATACATATCGTTTGAAATAGTTTACTAATAGAAACACTGTATTTTCTCGTTGTTAATGTTTCCCTATGTTTGCTTAAAAATATTATTTATTTTGTAATTTAAAAAAAAAAAGGGGTAACGGCGGGTTATCAAAATGTGGATGGACACACATTGAACTATTTTATTGAAAAATAGTTTCTAATTAGAAAATACTGATTATCAAACTTTTAAAATATAAATAAAAATCAGTAATAAAAAGCGATCAAAATGAGAGACAATAAAAAAATATAACACTTTTTCATCTCCCAATCTCAATATCTGTTTGGAATCATCAAAGCTAGAGTCGTCGATGAAACGAAGCAATTTTTATGAAGGTCATTGCTAGAAAATTAATCTGGAGCCGTTCAATACTTCCTGGAATTTATTATCCCCTCGCAGTGTAATATTTTTATTTGTTATTGGTTACTATAATAAAGGGAATTCATCGTAGACAATAAAAATAAAACTGTCGGCTATGCAGTAGAGTCTCTGTCATTAATTGAATGTATGTAATGTATTGAATGTACTTACTCTACAGTTAAATGCACACGAGCTGGGCCATTTGTATTATTGTCCATTAAAAAAAGTATAAGGTTACTATAATATTTATACGATTGGCGCTGTAGATCTAGATGCCTTTGCAATGTTATAATTTTGCCGAAATGTGTTTCGCTGCTTGCGGGAGTACTGACAGCCAGATGGTAGTCACCAACGGCTACTACGAAATATAGTATCCACGTTGCAGTATCTTCATAGCTCCACAAACAATGTCTTCAAGGTTCGATTACCACCGACATTCATAGGGGTTCACGACAAATTCTGCTATATTTTTCTTCAGAAGCCAACCAACATATCTATGGGCAGCTATTTGATATCCTGAAATGCCACAGTGCGATTTCAGATTAATTACACTGTGTATGTTCGTCACTTAAGGCTTTAGGTGGGTACCCTTATTTAAGGGAAACTGGTGGGGGAGAATTAAGAGCCAGTTCCACGCAGATTAAAACTTAATCCTATCTAATTATTAATTTTTTTTGTTTCAAATCTCCATTTAAATAAATATCCATTTATTCATATCAAAAAATATTTACAATATATATACAATACATAACTATATATGTAAGCTTGTGTGTTATCAAGCTGGTCTTGGACACATGTGGACTTGGAGTGGGTGTGAGGAGGTAATAGCACGGTTAGGATTGAGAATATTGCACTAGTGTTTATTAATAGTTTGCTATCGGCAATTGTATCGATTCAGGTAGTTTTAAGCTTATTAGTTTACTGTAATATTTGTATTTATAATATAGGTAGCTAATTGGAATGTATTATTAAAATTACAGTTGAATGCTGCATCATACAAGAGTTGATCTATAACCTAAAACGTCACTCCATTTAAATTCCTTACAAATCGATACAATGGAGATAAAGGCAAAGTTTTATTTTGTCTCGGAGGCTGGTGCGGATTCGAAAACTACTGTAGTTCAAGTAAAAAGAATTCAGCTGGTCGGTCAAGAGGAAAGTTTTTTGTTTCCAGTAGGTAAGCAGACTAGTGCTCAACATAAACAGCTTTTTGAAAACCCGATTGTTAAAAATGTGGTTAAAAGTTTAAAGGTCCGCAATAAATTTCGCAATATTGTGTAGATTTTACCTGATGAACTAAAGAATATTTATTTAGATACAGAAGGGAATGTTGTGTTCCATGATGAATATTTGAAAGAGGTCACTACAGTTCAAGAGCCAAGTGTAAACAGAGAGTCAACAGTAACATTTGAAAGAAAAACAAGTTCTCTGGCTAAGGACATAGTGATTGAAAAGTTTAATGGTGAAAATATAAATGCGAGTCCTTGGATTAGTTTATTTGTGTAGGAGTGTGACAGAGTGGGGATTGCCCAAGATAAATATGCTCAGGTATTAAAATTGTTTTTAGAAAAATCGGCATTAGATTGGTATAAGGTATTTGTAATACAGAACTCTTTGTTAAATTGGGAGGCATGGAATAATGCATTTATTGACACCTTCTCTGCACAATCTTGGATAGATATAGCGTATGCTTATAATTTTAAGTTTTATAATGGCTCGTTATTACAATACGCGTTAAAGAAAAGAAGATTATTGTAAGTGGATGATAGCTTATCAATAAACACACAAATTAATATGATTGTGATTAGCTTACCAAATTTTATTCAAAATAAAATAGATAGGAAATCTATTATAACTATAGAGAATTTATTTTCAAAATTAAAACAATTTGGTAAAATTAACGACTCAAAAAATGATAATATAAACAAGAAAATTTTAAGTGAAAAAAGACCATGCAGTATTTGTGATAAGTTAGGTTTTGGAAATAGATTTCATTTAGAAAGCGTATGCCGTAATAAAAATAAGCAAATTAAAAAAGAAAAAATGAAAATATTAAGGTTACAAATAGTAATAAAATACAGGAAGTAGTAGCAAGTTATGAGGAGGCAAAAAACGAATAGTTCTCCCACTTATTAAAGTTAAGATATTTGCAAATGGATGTCCAGCAATTGGTTTATATGACTCTGGGTCCAATGTTTCTTTAGTTAGTAGTACATTTTTGAATGATAAAAGAAGTATTAAACAAATAATAGGTGGGAGAGATTCTATTAAAAGTTTAGCTGGAATAGCGAAAACGGAGGGAGTTGTAATAATGACTATTAAAATTTGTAAAATAGAACAGGATTTTCAGTTCTTCATTGTTAAAGAAGGTGTAATTGATTGTGAATTTCTATTAGGATTAGACTTAATAAAAAAATTCAAGCTTTGTCAGAATGAAAATTTGGTTATATCACAGAGACAAGAAATAAAAAACTTTGGTAAGCAAAATAACATTAGTGAAATAAGCACTGATAGAATGGAGAATATTATAAAAAAAAATGAGATAATTTTTGCTAAGTCAAAGTTTGATATAGGAACAGTAAAGGATTATGAAGCCACAGTGAAACTGACAGAAAATAGATATATTTCAAAGAAACCTTATAGATGCTCTTTTCAAGATAAATTAGAAATTGGGAAACAAGTGGATGATTTGTTAAAAGCGGGTTTAATAGAGGAGTCAAGCAGTCCTTATGCAGCTCCTGTAACCTTGGTTTTCAAGAAAGAAGAAGGAAAAAGATCACGCTTGTGTATTGATTTTAAAGAGTTAAACAAAGTAATAGTACCTGAAAGTCAGCCTTTTCCAAGGATAGATGATCTTACCGTACGTACCAGAAATTGTAAGTTTTTTGTAAATTGTATGTGAATTCGGCGTTTTGGTCAATTCCGGTACGTGCAAAGGATAGATATAAGTTGGCTTTTGTGACTCATCATAGACACTGGCAGTGGAGATGTTTACCTTTTGGTTTGAAATCTGCCCCAGCTATTTTTCAAAGACTTTTAGCTGGTGTGATAAGAAAAAATAAATTGGATGCTTTTACAGTAAATTATATAGATGATATATTGGTGTTTTCTAAGAATTATGAAGAGCATGTATATCATGTAGAGCGGGTACTGAAAGCATTATATGAACAAGGTTTTAAATTGAATAAAAATAAATGTCAGTTTGCTCAAGAAACAATAACATATTTGGGACACGAAATTGGAAACAATATGATTAAACCAATGAATGATAATTTAGTGGCTATTAAGAAGTTCCCTATACCTAAAACAATAAAACAAGTTAGACAGTTTTTAGGTAAGATTAATTTTTATTTGGAATTTATACCAAATCATGTAGTTTTATTGGATCCTTTGAGAAATTTGTTGAGGAAGAACGTGTTTTTCGATTGGTCTGAAGAGTGTAGAAATAGTTTTAATTTGACAAAAGAATATTTATGTACAGTTCCTGCTTTGGCAATTTTTGATACAGAGGCTCCAATATTCATTTTTACTGATGCAAGTGTTGAAGGAGTTGGAGCAATATTGAAGCAGCCACAGGAAGATAATTCTTTGAAGGCGGCGTTTTTCTTTTCTAGGAAGTTGACAGATGCTCAAAAAAGGAAGAAAGCTATTTTTATAGAATGTTTAGCTATTAAAGAGGCTATTTTATATTGGCAATTTCATTTGATAGGAAAGAAGTTTACTGTATTTACGGACCATAGACCATTGGGAAATTTTAATATAAAAAAAAGTAATGATGTGGAACTACTGCAGATTTTGAATTATATTTCACAATTTGATTTTGAAATTGTATATAATCCTGGTAAAGATAACATTGAAGCTGATTGTTTGTCTAGAAATCCGGTTTTGGAATCACATGAGGATACAGATAATGATTCTATGATTAAAACTTCAAATTTATTGCAACTGCATAATATCAAAGAAAATCAAAAATTGTTAAAAGTTGATGATAAATGCATTATTAAAGACAATATAATTTATAAAAGTTTAAATAATAGAGAGAAAATATGGATCACTGAAGAATTTGGAAAATCTCTTATTAGGGATGTACATGTTGATCAGGGTCACATAGGCACAAAACAGTTAATTTTAACTTTTGGGCAAAAATTTTATTTTAAAAATATGTATAAGCACATAAGATTGACTTGTAGATATTGTGAAACTTGCATTAAAAATAAATCAAGAATAGGTTGTTTTAAAGCACCTTTGTCTCAACTGAGTCCAGCAAAGGAACCTTTTGAAATAGTGTCTCTGGATACAATAGGAGGTTTCAAAGGTAATAAAAGTACAAAAAAATACTTACATTTGGCGGTGGATCATTTTACAAGATTTGTTTACATAATAACTTCAAAGACTAAAGTTGCAAAGGATTTTATAAATTTACTTAAGAAAGTAGAAAAAGATAGAAAAATTAAATTAGTTTTAACAGATCAGTATCCTGGTATAAATTCAGCACAGTTTAAACAATATTTAAATAAACAGAAGATAGCATTGGTTTTTACAGCAGTGGATTGTGCATTCTCTAACGGATTAAATGAAAGGACAAATCAGACCATTGTAAATAGTGTAACACCCCCGGCTTATCTGGAAGGGAATGGGGTTGTGAAAGGAAGGAAAGAATAGTAACACATAAGAAGAATAAAGAAAATTAGGAGAACGTACTCTGACTAAGAGCTAAGCAATATAAATAAAATGACTATATTTATTTTTATTTAATAATAAAACCAAATTATTGACAAATATAAAAGAAAATGTTTAATAACTTAATAATAAAACCAAACTGTTGAAAAATATTAGAATGGTTAAAAATTCTGTAATTACTACACTACTGGTACAACCAGTTCCCCCACTTATTTGCTAGGACAAGAAAATCAAAAAAAAACAATAAGGGAATATTATAAGTCTCAGAACAAAAATTATAGCCTGATACTCCACGGTAATCAATGAGTCTATCCCCAGAAATTAAATTGTTCACATGTACCTTGTATAACGTGTAGCGATCCTCCCATCTGATCGGTTCCGCAGTAACCAACATCAATTGTCTCCAACCTCTCACACTGCGACGTTACACCTCTTTGCACACGGGACAGACTGACTCCTTCCGAGCGATCGCGATCTCCCTCTCCCACGCTGGCCACCGTCTAGACGCAACCTCAGCATCCTTGACGATCTCAGCCCCACGATCGCTCGACTAAATGATTTAATTAAACTTATTTACGGCCAGTCCCGCCACGGTTCTGTTACATCACCCTCCCCTTTACAAAAGAGTGGAACCACGGGGTCCACTCATACAATACGCCGTAGAGTACCAATGGTGGCTGAAACTTAATCCTACACTACACTGTATACACTGCCACTATATACACTCCTGTCAGTTGGTGCTGGCTTCTGTGCGCCCACCGGGTCGATGTATGGTCCTGGTTGTCAATTCTTCCAGAGCTCTGGCATCTTGTATTCGTTGAGTAGCCTTGGACTGTCTGTTTCCCAGCCACTTGCGTAGGCCCCAGGTTCCAAGGACACCCAGCAACAATAGCGCCAAGGTCGTTGTGGCACTCCACGTCCACCATCTTCGGTTAACCCGTTCTTCCTGTATCCTTTCAAGCGCACGCCGAAGGGCCAAGACCCGAACTTCATCAGCGGCCCACTGACCCGCTCCCAGGTCTCCTTGCTGCTCCAAGGACTTCCAAGCCTCTGGTAGGTCTTCCCTCCTAATTGTCGTTTTTTCGGACCCTATGTGTAGAGATATAGGGTCCACGATCTGTATTTCCTTCTCCAACGTCGTGTACGTCGTCCCTCTGGAGCGGGGGAGCAGCCAGTAATCTGCTGTTTTCAGTGTACAAGACTCTGTTGCCTCCCATTCTCCATCACCGTCCAAAATAATCTCTCTGGGTTGCTGATTTCTGCAATTTATCGTTGCCTTGGTTGGCTCGTTGACACTAAAGAGCCATTTCTCTCTCGCCTCGTCCCAAATCCAAGTATCCAGTTGCGGGTCACGTAGTGCCCTCCATTTACACAGCGGTTGACCACTCTGCTCATCCCCAAAGAAGAGAGTGCTTAAGCAGGTCACTCGTCTCCGCTCCATCAACGGAAACAGCGCGGGGCACACCCACGGCTGGGATGTCCGGCACCGTGACAGGTCCCCTTTCTGCAGAAGTGCATAATATTGTCTATCCACTGACACAAGAAAACTGTCCACTGACGTCTCTAATACCACCTTGTGCGGCACATCCACACTCCGTATCGGCATAGGTTGTACCCTATAGAGCTTGAAGGCTTGACCTGACCTAATCAAAGGGAGATCTATAACAACATGCACCGAAGTGGATGTGGCCACTCCATGGACTGCAGCGGCCTGGTAATAATGGTGGGCATCCTCGGGACGAGTACCTGTGAACAAACCAATTCCTGAGGGCAGTACATTGACCACCGTTTGGAGAATCTCACTCAAGGAGTGGGGAGACAGAAGGGCCTGACTCACTGCCCCCCATGATACCCTCTCTAATCCCAAATACAATTCCCTCAAATCACCACTGGCTTTCAGAGCCGTCACCTCCATATTTCGGAGGTTGGATATCAAGGTTAAGGATAGGTTAGTATAAAGGGAAAGCCGGTCTACTTGTGTCTCTAGGGTTAACATCCGCCGGTGGGTAGCTTCCATTTCCTTCTTCAACATTCCTGCGAAGCGTACTAGGTTCCTCGTATTCTCCTCGGTTCGTTGTCCCAAATTCCGTGTGACTGTGAGGTGCTCCGTGGCCAAGTGGACCAATCGCCCTTGTTGCATTGTTAGCTTCCCCAGATCGTCCCTTATCCCTTCTAAGTCGTCAGCATCCGGATTACCAAACACCGCTTTAATCACCTTCCCTCCAATGTTTAGCAGCCCTCTACTCCCTCGTTGAACCGGTAGCAGATTCCTGATGGACAAAACAGCTTCATCCACTTCTGCGACCATCTCCTTGGTCCTCTCCACCTCGTCCCAGTACCCCCTAAGTTCAGGGATATGGTTCAGTGTCCGTCGGTACTCAGCTTCTATTTCCTCTATTACTTCCCTCATCCGTAGTGCTTCACCACACAAGCGAGTCACGTTCACTTCCACTATTACCCGCCATGGCTCACTGCTCACTACTACGTCCCTTTCATCCAAAAACCTCACACCGCTGTGTCCCAGGGCCAACTGCAACACCAGCCATCCTGTGAACACTGTCGTTTAACATTAGATTACTTTCTTGGCCTCAGCAGTATGGGGGATCGGGGGGTGACCAGGGAATCATCCTCCTCCGGTGCCCACGAGGTGTCACGTGGGTCCTCAGGTGTACCTGGGTCATCTTCTGTGCGGGCCCAGGTTGTTTCTTGGGTGGCCTCTGGTGAACTCGGGTCATTCCTCATCCAATGAGGAGTAACGTGATCGACTATGCCCCGGGGGGTTGACAATTTTTCTGGCGTCCTTCGCTCCGTTACCGGGGACTCCCTGCGGACAGTTGAGTAAGCTCCGTCGGCTTGACTCTCCTCTTGGTTGTCGTCCTTGACTTCTTCCATTTCATCCTCGCTGTCCTCGTTCCAGTGTGGGGGACATTCCTCCTCACTCTCATTTTCGTCCCGATGTTCATGTTCCTCCCAGTCACTCTCGTCTCCTCCTCCTCCCTTCCTAACTCAGTAGGCCTATCACCTATAGCTGGTTTCAACCGATTGATGTGTACCACTACTTTTCGGCCCGATCCCAACTGTAACTCATACGTGACTGGGGAGATCTTCCTGATTACCTCATACGGTCCCGTCCAAGGACGATGAAATTTCTTGCAATGTCCCAGCTTTGTAATGGGGACATGCAGGAACACACACTCCCCCACTTCGAGTTCTCTGTGTTTTCGTCCCTTGTTCCATTGCCTCGTCCGACGGGTCCATGCCAATTCCATCCTCTTCGATGCCTCCTCATAGGCCTGACTTAATCTCTCCTGCAGCCGTTCCACGAACTCTTCTGCTGGCGTTTCACCGTCCAGTGGCATGATATTGAAGCCCACAGGCATCTGCACTTCTCGTCCATACAGAAGGTAGTTTGGCGAGTATCCCGTGGACGAGTGCGGGATGGCCCTATAAGCCATCAGGGCATAGGGTACCCATTGATCCCAGTCACGACCGTCCCGTCGTACATAATGAGCCACCGACTCAGCCAGAGTTCGGTGTAATCTTTCCACCATTCCATTGCCCTCTGGATGGTAGGGGGTTGTCTGAATTTTCTGTGTCCCCAGCAGCCGACATGTATTTTTCAATAGGGAGGAAACGAAATTTCTCCCCTGGTCAGTCAGCAATCGATCGGGGGCTCCGTGCCGGGTTACTATTGCCTCTACTAAGGCCCTTGCCGTCTCGTCCGCTGTGATTCCCTTCAAGGGTATTGCTTCGGCGTACCTCGTGAAATTGTCGATCATGGTGAGCAGGTACTTATAACCTCGCCCGCTCCTGGGAAGCGGACCGACGATGTCCATGGAAATTTGCTCAAACGGTCTGGTCGGGAAGAAAGGGGCTTCCAAAGGGGCCTTCAAACCTGGTGGGGATTTCCTTCTCTGACAGCTATCACACCTCGCGACGTATTCCCTTACGTCTGGACCCAGTGTGGGCCAGTAATACCCCTGCTGTACTACCGACGTCGTACGTTCTATACCCGGGTGTCCAGCCCATTTGGCTTCATGGCACTGCTGTAAAATGGCCCCTCTTAAAACTGTTGGTACTGCCAACTTCCAGTCCCCCATGCTGTCACTACCGTTTTTCCAATACAATACGCCCCGTGCATCCTTTCCTCCTGATCCTGATTGTTGTGCTAGATCTTGGCACCACGAATCATCCCGCTGGGCTATCCGTAGCTCGCTCTCATTAAACCCCGGTGTCTTCACTTGTACTCCCCGCACCGCCCTGCTCAAGGCATCAGCATTCGTATGCCTCCTTCCCGCCTTGTGCTCTACTTCATAATTGAACTCCTGGAGCCTTAGTGTCCACCTCATTAACCGAGAAGAAGGCTCCTTTAAGCTTAGCATCCATCTTAAAGCCGAATGATCAGTAACAAGCTTGAATTCCCTCCCAAGTAAGTAGCACCTAAACTGGCGGGTTGCCCAGATGACCGCTAGCAGTTCCAATTCGGTGGCCGAGTAATTTTTTTCT
Source organism: Arma custos (assembly GCA_037127475.1). Lineage (NCBI taxonomy): Eukaryota > Metazoa > Arthropoda > Insecta > Hemiptera > Pentatomidae > Arma > Arma custos. The sequence continues at coordinate 51,705,118 of CM073764.1, forward strand.
GGGCCTCGTAATTGCCGGCTGGCGTAGCATATGGGTCTTTCTTCCCCATCGCGCACCTGAGACAACACTGCTCCTAATGCCATCGAGGAGGCGTCGGTTGCTAAGATGAACGGGTCATGGAAATCGGGATAAACTAGAACCCGGTCAGACACCAAATGCTTTTTTAGCTCATTGAAAGCATCCTCTGCCTCCGACGTCCATCTAAAAGTGGCATTCTTTTTCGTGAGCTCAGTCAGTGGTTGAGCGATTCCCGCGAATCCCGCTACAAACCGGCGATAATACCCTGCTAACCCCAGGAAGGACCTTACTTCTCTCACGCTCCTTGGCCGAGGGTAGGCTCTCACAGCCTCTATCTTTGTGGGATCTGTTCTTACCCCATGCTCACTTACCACATGTCCAAGATAGGCAACTTCCTTCCGTACAAAGCGGCACTTCTCCCTGTTGACCTTGAGGTTAGCCTCTTGCAACTTACTGAATACATTCCCTAATCTACGTGCTTGCTCCTCAATAGTCGCACTGTAAACAATGACGTCATCCAGGTACACGTAGCATTCTACCCCTTTCAGCCTACTTAATAGGCAATCCATCAATTTTTGGAATGTTGCAGGAGCCCCAGCCAACCCGAAAGCCATCCTACGGTACTCGTAGTGGCCACCTTCTGTGGTGAACGCCGTCTTTTCCCGATCTTTTTCCGCGACGGATATTTGATGGTAACCGCTTGCCAGGTCTAGCGTCGTAAAGTACCGGCTTCTCCCCAATTGCTCCAACGTTTCATTTATCAATGGCAGTGGATAAACATCCACTTTTGTAACCGCATTGAGACCACGAAAATCAGTACAGAACCGAAACTTGGTTTCCCCATGGTACGACTTCTTTCTAACCAATACAATGGGGGCCGACCAGGGACTCGATGATGGCTGGATGATCCCATTATCCAGCATTTCCTGGATGTGTTGTTTAACAATAGGTCTCTGATGGAAGGGTACTGGATACGGTCGTTTTGCTACTGGTGACGCGCCGCCTGTTTCAATGGAGTGCTCGACGCCTAGGGTGCAACCCCTCTCATCTGGTGGGTCGAACAACATCCCATACCGCTCTAACACCTCTTCAATAGTCGATCTATCGTTCGGTGATAAATGACCAAGCTCAGCGTCCCAATTCCGCTGGTCCACTTTCTCCTTAGACTGGTGTAGTCCCACTACTCCTATCACGGTCTCCTCCCCGTCCCAGACGTCCGCCTCAACCGCCCTCCCCAAGGTTTGTCTGCGGTCAACCACGATCTGTTCTCCGGTCAAGTTGACCACCCGGACGTTCACCATCCCCTTTTCCACTCTGCCAACGCCCCTCCCCGTTCTCAACCCCTTCTGCGGCTGGATTTCAGGTTCTACCATGACCACTTTGCCGTCCATCATTGCCAGCTCCCCAGCTATTATGGCTTCAGCGTACTTTGGGATTATAGACCTCGCAACGGCCCGTACAGTGTATTCCTGTTGTGGCTTCTGAAGCGGTTCTGACTCACTAGGACTTGGCTTCCCCCGATGACACTTCTTCCCTGTCTGACGCTTGACTGCCTCAGCCGTCACCCCTCTAACCAGTACAGTGTTAGACCGAGCGTGAATTTCTATATCGACCTTCTTCATAAGGTCCAGCCCCAATATCCCGTCGTACGCCATTTCAATGTCCGCGACTGTAAACCGATGGCTTACTTTTCTCCCTTTTATTTGGCATTCAACCTCCTGTTCCCCTCTTATACGCAGGGCCCTTCCCGTTACTCCCCTGGCCTTCAGGTTTGACCATCTCACCTTATGACCTTGGACCGGTTCCCTTAACAAGGAGATCTGAGCCCCCGTATCCACCAGCAGAATTTTCTTTTGCCCGGCTATCACAACCTCAAGACTTAACCCGTCGTTCTCCTGGCCAGATATACAGGGAATTAAACCAAGCTTACCCCTTTTGTTCTCCTGGGGCCTCCCTTCGGGGCAAAAGGGCGGCCTTAGGCTTTTGGGTCACTCCCATTTTGAGCGGCGGTGGTACAATGGGAAGCGAAGTGTCCTATTCTTCCACATCTGAAACAAGCTCCAGGGTAGTCTGGTCGTCTCCTGGTTCGCTGTGGGGTCTGGCCAACTCTGTTAGGGCAATTTCTCGACAAATGCCCCCTCTTAGCACAGTTAAAACATTGGACCTCCGAAAGTGGTGGCCGAGCGTTTACCCGCCCCTCGTTCCTTCCGGGCTGCCGGTAGTTTGCGCAAACACATACGGGTGGTTGCACCTCTTGTGCGCCCGTCATCGGCTCTACCTGTGGTTCTCTTACTACATATACGTTTTTTCCCCGTTGATGCTCCTGTAGAGCCTGTTCCAGCTCCAACGCCATTTTCTGGGCTTCCCTTAAGGTCTGTGGGCGGCCGAACAAGACTTGCTTACCTACCTCCCCAGTCAAACCCCTAGTGAACGCCTCTAACACCTTCCTTTCTACCTCCCTCGCCCACCACGTTCCCTCGTCTCCGGCTAAGGTTGGCCTGGCCATCTTTCCACCCACCGTAATACATCGGTCGGCAAACTCTTGTATCTTCTCCTTAGACTGTTGGCTCATGTCCTGCAGCACTCTGCCGTAATATTCGAAGGTGTTTGGATCGCCAAACCGCTCCTTCAATACCTCCGAAAGTCGCTGGAACGTAACCTCACCCCTAAGCTCTTCAGCGCCCCTTACGAACGTCGCCGCTTGTCCCTGAAGTTTTAACCGACATATCCTCACTCTATCTCCGTCATCCCAAGCCCCACAAGCCGCTACCTCCTCCAGGTAGTCCAAAAACTCCTCCACTGGCCGCGCAGTCGCTTCCCCTCCCCATGGCTTCACTAGTGACTGTAACGATAGATCTCTGCGAGGTGGTTTAACAACCAGTTTAGCATCTGGTTGATTTGTCTCTAGCTCTACAATCTGCTGCTTGAGTTCCCCCTCCCGCTTTTGAAACTCCTCGTTTAGTTTTAACACCTCATCCAATTTAGCCCTTAATTGACTCTCAGCCGTCATTTTAAAAACGTGAATTTAGTTTGTGGTATTTTTGCAACCACCCCACACCTGACACCACTGTAACACCCCCGGCTTATCTGGAAGGGAATGGGGTTGTGAAAGGAAGGAAAGAATAGTAACACATAAGAAGAATAAAGAAAATTAGGAGAACGTACTCTGACTAAGAGCTAAGCAATATAAATAAAATGACTATATTTATTTTTATTTAATAATAAAACCAAATTATTGACAAATATAAAAGAAAATGTTTAATAACTTAATAATAAAACCAAACTGTTGAAAAATATTAGAATGGTTAAAAATTCTGTAATTACTACACTACTGGTACAACCAGTTCCCCCACTTATTTGCTAGGACAAGAAAATCAAAAAAAAACAATGAGGGAATATTATAAGTCTCAGAACAAAAATTATAGCCTGATACTCCACGGTAATCAATGAGTCTATCCCCAGAAATTAAATTGTTCACATGTACCTTGTATAACGTGTAGCGATCCTCCCATCTGATCGGTTCCGCAGTAACCAACACCAATTGTCTCCAACCTCTCACACTGCGACGTTACACCTCTTTGCACACGGGACAGACTGACTCCTTCCGAGCGATCGCGATCTCCCTCTCCCACGCTGGCCACCGTCTAGACGCAACCTCAGCATCCTTGACGATCTCAGCCCCACGATCGCTCGACTAAATGATTTAATTAAACTTATTTACGGCCAGTCTCGCCACGGTTCTGTTACAATAGAATTCGATGTAAAATTTTTGAGAATAGAAATAAATCATGGCCTCAGGTAGCAGAGGAATGTGTAAAGGATTATAACAACACACTTCACAGTTCGACTGGATTTACTCCTAATTATTTGCTGACAGGGGTGAATTATTCATTTTTACCGGATGAATTAAACAACAACAATTCCACGAATTTGGTCAACAACAGAGAAAAGCTTTTAGAAAATCAATAGAAATTCACAATCAAAATAAGGAATATTATGATAAGAATGTAAAACAAATAGATTATAAGGTAGGAAATTTAGTCTATGTTCAAAACATTAATAAGTTGAATAAACATAAAATCGATCAAATTAGAGTAGGTCCGTTTAAAATTAAAGAGAAAATTTCAGAGGTAATGTTTGTGTTGGATAGCAGATTTAGAAAATATGAATCAAATATTTTTCATGCTAGTAAGCTCGTTCCTTATTCCGCTGTAGTGTACCCTCGGTCTTAAAAAGGGGGGATGTAAGCTTGTGTGTTATCAAGCTGGTCTTGGACACATGTGGACTTGGAGTGGGAGTGAGGAGGTAATAGCACGGTTAGGATTGAGAATATTGCACTAGTGTTTATTAATAGTTTGCTATCGGCAATTGTTTCGATTCAGGTAGTTTTAAGCTTATTAGTTTACTGTAATATTTGTATTTATAATATAGGTAGCTAATTGGGATGTATTATTAAAATTACAGTTGAATGCTGCATCATACAAGAGTTGATCTATAACCTAAAACGTCACTCCATTTAAATCCCTTACATATATATACGGAAATAATTATAATACTTTTCCTACCCGGAGGAATTTTAAGTAAATACATAGTATGAGACCACTGAAGTAGGGTTCTCTAAACCGGCACAAGGCCGCTGACTCTGTACATACAAAGCAGGGAGAGACAGCTATACAGGATTAGGTGATAGGAAGAAGAAGAAAGGGGGGAGTGGAAGGAAGAAAGGCTTGGACAAGGGAGTCCTCACCCCATCCCTAGGCCAATGAGAGCACGTTGACCAAGGGGTCACTGCCTTGTCACCTCCCAGGTCTGGGAGGGGGAACTATGTAATAAACTATTAATAAATTCTCTAAAACTATATAAGGCAGTGGTTCGAAAACTGGTGAGTGTGAAGAAAAGTCAGGAGAGGGGCGTGAGACCAGTTGAAAATGAAAAATTCTGGCTTAATTTTAGTTATTTTCTCATGCTTCCAGTACTTCTTTACCTTAAATTGAGACTTATAATGTTGTATGCTGTGACAGCAACAGTAAATGTTTAGTTTTTAATGTAATACTAATTTCTTATTGTTTCATAAGCCCATACAAATTATGTTGCAAGGAGAAAGGGCGTAGGAGGAATTTCATTTAAACACGGGGAGAGTGCTACAAAAAAGGTTGAGAACCACTGATATAAGGAGACTTAAAACCACATTAAAGTCAGTTATGATTTATTATTCCCGTAAAGTTAGAGGTAGACAACGAATAAAACCTTTTGTTAAGCTTATTTTTCTCATCATACCAAGTAAAATACATTTTCATTGAATTAAAAAAGTTTCCATCAAACTTTGAAGGGCCTCTCTAAACGGAAAATATCGGTGACATTGGCGTTGCAAACTCGAGAAATCAACTACTGTCAAAAAGGATCCAGTAGAGCCTTTTAATTTAAACTTCTGTCCTATTTAAGAAAGGGGGGGAGGGGAATGATGGTAGAGAGGCGACTTTTCCAAAACTTCACTTGAAATCCATTATGGCGAAATGGCACTTTTCTGGGACACTGCCTTTTTCTGTTTTTTAATGGTTTGTTTATTTTTTATTTCCATTTTCGAAATTAGTGAAGATCACATTTTGAAATAATGATAACACGATTATTCAGGATTCAGTCAGGATATTACTTTTTATTCTAAAGCAAACGTGTTGACCCAGACACGTCAGTCATCAGGATTGAAGGAAATGGGTTTTCTCATTGGACTTGCATACTCTCTTTTTTATGTACTTTCAGATATCTCTTTTGTTCAAGTTTCAAAATGACTGAATTCCTTACCTAAAACAAAAAAAACCTATATTAAAAATGTTCATACTCTCTCTTCAAAACGAGATAGAGATAGTAATATTTGTTGAACAACGGTTGTGCAGAGTGGTGAGTTGTCCTAGATCATGTTCAACCGCAAGGATTTTCCCACACTTTAGGATACTCACTTTGCAGAGGCTGGGTGAGCCCCAGGAGGATCTCCCACGGGAGCCATCCCCTGCTGTTATCATTAAATAGTTTATCTGTCCAGCCAGGCTTGAACCCGGGACCTTCGGCATAGCAACTCATCGCTCTACTAGTGGCCTGTCTTAAGGCTAAGGTTTTGGCCCAAACGTGCTCTCCATCATAAATCAGTATAGACTATCTCTATCGAGTTTATTTTAATATATTTAGTATTAGTATATTTTAAGTACTCAAACTTCCATACTGGACTCAGCAAACCAGGATATCCCGAAGTTTAGTCCGCAACCCAACGCCATCAGGAAACCTCCGGATCACATTCTTGCGCTCATTGGCCAACGTAATCACCTGAGGAACATTTTCCAGCGCTCTCATGACTATGGATAAAAACCGGCCATCAATGCGATGACTCGGCAGATAGCCAGCCTCATGCGAGTCTGGAAAACTTCCGTCTGGCACGAATAGTTACTTAAGACTCATGATGACAACCGCCAGTTCTATCGACTCGTCAAAACCTACGTAACTAAAAAGAGGACAGAGCACCTGACTTCCGGAGACGAACTGATGACGCCGGGGGAACAGGCTGAACGTTTGGCGAAGGCATACGAGGCGAGCGATGCTGCTCAGCTGGTAAATGCTCTACCAATCCCTGAGGGACAACTTCCTTGCCCCAATGAGAAACCCATTTTTTCCACCTTCAAAGGTCTTGAATTGGTACTACGGCGCACTAAAGGTAAAAAATCCTCTGGACTAGACATCTCTTATGTCATGTTGAAGATGCTCCCTAGAAAAGGTAAAGCCTTCCTATTGTACATCTTCAACACCTGTATGAGAATCTCATACTTTCCTGAAGCATAGAAAAAAGCCGTTTTAGTACCGCTACTTAAGCCGGGGAAGTCTGGTAAACTACCTGATCACTACCGGCCAATCAGCTTGCTCTCTCATATGAGTAAAATTTTCGAGAGGCTGGTCCAACACCATTTGTTGACCCACTGTAGAGAGGAAAACATTATCTCCCCAGAACAGACTGGTTTCCTTAGAGGTGTTTCATGTGACCATCACCTGGCAAAGCTCCAAGCGCACACCATAGAGCAGACGAACATGAACAAAGCCACGGCCTTTTTATCCTTAGATTGCACTCAGGCCTTTGACAGTGTGTCTCACACACTGTTACTCCGACGTTTGGAAGAGTTTAACTTCCCAGACTCGTTATGCCGTCTAATCCGAAGCTCCTTCGTCGTGCGAGTCGGGGAAAGTTACTCTACTTCTAGCAACACCACCCATGGAGTACCGTCACTTTTGATAGGCATTTTACCTTCTCACGTCACGGGGGAGGCTGAAACTGTCATTGGCCTAGGAATGATGAGGGGTGAGGACTCCATAGTCCAAGCCTTTCTTCCTTCCTCTCCCCCGTTTCTTCTTCTTCCCTATCAAATAATCCCTTAAAGCGGTCTCTCCCTGCTTGATGGGTATTGAAACTATTTTGTAAAAATTATTTATTTCTAATATTTATTTTTGAGTACTGCCCTCCTAATAAATCCATTTCCCATTCCCAATTCAGCTCTCTCCTGAACTCATTAGTAATTCATTTTCTTTTAGGTGGAAATTTTAATGCGAAACATCAACAATGCGGCTCAAGAACTCCTAACACCCAAGGTCGCATCCTACTCTCTGCACTTAACTCCCATAATTCCAGTTTTATTTCTCCAGGCATCCCTACATATTGACCCACTGACCTAAACCGAAATCCTGATCTCCATGACTTTTTATCCATGTTGGCTTAGGTCCCATAAACTACTCCATAGAACGCCTTGATGAACTGGCCTTGAGATCACAGACCTTTGATCCTTACCCTTTCTATAGTCCCAATATCCAAACTTCCGCCATCATTTATTAGAAGACCAGTTGACTGGAACCTATTTCACCAACTTGTATCGGATACCATTGACTTCAGGGTTTTCCTAAAACACCTGAGGAATTAGATGATGCCGTAAATTCCTTTATCCCGCACTTGGACTGCATCTTCACCCCCTCCTTCCATCAAAATCCGCAAGAAAAATCCATTACCTGGAGGGATGTTATTCTTATCAAACGCCGTTACCGACCCCTTTCGCAAAGAATCAGGCATCCTCACGATCGAAGACTGTATAATTACTTCACCAAATTAGTAAAAAAGAACCTGACAACCTGTAGATCCGAATCTTACAAATCCCACATTTTCACTCTATCTGCTTCTGATAATTCCTTTGGAATGCCACCAAAAAAATCCTGAAATACCACTCTATTTACCAACCCCTCCGACGTGAAGACGACGGTTCTTGGGCTGCATCAGATGAGGACAAAGCAGAAGAATTGCCAAACACCTTTCAAATACATTTATCCCACATCCCTGAAATCCACCCAACGCACGTTTCCAATATTAATGAATTCCCCTCTTCGGCCATTCCTCTATCCTTACATCCTAAAACTGTAAATTCCTCTGAGGTCAAATTCCTCGTACAAAAGTTAAAAGCCAGCAAATCTCCTGGACACGACCTTCTAACCATCCAGATCCTTCAACATCTTCCTCAAAAAGCGATTATTTTCCTTACCTATCTATAGAACAGTATCTTTATTCCCTAAACCTGGCAAACAACCCAATGTCACTTCATCACACCGACCCATCAGCCTGCTTCCTATTCTTCCCATAATTTTTGAAAAATCCTCCTGAAACGAATCCAACCCATAATCGAATCCAATGATATTCCTTCAGATCAGTTTGGATTCCGTCTCAGGCACTTGACGGTCCAGCAGGTTCTCCGAGTTGTCGATCACATTTCCTCTGTTCTTGAAAGCAAACAATACTGCACAGGCGCATTTCTGGACGTAGCACGAGCTTTCGACAGGGTGTAGCAGGCCAGTTTGCTGTTCAAGCTCAAAATCCAGTTACCTCAATCCTTATCCCTAGTTCTTCGATCCTACCTCTCTGATCGCTACTTCCAAGTCCGTTGTGGTAACGAATACTCTAATCTTTACCCAATCCCAGCTAGAATCCCCCAAGGCAGCGTCTTGGGTTACGTTATTGCGGATTTACAGCATGACAGTTTTCTCAAGGATTTTTTAAAGGATTAATAATTTATTTTTTATGCCGTCCTAAAGGTTAAAGATACCTATCCTAATTATACCTGGATAGGCAATATTCAGAGCTCCTACTGTAGTATCGTAGGATTATATCAGCATAAAGTGCAATTAAATTAATAAACAACCATATGCTATTTTTGTTGACAATGGATAATTTTGAGGAAATAGAAAATTAGTATGATATCGAAGGTCAAATTAATTTAATATGTATAACATCACTGCTATTTATCTATCTTTAATGCATAATTTTCTTTTGTAAACAAATTGAACTAAATTTATAAATTATACAGAAAAAATTGCAAACCAATTTTGGATAATTGGTTATTTTGGACTTTATCAGGAGAGCTTAAAACGTAAATTTCACTTGGAAACTTGGAACATACTACTATTTTTGCTTGCAATATATATTTGATTCATCGCTATTACTGAACTGAATACGTTGTAAAAAAACAAATTAGATCAAGGTCAGATTGACAATATTAAAAAAATATCATTAATTTTCAATATTAAGAGATTTATTCATTGATAACTACCCTTTTATCATTTATCTTTTATTTACCCTCCATGAGAAGGTTTTATATGCCAATGAATCGAAGCTGAAGTGGTACTGGATGACACCAACTGTTAAGTGCTTAAACCGCTTAAGACAGAACTCTGCAACTATAGCGTCACCACTCCCTTCAAGCCTGGTTTGTTTGAAAACACAATTATTGAGATCAACAAACTGATGGCAATTAATTTTTTTTAGATAAAAGAATATTTTTTTTAAAGATAATCAGCTAATGAGTTTGTTGGTTAAAATCGTAAGCAGGGATTGAGGTTAGTATTTTAAGTTTAAAACAAACTAAAAGTTCTGAGATATAGTAGCAGAGGAAAATTAGGAGGAGTGAGTCATGTGTGAATATAAACATTTTGCCCATATTTATTGAAATGTATTATTTACAAAAAGAATAAGAAATCATTAGAAGATATTTAATGATCTTCAATATTTAACATGGTCTGTTTTAATGTGGGGTCAATTGCTTCCGATATATGAAATCAAAATGCATAAGATTTAAAAATTAGAAACGATATCTTGTTACAGTATATTCTCTATTCTCTTTAATTTATGGATTGAATGACTGCTTAGGAGGTTTGGATTGACAACTATAAATAGTCTTATAACTAAAATTAAAGTTTTTTTACTGCTAAAGGATTATTCTGTAGACATTTGTTTATTTTACTGACTGGTCTACTAATACAGCAAGCATTGTTTATTATTTATTAATTATTACAATAATAATCGTCACTTTTTATTCAAATAGTATTATTTATTAATTGTTCAAAAATTATTATTTTTTACCTGTAATATATTTTTTTTTTTCTGAACCTCCTTTATTCTATGAAATTATAAGTACAATATATAAACATATAATAAGTACATGCAGACTCTACAACCTTCTATTACCCGCAGGTATATCAAGGATATAACGTACATTATCTGAGTCCAATGATGGCGGTCGAGTAATATAAAAATCACCGGGGTTTAAAAACACCGGTCCAAGAAACCGTTATTTTCTCCATTTCTATTTTTTAAATTAGCTCAGTATGTGCTAGGCTACTTGGCTACTGATCACAATGTTCAAAGTTAGGGACCAAATGCGGCAGATAAATAATTTATTTTGTTAACAGCCGTGGACCGATTCTGTTGAATATGAGGTTCGCACAGCCTCAATAAAATGGTTACCCTTAATTGGAGGAAAACTAGTTGAATCATTGAACTCAATTTCGGCCAAATCACCTTTCAGTACAACTTTTTCTTCACCTTAGAAACAATAATAAATAAAACAATGTCATCTACCGTATTCGATACTCTTCATGGATTTTAATAGTAGTATTTTTTGTTTTCTCTTACGAATTTTTGCCTTTTTCTAATGTCTTTAACTTGTATGTTGTTTATTCATTTTGAAAACTTAATGTTTGTCATAAAATAAATTCATAGATTCCGAGAGCCTACAAGTGACTATCTGTACATTAAACAACCCGAAATTTATGAGAAGAAATAATACATTATTTTAATAGCAGCCCATTTGACATCCTGTGACCTCCTTCGCCAATTTCCATAGCTTAATCAACTTCACTTGTTCCAATTGAAAGCGATTCTGTATTTTTCTTATTTGATAGGACACTCAAAAGCGTCAATAAGTCACTTCAATTTATCTTTACTTCTTAGTCCGATTAAACTTCGTATTAATTATTATGCTAATTTCATCACGGTTAAGATTCAGTCATTTTCCAATTACTGAAAGTGTATTTCAGCTTTTAATAGGTCACAGTTTCGGAAAGGAAGGTTATAACGATCCCAGGGAAGTATATCCTCGAGGACAAAGTTGGAAGGACATAATGAGATGGCTGTAAAGTCGTATTTCCTAGTTACGTGAACAGTTAATCTTCCTAATAAGAGGGGATTAATCTTTTAACTCCCTGGGCTTGAAGCGAAGTCCCTGCTTGCTCTCGACCAATTAGACCCGAAGACAGAAGGGTCCGCTACCCACTTTGGCCTATTTACATTTTTATTGTTCCTTAATCCCATTAGCCAGGATAAATGGTCCTTAATACTGGCAAAGGGAATGGGATTATTAGCGGAGACTTTATTAGGGCCGATAGATAGGGTATTGGTTTGATCGGGGTTTAGGGTAAAGTCCATAGATACAGTCTTGTACTCTTCAATACTCATAGTTATCAACAGGGGAAGATTGCGACGCTACAGATATGGCGGATTAATTATTACAATCACAATCTATAATTGAATAGTGGCCTGGAAGAAGAGCGCATGTTACATTTTTCAAAGTTTACGGGTCAGCCAAAATAAGAGAACCGGTCATTTAATTAGGTGACTGTCACATACGCCCTTCTTCCATTTTATAGATTTTTTACTTACACCCTTGTAAGTAACACAAGTAAGGTTAGTATATCTTTACATGCGCCTTTTTTCCACTGGAACATTGCCTCTTGAGAGACCGATCATCCTCTGATATGGACAAAGATTGTGCTATCCCTGGCCTCTATTGACTGTTTAGGTCTAAAACTAAAAACTAATTTAAGTTTAAAAGTAGGGGCCATCACATGGACCTTGTTCAACAACAAAATACGCCCTTCGCCCAGGCAACTATTCAATCGATTTTCATACTGATCAGAGAATTATGTTTGATTAACTTCGGTTTATCAACTTAAATTAAGAACTAGTACAAATCATTCATTATCTTTAACAAAAGTTAGCAGAAACTGAAAAATATACATAAAATAATTACTCTACTGCAGTTGAGAAATATCAAATCTTCCTAAATGCTGGAAAATACCTAGCCAGTAAACGTTTTTCTAGTTCAGAGTTCATAAAAACACACACCTAAAAACACATCAATAAGACCAAATTCTGCATATCTCACATCAACAGTCCCAACGCACTCACCAATCAGATACAGCTACCTCACTCCAAGACATTCAATAAAATACTATTTTTTTTTTTAATATTTGAGTATGTGAAGTGTTGGAGTTAGGATATCTCTGATTAACGACCCTGTTTACTACGTTGATCCAATGTATACTGAATTTGAACTTAATTGATGAGCATTTTTCAGTGTTTTTTCTGATGATGCCTGAAATGGCGAAATATTGATTGGTACGTTTTTTAAAATGTATTTTGGAGGCTTTAGGGTTTGTTCTTTGCATTTAAAATAATTTCAGTCTATTCGGATGTGGCTGATGAATTATTTAATCTATCAACAGCCATAGATCGACCTAGTGAAATCTGCAGGCCCTTCTGTGACTCACCAAGGACTAGTTAAGGTTTAAACCTTTAAATGGGGAAAAGGCTGCGCTGAGCTTAATCTCGTTCCTCCGTTGGTTTGGAAATAGAGTTGCCAGGTCGCTAAACCTAATAGCCGTACAGACCAACCAGTTTGGCCGGACGTTTGGGTAAAAAAGCCGGACACCTAACATCATTGAGGATTTTTTTCTCAGTCTTAATATGTACGACAAAAAAAAAAATTTATGTAGAATCAAGCTTTTTTTTATTATTACCATAAATCTTGTTAAATTCTAATGAAAAATAAATAAAAAATAACACAAGCCGGACACCCTGTATTTTGACCGGGCACGTAATCAAAAAGCCTATGCCCTGCTTTATCCGGACGCCTGGCAACCCTACTTGGAAACGGTACAGTAATGATTAATTATTTACTTAATTGCTTCATAATGGTACCACTTTGCTAATGGTAATGAATTTTTCATGGGTTGTAATGGTACATTTTTTCTTTTGTTATATCTTAATTACAATCACAGTCATAAAAAAAAGCACAGAGCCTTCATTATTTTTTTGTTTTGCATAAAAGATCTTTCTAATGGTAGTTATATAACAAACCAACTATCTGATCTAGCCGAATAATCATTTCGGTCATCATTTCTTTCGTTTTTTCTTGGTTCATGTATGAATAGTTAATGATTGGAAACAGCATAGCCCCTACCATTTACTAAACCCAAAAGCCAAAAACTGTACCCAACAAACTAAACTACGATGGTCATACTAGTTCAGTATTTCCCCCCTTTAATTTTATGTTAAAAATAAATGGCCTAAAAAAAATTATTTAAACTCAAGAAATTACAAAAAACATTTCTTGTTTTTTTTTTCAATGATCTTTTTTATAATAATCAATTTAAATACACATCATCTTTCAAGCAATAATGGGAGCGAGGGTCGTTGTTGCCACCCAAGGTCCCAGATTCAAATCCGGCTGTGGTTGATTTTATTTTTTAACACCCGGACCTTGTGTGATTTTTTGTTGTGCGATCTAGAGACCTTCGGCCTTTATAATGTGGTTACCCTCTATTGGGAGAAAAACCTGGTGGTTGAGCGTGATGGTGGAGTCTATTCCCTTCTTGGGTTGCCGTGGTTCCGATTCTTACTGGTTTTAAGAATTGATCCCAATACTCTTCACAGATTGGTTTATTCTTTTACTGTAATTAGACTAGAAAAGTAACCTAAATGATATAATAACATACTTAGGCATTTTTATCTTTTATATTAAATTACTAATGGTACATAATTGGGCATATGTACCGACAAAAGATGAACTGTTGCGAGAACAATGTCAGAACGTCGGAAACAATGATCGACTTGGTGGAGGCCGGAGATTGAAATGGGCCAGGACATTTTACGATGAGTGACTGGAAGGGCTGGACTTGATTGGGAGGGAAATAGCCCAAGCGATAGCCACTCTTATCAGCTCTAGGGCAATATTTTAGTCTATTAGCCCATAATGGATCTGAAGGGCAATAATTGGAAGTAGCCATGTTGGTTCCAGGCTGTTTCATTAACCCCCGTAACTGCAATTACCTTTCAGGAACGGTTATTTCTTATAAATCAGTCGATTTCTCCGTGCCTACCCAAAAGTAAATAAGTAAAAAGAAATCTGAACTATTACAACGCATGCAGGACATTGAGTTCAGTACATCCTAGGAAGGTTACTCTTTGTAAATTATGGATGAAAAAAATATTAAGAATAAAAAAAAAAACTGCACCAATACAACCCTTGCAAAGCCTGGGGTTCGGCCCATGGTAGAAACCACATTTTCTTGAACAACGGCGGTGTTGGGAGATGATTTGTTCTATGTCACGATCAACCGTCGGATTTTTCCTGCTTAGAAAAAGATTTCCAGGAGATGGGGATTACGAACGCGTATGTTCTAGAAAGCAACCGTTTTAGTGTGAAACTGGATACTCACGAAAACCTAAGCTGAAGACGAGAAAGAAATGGACGGGAGAAAGAATGGTGCCGCAACAGTGAAAAATGAGGAGAGTACTGGGTGGACATCAAGAAGAAAAAAAAACACAAAAGAAGCAATAATAAAGATTGTTGGTAACAAAATAAAATACACATGCATGTTGGCTTTATAACCGATCTTTGGTAACAAAAATTAACTTTTCGACAAAATTTTTTGTATATATGAAGGCTCTCAGTGTTGGAAAAAATGGAAATGTTTTTCTTTGTTTTATTTAAGATAATATACAACTATTGTTTTTTATCGGAACAACAACTTTTTTAACTACACCGCTATGTTATACAGGGTCTAATAAATAGAGATTTTAACTCTTTTTAAGCCTATGATTGAGCAAGGGAGCAATTCATCACGCTCATATTTTTCTCCCTCTTCAAAGCAACACACTTTATAGAGGCTTGGGTAGGCCCTGGTAGAACTGATTCCATAGAGTCAATTAATACCTGCTAACAGAATAAATAATTCATCTGGCAAAGCTGGTCTCAAACTCTTGATATAGAAATTAGTAACCGAGTAACCTACCTGACCTACTCCATTCCCAATTTAATAAGATAAGAGACTTGGTTTGATAAGATGAAATAAGAGATTTTTTAAAATTTAATTCCATTCCGAATGTCTTGGAAAATGCACGATCTGCTCTTCTCACTCATAATGATATCATTTTTTTTTTGTTACTAGATGCTATCATGTATTTACTTTTTTCCCATAAGCCTATTTCTTTTTATTGTAAATTTGTCTGTTTTTTATTTTAATTTTGCATTACATTTTCTGATTAGCTACCAGAACACCTGTTTAGTTATTTACTTTCAAGATATTTTGTAAATATTGTTTTATTCAGATGTAGGCCTTTGGCCAGATAAATATTTACTTAAAGATGTTCATCTCTGTTATTCTAAAGGGACCTGGTCCCAGAATAAAATTATTTTTCTATTCTATTCTATTCTATATTCGTCACTTAAGGCTTTAAGTTGGTACCCTTGTTTAAGGGAAACTGGAGAGGGAGAATTAAGAGCCAGTCCCACGCAGATTCAAACTTAATCCTATCTAACTATTAATAAACTCTCTAAAACTATATAGAAAACTATAAAGCAGTGGATCCAAAACTGGTGGGTGTGAAGACCAGTTGAAAATGAAAAATCTGGCTTAATTTTAGTTATTTCCTCATGCCAGTACTTCTTTACCTTAAATAGAAACTTATAATGTAACAATAAAGTCAGTTATGATTTATTATTCCCGTAAAGACATTCCGAATGTCTAGTATAATGCACGATCCGCTCTTTGATAATTTTAAGTTAAGCTCGAAGCTGAGAATTAATCACCAAGGATTGATGGACATGACTATTATTAGAATTATTTGAACTTACGGATTTGAGCTTTGGGCTCCACTAAGCTATCGATTTCCTCTCATATCCTTACAATGCAAAATCCTTAATGATCCTTACTTTTTTGTGAATAAAGTCATCTATAATGACCTCAATGTCCCATTTGTTGCTGATTTTATTCCCACTAAAACCCACTGGTTTGAATCTTGGCTGCCTTTTCAATTCCCGATTATCCTCTGAGGCGTCTGAAATAAAAATGGCTTCGTGAACTTCCAAGTTATTTGAGAACTACCCCTTTCTCTACTTTCATTTATCTTTGTCATTATGTATCATTCATTAATTGTTGTATTATTCCAATTCCAATAAATAGATGTTTAAAAACCCAATTATTGTGTCCTTGTAAACGCATTAAGCATCTCTGAATCTAAGCATAGATATAAAACTACAAGGCTCATATGTTAGAACTATAAGCTATCTTATGGATTTATCTAATAATAATAATAAGCTTTATTTTTTCCTCTTTCTTCTATGTACAATTTTTACATGGTTTTTATATTTACAAGGTTTTTTAAAAAGAAAAAAAGGCCCTTCTTTGGGCATAAGCCTCTCCCAATTTACCCCAGCTACGTCTGTTCCAAGCAGAACGGTGCCATAATACTCCTATGAAGTTTTGTATGTCGTCCCGCCATCTCGTAGCTGGTCTCCCTCTTCTCCTAGTGCGGTGTATTGGATACTAATCCGTTGTTGCCTTAGCCCAATGTGTTGATGCCATTCTTGCAATGTGTCCAGCCCACTGCCATTTAAGATCAGATACTGTCTTGAGAATATCGCGCGTACCAGTCAGCTTCCGTAGTTCTGTCTTCTTTATTTTCTCCCTTCTACTTTTCCTTAACATACTTCGCTCCATTGCACGCTGAGTGATTGCTAGGGATTTAGATATATCATTATTTAGGCTCCAAGTTTGGCATCCATAAGTTAAAGAGGGAATGATGCAAGCATCAAAAACTTTTCTCTTGTGATGTATGGCCATGTTGCTTTTAAAAATATTTTTCTGTGACCAAAATTTGGACCATCCTACTTTAAGCCTTCTATTCACCTCTTTCTTGGATTTATCTGCAAATGATATGAGTTGCCCTAGATAGATTGTTTCTTTAACCCATTGGAGTTTGCTGGTACCGAGAAATATTTCTTCTTCTTCGGCATTTGTCATCAAGACTGATTTGTTAAAATTTATCTCCAGCCCAGCCTCATTTCCTACTAGGACTAGCTCTTCTAGCATTTTCTTCAGTTCAGATGGTGAGTGTGAAATGAGAAGTACATCATCGGCGAATCTCAGATTTGACAGTTTGTTACCATTAATGTCTATCCCAAAATTCTCCCAGTGAAGGTTTCTGAAAACATCTTCCAAGACCGCGTTGAATAGATCTGGTGATAAAGGATCGCCCTGACGAATCCCTCTTTCGATTGGAAAATCCTCTCCATTTAAGTCCAGAACTACTCTCGCTTGGCTGTTGGTATACCAACATATGGATTTATCTATTTAAGCATAAATTAACTTAAGCTATGAAGTAAAAGTTATGGGAAGACTTTTGTTGCTAATAAAACTATAATTTAATGCATGCAAAAATAAAAATACTCTAATCAGTAAAATAAAGAAATTTTTGTTGGCTTTTGTTTCCACTTTGATCTATGATAGCTCATTTTTTGCATGCACGTGTAATAATCTTCACTTTTCTAAAAGTAATCTATTATATCATAAAGCTATTAAAAAGCTCCTTTGATATAAAGAAATAGATATTTTAATTATCGTTTCGTTGGTTGATTAAACTTTTTGGTCACGAAAAAAAAGTCTCTTATAGTATGCGTATTTTTTAAAATAAGTATTCCGTAGCGGGATGAAAGAGGAGTTTTTTTTTATTAAAGAGCATTTGCATATTCTGGTCCTGAATATATGCATTCAAATCAGTAATTTGTTAGCCAGTTTTAACACAGGACAAAAAATATATATATATAAAAATAAAATAAAACGGTTATTTTTTCTTCTTTCTTTTTCTCCCCGCCCCACAGTTCAATCAACTGAGCACTACACTATCTCGCGAACATTCATTCCAATTAATTATATAACTTAATTAAAGTAAAGGGAGACACGGTTTCATATATATTCATGTATAAATATAATTCATAAATTCCTGGCGTGTCTACTCATACGTCTATTTCATCCATTTAATTTAGACTCCGAATAGTTAAGTTATCTTAAATTAAATGAACGTCAGGAAAGTTTTCAGATGTACTACATTATCCATTATCATTAAGACCTCCCGCAAGGAGAGCAAAGAGACCAGTAGTGACAGAGAAAGTATACGAAGTTCAAAATGCTATAGCTTAGCTATTACTGACACCATTTTGACACTTGTGAAATAAAAACTTCTTTAGCCTGCATGATTATACAATTTTTTAAATCAACTTTAGTTTAAAGATTGGAATTTCATTGGTATAAGAAACAATAACTATAATTATTTTAAAAGTCGTTTAATAGTAATAATAATTTCAAATCCTACTAATAACTTTTTTTAAATGTTTTATTTCTTACATAATTTGCTACAATTCACAAAAATTACATGCTATACCAAATAGACTAGTCTCAAAATAAAAATAATTTTACAAATTTAAATGTATCTGTGCAGAATCAAATATACAATGAAAGAAAAAATGTATAAAAAAAACTTTCAACAGAAAATATTAACTTAAAACATCGATAATACTATATACGTCATTGCTAATTTTTTTTTATAAGTGATTGAAGTACAAATGATTAAAGTACTGTTGAACTTAATAATGATAAAAATTTTAAAAATGAAAGAAAAGCTCATTAACATCAATATAAATATAAGTACAGGCTATAAATAATATAAATACATACTAATTATTATTTCAAATAAATTATTATTATTTTGCATTGAGCTTGTGCAGCCCATATACATATGTTTCAAATTAATAAATAAACTTTAAATAATTCAGTCTAGCATTGATTTAGAAATTCAAAAGAGAACAAAGTCTACACTTCAATCGATAGCCCTCATGACTGCATATTTATTTTTTTTATTGGAGCTTTAATTAGTTTAAAATACATAACCATACGGATTAATTTTAGCGGTAAATTTTGAGAGAGGATATTATATTTTTTGCTTAGTCTATTACAAAACCTCATTATTGAGAGTAATACAGTGAAAACATTCATATAGATTTTTTTTATGCTGTTGGTATACTGTTTTAAAAATGTTTACGCTTTTTTTGATATTATTATAATATATAACATAAAATATATAAAAAATAGAGGTCGACAGACACAAATAAACAAGTTTAAGAAAATTAGTGAAAATAGGTATGAGAATATGGAAATCGTTATGTCATTTGAAGATGATCTTACTAACTATTTAACTCTGTAGACGCTATGACACCCTCGAAAATCCTCCTCCAATCCGCACGATCTTCTCCCGTGCTTCTCCATCGAACCACTCCCATGAGCCCAAGGTCAGCCGCGACATCCAGCCTTCGTGGTCTTAATCTGCCTCTTCTTCAATTTCCATCTGAGCGTCCTTCGACTATTTGTTTTGGAGTTCTTCTTTGATCCATCCATTACACGTGCCCCAACTATCTTGTTTTGTTTTTTTTATTCAGGTGATCTCATGGAGGTTCATTCAAGTTCCTTCATTGAAGATTGAATGGTTAGAAAATAAAAAAAACGAGTTTAATGGTAATTATATACCCGTATATGATGAGAACTCTTACCCTTCTTCATCCTTGGGCGATTCAAAGCGAGCGCGAATTCAGTGGGTTGGCGCGGCGGCTCTGTACTACCCGCGCGCGAATCGTCAATAATTTAACAAAAGAAAGTTTAATAGCAAATAACGCAATTTAAGTAACTCCATTTTATATATTATTATTAAAATTATTTGAATATCTTAATTATTCAAAGAAATTTTTAGTTTAATATAACAAAAGAAAATGAAATAGTAAGTAGCCTATTATAAATAACACCTTTTTAAATAACTATTATCATTAAAACTATCATTGTTGAATTATTCGTACATTTTAATTATTTAAAGAACGTCTTCGTATAATTAAACACAAAAATTATATTTTATACGTAACCGGTCATGATAGTTATTATTCCTTTCATCCCATAATATTGGACGTTCTTGGGTAGCATTAAATAAAATTTCTACTTCCGACTTTGTAACACGCTACTTAAACTGGGGAAGTCTGGTAAACTACCTGATCACTACCGGCCGATCAGCTTGCTCTCTCATATGAGTAAAATTTTCGAGAGGCTGGTCTACCACCATTTGCTGACCCACTGTAGAGAGGAAAACATTATCCCCCCAGAACAGACTGGTTTCCTTAGAGGTGTTTCCTGTGACCATCACCTGGTAAAGCTCCAAGTGCACACCATAGAGCAGATATATATGAACAAAGCCACGGCCTTTATATTCCTAGATTGCACTCAGGTTTTTGACAGTGTGTCTCACACACTGTTACTCCGAAGGTTGGAAGAGTTTAACTTCCCTGACTTGTTATGCCGTCTAATCCGAAGCTATCTTAGCCGAAGATCCTTCGTCGTGTGAGTCGACTTCTAGCACCACCACCTGTGGAGTACCACAAGGGTCTGTACTGGGGCCATTGTTGTTTGTGATATTCACAGCACCCGTGGTCTCGGTTAAGCATGAAGGTGCAGTAGTAGCGGCTTATGCGGACGACATATGGATTTATGCTTCAAGTGCCAACGCCCGTCATGCCCTTAAAAAGGCACAAAAGACGTCGATGTCAATTATTGATGATTTAAAGCTGAATGGCATCAGGGTGAATTCGTACAAGACGGATGCCATCGTGATGTCATTTCAGGAAGGTAAAAAGCCCCTACCAACGACCTTCACAAATGAAGATGAAGATCGTCGTGTATCTAGCTCTATCCACTACCTTGGCGTCACTCTTGATAGGCATTTTACCTTCTCGAGTCACGTCAGGGGGAGGCTGAAACTGGCCCGACAATAGTCCAATAGGCTCTACCACCTCCTCACTTCTCCCCAACTGTTGCTTAAATGCCAAATTTATAAATCAATTATTAGACCAACGCTGCTCCATGGTGCGCCGCATCTTAAACATGTTTATAAAACCACACTAAAAAGTCTACAGCAGTTCCAGAACTCCAGTAGGCGTATAGTTAAAGGCACGTCGCTCCAAAGGGCGCGTAATACTAAAATCTATGAGGAGCTGAAACTCCCTACATTAGCCGGAGGCACATCAAATTTTTTGATGGGCTGAAGGCATGTAGCAACCCACTCTTTAGAGACATAGTTTCCCCTCCCAGACCTGGGAGGTGGCAAGGCAGTGTCCCCTTGGTCGACGTGCTCTCATTGGCCTAGGGATGGGGTGAGGACTCCCTTGTCCAAGCTTTTCTTCCTTCCTCTCCCTCCTTTCTTCTTCCTCCTATCGCCTAATCCCGTAAAGCGGTCTCTCCCTGCTTTGTATGTATAGAATCAGCGGCCTTGTGCCAGTTTAGAGAACCCGCCTTCAGCGGACTCATACTATGTGTTGCTTAAAATACCTCCGGGTAGGAAAAGTATTATAATTATTTGCGTATATATATATATATATATATATATATATATATATATATATATATTGGTTTCTACTTATCTTGACTGGGTATTAGAGCCTGTGTTGACTTTACAGCACTCCTTATCGATTTTTGTTTTCTAAAAATTAAATGCACTATAAATAAATTATATCCATAAAAATTATTAATTTTTAATTACATTAATATGAGATTATAGAAATTAGCCAATTAATGAGTTTTGCCTTTATTGACTAGTTTTAAAGCTAAATATCAATTTAAAAATAAGAACTTATCTCCAAATTTAAATCCCTTTACCAAAATTCCCTCATCTCCAAAATCTATCCTAAAGGAGATGACCTCTGGGTTCACAATATTTCTTCCACCCCCTTCCCTAATAATGTTATCAATATTCTATCCTTAGGACCAAATTTTTCTGCACCCTCCTCCTCCTTCAAAAAAATTATACCCGACTTATTGACTGACTTAGAATACATCCATAATGACCCCCTCCTCAACCATTCACATGTTCAACCAGATCTTTCACGCGTCTCTGTAGCTAATATCATTTCCAATTTCCTTCAACACCCCCATTCCACCCCTTCTAATTTCTCCCCGCAATTTTTCAAAGACCTTGCGTCCACACGTTCTTTTCTTCAATCTCATGATGACTTAATTGTAACCAAAGCTGATAAAGGTAACTCTACTGTAATTATGGACCTTTCTGATTATAACCTCAAAATTAATTCCCTTCTTTCTGATACTCTCACCTATAAACCCATACCTCGTGATCCTACTACATCTCTCCAAAAACAATTCAACCTCCACTTAAAAAGCCTTGTCAATTCTAAATTAATTACTTATCCCGTTTACAGAAACCTCATTTCCTATAATTCCTTAGCCCCACGTTTTTATGGTCTTCCCAAAATCCACAAACCCAACAATCCCCTCCGTCCGATTACAGCCAACGTCAATTCACCATCTACAAAAATTAGCAAATTCTTACTTTCATCCTTACAAGTCCTCAGCCGTAACAACCCATACGATATCCATAACTCCATTCACCTACGTGATCTTTTAACATCCTTCCTCCTAGTTTCCTCACCATTCCTGATCATTGCATCCTCACTTCCTTCGATGTCGAAAGTCTTTTCACCAACATTCCCTTAGATAAAGCTCTTGACATAATAGATAACAACTGGTCACTAATAGAACCCCATACATCTCTTAACCGGTCCTCATTCCTTCAATCTTTAAAACTTTGATGTGAATCCGGCTACCTTACCTTAAGTGGATAATTATCCACTGATTGGTATATTAAACCCACTTACTCTGGCCGACTTCTTAATTATTACTCCCAACATCTACACCACATTAAAATTAACGTCGCTAAAAATATCATTCACCGTGGCCTATCCCTCTCTGACGCCTGCTTCCATACAACCAACACCCACCGTATCAAAGAAATCCTTTTTAAAAACAATTTCCCTCCCTATATTGTTAATAAACTCATCCATGACTACTATAACCCCCTCACCTCCACCCGATCGCCACATCCACCATCTATCCCTATATACAGATCCTTGCCATATATACCCACCCTCTCTAATAACATTCAAAAATACTTACGTTCCGTTATCCCCAATTTACGTATTGCCTTCAAATCCCATAACAAACTTTCCCATATTTATACCCGTACCAAAGATCCTATTCCCTTCAAGCTTCGTTCCCATGTCGTTTATCGGATTCCTTGTTCTTCTACTAATTGCAACTCTTCCTATATAGGTGAAACCAAAAACTTCCTTAAAGACCGTATTACTCAACACAAATATGCCATTTCCTCCCATAACCATACCTCCTCTAAACTTTCCGAACATGCCCTTTCTTTAAACCACACCTTTGATTTTGAAAAAACGTCTATCCTAGCTACAACTCATAACCATGAAAAACGCATCCTCTCTGAAATTATCCACATTTAGATTCCTCCTCTATCAATCTTAAGTCTGACTCTCATCACCTTTCCTCTACCTACTCCCAAATTTTTAATTTACTCAAAAGACCTTAAATTCCGTTACTTCGTCATTTATGTTATCACTCTATTGACATTTCTTATATTGTTTCAATTTTATTTATATTAATTTTATCCATTTACTCACTTTCCCCATCTTTTCCTATAATCCAGTATGGTTACCTTCTATAGTTAACTTTTTGGCCACTAGATATCGCTCCTATCTCTTCCCCCGGTCTTAACGGTCTTGTGCTGGAATCCTATAAAATTCCGTTACTTCGTCATTGATGTTTCTTTTGCTATCACTCTATTGACATTTCTTTCATTGTTTTAATTTTATTTATATTAATTTTATCCATTTATTCACTTTCCCCATCTTTTTCTATACTCCAGTATGGTTACCTTCTATAGTTAACTTTTTGGCCACTAGATACCGCTCCTATCTCTTCCCCCGGTCTTAACAGTCATGTGCTCAGTACGTATTAGCCGTTATATGTAACGGCCACGCTTTCCAACATTCGGTATGTCTCCTCTTCTTTATATCTTCTTTATATTTTATTTATTTTAAACTTTTCTCTTTATCCTTTCTCCAATTTTAATTTTCCTATTTTTTCCCCCTTATCATTTTGGCATCCATCATATGTTGGTAATCAAGAGTTCATATTTTTAAACACCTATTTTAATTTTTCAAATTCATTAATCCCATCTACTTTTTTTCAAACAGACATTGTACACTATTGTTACTGTACAAGAGTTTTCACTTATTTTAACTTTTCATATTCTATTCCTATCAACTATTTTTTCAAAACAGTCATTGTACACTGTTGTTATTGTACAATAGTATTTCTATTATTCACATTTGTTATTGTACATATAGTTCCATGCTTTTCTGTAACTTGTAACATCATCAAGTCCGTTATCATACATTTTATACCTTTATTTTACTAGTTTTTCTTTATTCTTCATATTCCAACCTTTCTGTATATGTAAATATCCTCATTTTTGTTTCTTTTGTTTAACTCCTCCTTTTGATTTTCCTTTATATTATTATTTTGTACTGTACTATCCATTCTGTACATTTATTTTCTATTTTTTATTTTATATGCGTTATTTATAATTTATCATTTCTGCTCATTTTCTTTAATTTTATTAAATCTGTCTTACTTTATTATATCTGCCATTATTTTCATTTTCTTTTCATTACCAATAATTTTTGTTATATCTGTCTTTATCCTTATTTTATTATATTCTGTCACTATTTCAATAACTATATCTGTCAATATTTCAATAATTTTGTTATATTTGTCTTTATCTTAATTTTATTATATCTGCCACTAGTTTAATTCCTTTTCATTATCATTAATTTTTTAAATCTGTCTATATCTTTATTTTATTATAATCTGGCTCTTTTTTAATATTCGTTATCTTCTATCTTCATATCTGCCACTATTTTATTTTTCTACATTACTTGTCACCATATTATTGTTACTGTACATTTTTTATATTTTTTTACATTTTTTGTTCTGTTTGTTTCTCTGTTAGCCCTGAAGATGACCTACACTGTAGGTCGAAACGTCGGCACATAATATAAGTACTTCACTTATTCTGTGTTCTTATTGACTGCACCCCCCAACTATCTCCTTTACATTACATCATCCAGTCAACTATTTTCATCTCATACATGTCTTAAAAATAAGAAGTTTATCATTATATATATTTTGGGTCAATATTTGATTTCGGTGTTAGTTTACTTAGTAATCAGTTATTCTTTTAGGAATATCTAATTCGTTGCTATCTTTTAAAATATGAGTTTTCTGTTATTTATATTATTATTATATTTTTTTTCCTCCGCAATCAATGATCGAACTAAATCTCGTATTTCTCTTTATTTGTTGCAAAGCGTGGACGAATATAGCTCAAAGGAAGCGTGTAGGGTTCAATAAACAGCGAGAATTCATTATTTTTTAAACCGATTATCCTGCCACAAAGGGTTCTTCCATTCTTTGTAACAGTATATTGTTAAGATCAATTATATTTTACTTCGATTTATAAAGTAAATTATAGCGTCAACAATGGTTTCTAACTACCACTGTTATAGGGTATTAATGATGGATATATCCTTTTATTCTATACCTTATCAATAATAGTCTAATTTATTTTACATTTAAGCAAAACGATGTTAAAAAAATGCTTATTACACTTAACAAAAAGAAGTTTTCATAACGGATGTCTTCAATTTTCATTTTTATATTTCTCTTATAATCATTACTATATACCTTCATTACGATATCCTCTTTATCTAGTGGGATCTCTTCGTCGTCATCGCCAACGCTCGCATAATTAGCTGGCCTCGTGGCTACAACATCATACTCAGATCTCAGGAGTCTTTGAAAATATTTCTTCTATTGGTGTTGCACCTCTACGTCTGCGACGTAGCCACTTGGTCCTTAGTGTACAGCGATCCTTGATGGCTTCATCACACTCCGTATCAAACCAGGATCTATTTGGAGGCTTCCTCTCTATTCGGAAATATTGCTCTACTCCAATGATTGTCATCTCCAACTCCTTCCACTGAGTTTCTACCTCTTTGTCACCACTTACAGCAGGGATGTTCCTTATGTTTTCTTCCAAATTTTCTTTATATTGTGTCCTTATATCATCATCATCATCACTGGCACTACAACCCGATTCGGGTCATCGCCGCATCAAGACGACGCCTCCACTCATCTCTGTCTTGCCTCCAGGGTCTGCCAAGCTTTGGTGTTGAGGAGCTTCTTTGCGTCGACTTTGACTTCATCCGCCCATCTCAGTCGTGGCCGTTCTCTCCTTCTCCTCCCATCCTCATACCCAAAGATTAGCCTCTTGATTGGGTGTGTCCCAATGCCAGTGCTCTGTCCAGCTCATCATAGAAAATGTCTTTTTCTTCCTCACTCTTCTCCTCCGTAGGTGCATGCACATTTATGAAGGTCACATGGCATTTCTTCCCTCTTATCCTTAATTTGCAAAGCCTCTCATTGATGGGCTGGAAATCCATGACAGCTGATTTAAATCATGAAGGTACTGCAAAGCCTGTGCCAAACGCATCCTTTTCAGTACTACCACTGTAAAATATTACATTCACATTCCCACTTCCCTTCCACCAGATTTCCTGTATGGCTCCTATGTCAACCCTCATCCTGCTTAGCTCATTGGTTAACTCCTTGAGTGCTTCTGCTCGATGTAGTGTAAGCAGTGTGCTCCTCACATCCCATATTCCAAATCTGTAAACCTTTTCCGTAGCACCGTGTCGTTCCCGTGTGACAGTCCGATATCCGAGACCTCGTTTTTGAGCTTGTTTAACGGTGAAAGTTTTTACAGAGGTTGAGTTGTCGGCCCTACCTCTAACTCCCCTGTTTTATCCGGGCTTGGGATCGGCAGTGCAGTCTAGCTAGCTAACTACTCTGGCACAGTTTATTGTTTATAGTACAACTCCATTACAAGTCAAAAACTAAGAGAATGAAACGATCTGAAAGTAGTTAACTCTCTCTGGAGAAAATCCGGCTTACCACTTGTTCACCGGGACTGAATATATAATGTGCCGAAATAGATCCAATTGCCGCCCCACATTAGTGGCAGTGGTAAATATTAATGAGGGAGGCCTCAGAAGACTGGGATTTTCAAAATAAGAGGTAAATCTTAAATTCGACTCTGATATTCTTTCTTCTCAAAACATTACAAAAAAAGTGAAAAAAACTCTGGAGGTATACAGTTAGCGCCTGAGTCGGCATATAGAAATGATACTTGTAATTTTTAGAGTTCAATATACGAAACAAAAATTTCTACATTAAAAAAATAGATAGAAAGAAAAATAAAACCCAGCGATCTTTTACTTAAGACCATACATTGAATACTCAATAAACTTAAAAAAGGTTTTATTTACCATGTTATATTTTATTTCAGAAACCTGAAATATTATACTTTTTTGCCTCTCTTATAATATATATAATTATATTATGTACATGAAGAGTCTATGTATGACGAACAATTGATGATGAACTAATGGTTTGATGCCTACAAGCCGAACAAATAAAAATATTCAGGGTTTCCATTCATACGATTTATTATTACATTATTTCTTTTTGTTCAGTAATCCATAATAAAAATATCTTTCTATTGAACATAAAGTTGTCAATCTGAATTATTGATAAGGCAGCTAATTCAAAATTATATAAATCTAGTGTAGACTACTTTTTTCATATGAAATGGTAACTAATTGAAGCAAGATAACTGAGAGTGAAAGAAACCGTATCAAAGCAAGTAGGGTAAGATGGGATTGACATATAATCAGAATGCTGAAGGAAATTGAGAGTTGGGAGACTGTTATTGGAAGAGATAGGAATAGGGTAGAGATAGAAATAAATGGAAAAAAAAAATTAAAATATTAGGCCCAGAGCTCACTCTCATACTGAAGTAGTTATTAGAACCTTCAATAATCTTAGAAATAAGACGCAAAGTTTCAGAATTATCCTCTTTTGATTCTGAACACCTTATATGGTTTCGATATATATATAGAAATGTAAAACTCCAATAATTAGATGAATCAGTTTTTTTTTCGCGAAACCTCCATTGTTTGGAAATGGATAGAAACAATAAGGTAGATCCCCCACTAAAATAGTTAAACATTATGTTTTGTATGATTATTTTCTACTATACAAACCGTTTATATATTTAATTACATTTGTAATGTACATATTTTTAGTTTTCCTATGCCTTCTATTAATTTTTTGTTTTATTAAGTTATTTCTTTGGTTCCTTCTTGAATAAATGAAATGAAAGTTAGTGTTTATTTATTTATTTGTGGAATAGTATTGAGTATACATTTTTTTATCTAACTTGATGAAACTCCTGGATTTTTACTCGAGCAAGTAAACTAGTAATCACTACACAGTTGTGGGTTGGGAAAAAAAATTATGGCCTATTCAGAAGAGTAACACTACATATAACTCACGATCCGTTTTTTTTTTTCCCCGCATCCTCCAAGATTTTATTTACAATATAATACAAATTTACAATAAATACCTGAAAATGCTTCAGGGTTCATGTAGTAGTTAGAAACGACGGATTGTGCAAACGGGGTCAGTAGCTAAAGGTCATTGTAGGGCGGGGGGGTGATTACTGAAGGCGGGAGGGGGTGACCTTGGGCTAGTGACTGGTGTTTGTGTGCACAATGTGGCAACACTGTAAGGAATTTATTAGATCTGGCAACGTCGCATTTGTTTACATTGGTGGGGGTGATTGAACTATAACGGTTCATCAGGAGGTCGTTTCATTCATGGAGTGGTTTGACCTTGGACGACGTTGTCTTTTACTGGTCTTATATTTGTTTACTTCCGCGTCGACGCGGCCGGTTTCCTCTGTGAGATCACCTTCAGGGCTGCTTTAAGTGGTATAATTTATCATCGGTAGTTAACCTGGTGCATTTGTTTGCAATGGTGGGGGTGATTGAACTTTGTACCGGTCGTGTGAGATGGGTGTGACGTAATTTCATTAAAAGAAAAAACACTTATCCTTGTATATTTACTGCCGCATTGACAAGTATTCCCGTGTCTTAGGGTATTTTGTTTACATTGATGTGGGGGTATAGAACCCTGTACGTGAACTGGTTGTCGGCCTGTGAGATCGTCGCTTCGAGGGGGTCATTAGGCATGTTTTAGTTTAATGACCTAATGCATACCCGTTCGTCGCAGGGTGTCGAGGTTATTATAAATTTGCTCCTTCGTCAATTGCCCTTACTTGTTAGTTTATCATGGGACGTTTGACAAGTAGGAACTTGAGGTATGAGAAAGACCGTCTGTCGACATTTGTCGGCTGGACGTCACCAGTGAGTCCTTTGAGGTTAGCGTCTGCGGGATTTTATTATTTAAAAGTCTCTGACCGAACAAGGTGTCCATTTTGCGGAGTAATAGTGCACGAATGGGAAGAGTTTGACGATCCTTTATTAGATCATAAGAAATGGTCTGAAAATTGTGCATTTATCAAGTATTTGGATCAACTGGAAAGCTTGCCGTTAAAAATAGGTGATGTAATTGATGGTGAAGAAGAAAATAAAGAAAAAAGATATGGATGTTGCTGATACTCGCAGGAGACTATGTATTTTTCTACGTCAACTCAACGACTTGAAAAACTGGATATCATTGTATGAAAAAAAATTAGAGATAAATCATTTAATAAAAAATTTAGAAAAACTTCATCTTCCCACCTCCAACGTTTAAAATCTCTCAGTGTCGACGTTGTAGCCTTGCGAGATGGTTGTTTCACGTCGATTGGAATTAGTAACTGATTATCCCATCACTAGGAGCAAAATAGTTCGAGTCGGTGTGTGCGATTATGTGCCTACAATCGCCGTTATGGATAAGAAAACAGTTGTTTATATGGATGCAGAAGAGTGGAAATTCGTTGAAGCGCAGATTCCTAGGATGCTGTCTCTATTACAAAACAGACGTAACAAGAAGGTGGATGCCGATGAGCGAGTAAGATGTAAAAATGTACTTTGTTTATATTCTACGAGGGGTAGAAACAGAGTAATGAAAATAGAACAGGTTTTTCATTGTTTATCAATGTTTAACCAAAGTCCATCGACTCTTGAGTCTGTTTCAGCATGTTTTAACAGGATAGAAACGACTAAGCTATGTACGAACATTAAGAAAATCAATGACTCGCTGGTCTTGATAACCAAGATGGTCGATCTATACCAGAAAAATGAAAAATGTCAACTCACCGAACCTGCGGAATGTGTGCCGATTGATTTTAGTATTAATACCAATACCCTTTTTTATAATTTAAACGAACTTAACGATATATGTAATAATAATTAATGGAATAAAAAGTGTAATTGTATCGATATGAAAAAATATATAATTGTTTTCTATATTTCGTTGCATTTATTATTACCCAACACCCTTCCTATAAATTAAAAAAATAAGGTATAATAAAATAATAAACCAACTTATAAAATGTGCATTGTTTATTCATAACAATAAAATAATGTAAACAAATAAAACAAAATTTCAAAAATACATATAGTACAATTAATAATAAGTAGAGTCTCCATCAATGTAGGAAAGTCTTCGTTTCTGGATAAATTCCTCGTCATGTTGCCATTCCTCAGGTAAGTTGTCCCAGATAAAATCCAATGTACAGTCCAAAACGTACAAAAGCAACGAGCGGGGTAAAATTCTCAATTCTTCAGTAGTTAGAGTTTCTATGCCTTCTTCTCCCAAGCGACGTATTACAGCCTCCATTCTGTCCATTATCAAAGTGATACAAGGTCCTTCCTGTCATTTTTATAAATACTCCTTTTCAAACCACAAACACTGAGGACGACTCGCCTTATGGTACTTGAGAGGATTGATTAGTGATTTGGAATCATAGACCAGTCCGCAGTATACACATTTAACACTATCCTTGACTCCGCGTATAAATCCTGCAAACGACAGCAGATGATGAGGCGAGTCAATGTTTCTAAATGATTGCTTACGTACCTCTTCTTTATTGAAATTTAAAGCCTCAGAATTTTTTCTGACCCATGCAGCCAATCGATGGGCTTGATTTAATGAGCAGACAAAGGAAGTGTTCAAATGAAAACTACATGCAATCTTATCATTTTCTAAAATTTTCAAGTTTGGACAGCCGAAATCATGAAGATCGTAGACTGGTTTATCGATAAGTTCTTCTATGAAATTGCATTTTTCCATTCCTTTTCCCCATAATGTGTCATAGTCTTCCGTGATGGATAGTAAGAAATATCTCATATCCTCATATGGTACATCACCATAGTTCCATTCCAGTCCGTGAATATGTTTCTTTACCCAAAGATTTGTTTTCGACTCACCCACTTCTCCGCCATCTCGAGGTGGTTTGAAAAACCAATGCCACGATGAACCATGGCTGATGGAGATTACAGATAGTTCTTTAACGATCAATGAATTAGAAGCCGAGCGATAGCCCTGAAAATCAATGACCGCCGAACGCATTATATGCTTCAGTCAATGTCCTACGGTGAAGTGATATTTTTTGCAGTCGATCTAAGCTCTATATATACATGTTGTTTCAGTACATTTTACGGACCAAACCGGTTCCCACCTCATATTCTACAATTTTATCGTGAAGAATAAGACAGTATGCCTTAGTATTTGGCGGAAAGTTCTCACTCGCCTCTAGTAATACACGAATATCAATAGTCGTACTTTTTATTGCTTCAGATTGTTTAGAACAATCTATGATGGCTATAGGTGCGAATGTCTCAAAATCAGATCGTGACAGTAGAGGCTGAGAATGTCTACTATTATAATAACTCTCTTGAAACTCTACATACATTTCGTAGAGGAGAGCCACTTTTCCTTGTGCAAAATCTAAATTCAGATCGTCATAAGGATATTGTTCGCTATTCAGATAGAGTTTCAAATTTTTCAATTTGCAACTATCAAACTGACTGCTGTCTTTGGTAGCATTTCTCGTTCGATCAGTCTGGAATGCGATAATAACATACCGCGGCTTTTCTAAATTTGTCGATGTTTTGACAGTCCAATTTTCCTGCTGTGTTGCAGGCAAACTAGGGTATTCGTAAAGATCCCATGATCGAAACGGAATTGATATGACCTTGTTTTTGTCAACCATCTTCAGCAATCTAAGACGTTCTTGATCAGAAACACGAATATGAGGCATCCTCCAAACCACTTTGTCCAATTTTATTTGGACGTTATCATCGTTACCCTTCACACAGTTCAAGTCCGTACTAGATCGAATCAAAACGAGTTCCTGCTTAAGATTTATTAAAATTTTTCTATAGTCCTCACATATTCCTAAAAGAATATCCAGGGGCAGGCATGCGCTGAAAAATCCGTTTTTGTCTAAGGAAAGACTATTGTTAACACCGGGCATCGTCCATCCCGCATTTTCTAGTCCTTTGACATGAGTAGGTGAAAATGATGCATGACCTTTAAGCGTTGTAGTTATTCCAGGATTTCTCACTCTATCAACTTCAATGCCATTCAATTCATATCTAATCTCGTCAAACAAAAACGCAAATGCGTTATTAGTCAATTTTGAAGTAGCTCCAGGAGTACCATCTTTTTTTAAAATTCGTCCTTCAAGATAAACATAACTTAATGAAGGAAACGTGTAGACATCTTGTTGATGTATAGGTATTCTGATTTCATCGGACCTGTTAAAGGTGTTCCCCGCATACGGCTGATGTGAATGATACTGGAATTGCGTAAGGGAATCATCAAATTTTATATCTGATGTAATGTTGAGTATGTTATTCATTTTTTCTTATTTTGTAACCGAAAACCGCACTGTTTCAAAAAGTTAGCGTTTGCAGTTGTTAACTGTCTCGTCAATTTAGGATTACTAATTCTTAACATGGCTTGCTCTCTCCTTTTATAACGAGCTACACTATTATTCTGCACACCATCCATCGTAAAATCAATCCCCATTTTTCTTCAAATGTATTCTCAATGTAACAGTTTCTCCCCTAAAGTCAATAAGTTCTCCGTCTTGATCCACTAACCGAACGGTAATATTGTCAACAGTCCTCACGTTAGTAGGAAAGTAAATGACAGGATTCGGGGTTTCTATTATTTTATATCCTGGTTCTACAGCCGGAAAGAATTGGTGTATGCTATGATCCGGATCTCCATTGACGTAAGACCCTACTGCGATGTTACAATGAATCGAAATAGTGTTTACAGAAAGAATTTTCACAATACCATCCGATTCGCTGTACCGATGCACTGGGTTGATGACATGATTTGGACGATGAAAACCCAACAGTGGACCAATAGAATGGGGCTTGTCGGGGAAGTTGAAGTAGACCGGCTTCGTTGTTCTAAGTTCAGCCTTTAAAGTATTCTGATTTCCTCGCAGCATAAACCCCGCACCAGGTTCCTGGTGAGCAATTTCTTCGCGAAGAAAAGAACTTAGTGCATCGATATCATACGATCCTTCAGGTATCTGGATCGTCGAATTTCAAAAATAAAACTTATCGTTAACATCCTTTCTTATATTCGGAATAGTATTGTATGTGTCAAAAGATAATAAACCAACTGTATAACTTGAGCCTAATTCCAGCGGAGGTAAAAAGTTTGCATGAAGAACACTAGAATTTCCCGTAAACGTTACTGTATAGCTCATGATTATGAATGATCAAAATTTATGAGAAACATCAGCTAAATACTTTAAGCAGAGATGTCCGCAAATCTGAGTATTCCACTTCTGATAACGACGTCTGTTGTAAGTTATTTTTGAACCCTTGAAATAGTCAAGTAGCTGTGGTGGTGGTTTCAAATTTCCAAACGAATCAAAGTATTTCACAAGATTATCTTTTTTCACATAACACACCCAATGAGAACCAGGTTCTGAACTTGTTTGCAAGTTTATAATAGCTGTCTCATATTTATTCGGATATTTAGGGAGATTATCGATCATAAATACTCCACGAAAATTTTGAATATTTAAATCTTTAGCCATATAATTTAATTCAAGATCGGTCAACGGTTTATTTGGTAGTCATATTTTTCTAGGTCTTTTTTGTCGGCTTATAAACAGACCGTAACCATCCCTGTGGGGCTTCAAATAAAGTCCATCACCAACTTTCTGACCTTCCATTGCCATGTTATGTCTCTTTTGCTCGTCTAATTTAAGTTTGGCCTCTTTCGTCTCATTGATCGCTTTTGCCACACTCGCAGCTCCTCCTGCCAAAGATCCTACAGCGGAAAGTCCTGCCATCAACGGTACAAGAAATTGGAGAAAGCCTCCCTCCTTTGGTAGCGGTAGAATTCTAGGCGGTAAAGGATTCACCTTACCGCGTAAATGTTTTTTAGCCTTCTTATACGCCACTTTCGATGCGTTCAGAATTGATGATACATCATCAACCTTTGACGATTTAACCAAATCCATAAAATTTATCTTCCCTTTCTTTTTCTTATTTTTTAAACCTGAACCAGTTTTCCCTTTCGCCTTCATGACATTTGTAACTAGCCAAGCTGCAGCTTTTTCTCCCCATGACGAATCTGAAGCTTTAACTCGTTTCCAAGCATTATCAGCTAGGATCTTGTCCGCTTGTTTGCGACTATCCATATTCGTATGTTTGCGATAAGCTATATCGTGTTCTTTACAAGCTCTATCAAGTTTGTTTATTCCACTATCACCCGCAATTAAACGTTTTTCTAATTTCGTACCCGGCCCGCAATACTGATATCCCGGAAGGTGTAATTCAATTGGTAACTTGTTAATAACACTGTTCAGCAAGCCTCTTCCTTTGCGAGTCCTATGAACCATACTGTACTTGGAAAATAAAGAACTGAGATATATATATATATACAGAGGAAAGATGATGTTGTTTGCATTCAGAATGAAATTAGTTAGACAAGGACAACGTTTCTCTACTACTGACTTCTCCCCTGTTAAGTGGGATTCAGAGAGGAGGCACAGTTCATTATTACCAAGCACCATTAGGGCATCGATTTGTGGACCAAGCGGATGCGGAAAGACTAATATCATGATTGGACTTTTATTAAATCCGAATGGCTTAAAATTTAAAAATGTGTATCTTTTCGGAAAAACTTTACATCAACCGAAATATCAATATTTAAAAAGTATCATAAATCTAGTTCCTGAAATAGGATTATTCGAATTTGAAGATGCAAAAGAATTGCCTCAAGAAGTTGAATCCAATTCGGTCTGTATATTCGATGATGTGACTATGGAAGATCAGGATATAATTAAACGATATTTTAGTTATGGTCGTCACATGAACCTTGATTGCTTTTATTTAACACAAAGTTATGTTTGTATCCCGAGACACCTTATCAGATGTAACTTTAATTTTTTAATAGTATTTCCTCAAGATGAGTTAAATTTGAAACATATTTACGAAGAACATGTAAGCACTCCAGATTTAAGTTTTTCACTTTTTAAAGATATGTGTTCGTTATGTTGGAAAGATTCTTTTAGTTATCTCGTCATTGACAAAAGTAGAGACCTGAACAATGGGCGTTTTAGAAAAGGAATCGATACATTCATTGTGGATATATAAAGAGCATTCATGGGGGGTGTAACGGCAGTCATGGACCCAAGAGTCACTCGTGAGATTATAAAAACTAGCGAGATTTTGAAAAACAAATATCAGTCTTTGAAGCGTAGTCTCCAAGATATTGAAAAAGGTCGACAAGAATTCTTTACACCCGTGCTTCAACCTCTAGAAGACATTAAACAATCAGTACAATTGTACCAGGCCAAACCGGAACTTGCATCGACGCCCAAAAGAATAAAAAGAAGAGAGAGTGATGTTTGGGGCGAATCCCCTGATAAAAGTGAGATAAAGTCTGTTAATATTTACAGAAAATCAACATTAGTGCCAAAAACATCTTATTACAAAAGAGCTACAAACATTTCATCCGATGATACAAAAACTAGTACAATGCAAACACCTTTATCTCACTCAACGATTCCCGTTCGTGAAATTATGTCTTCAGAAGAGGTGGGCGAGTATGTTACAGACGATCCAATTTCAGAACAAGTCAAAGAATATGCTAAAACGCCAAAGGGAGAAGCCGAAGTTACGGAGCACCTCGCCGCATTTGGAAACCTGCAAAGGGAATACTTGGATAAGATGTTGAAAGGTGATAAGACACATGACTCTCGTTACGGCATTAGAGTCATGCCTTCTGGGGGATTAGCCATTGGCGACTCGACCGATGTTCAGCTTTTCGAGAACAGTGATGATATGTCTATAAACGGTGTGGTTTATGAAGGAACACCGGGGCTGCTGCAGCTACTCTACTTGAAAAATCCCGAAGGTTATAGCGAGTCCGACTTGGATAATTATAAGAATATTTTACTCTCGACCAATGGTCACAAGAGAGGCTATAGTGAGGAACAGGGGGTATTAGGAAATAGATCTGATAAATATAGAAATATAATATCGAAGTTATTCCCAACACAATCTTTAAAACAACGGCCCCCTTCTTCCGCTTCATCAGCTTCGAGCAGGCTAACTTCACTCCGTTCTCACACTTACAAACGGGGCACTGGCCTTATGAGAGCCAATAAACCCTTGTACGAGTATTGGAACGACCCTAACGAACTTGTCGATCGACTAAGGCTGTTAATGTCTTCAACTCATGCCGGGCATGAAGGACACCAAAACGAAATAGAATCAATAATTGAAGAGCTGCGAGAAGAAAATATCATATATTAACGCCAATACTTTTATATTTAGTTTCAGTATAAACATGACGATAAACAAGTTCGGAACCCACATAGCGAAAAAGCATTCAAAGTACAAAACAGCTTATTTTCCATATAACTTATTAAGGTCTGAAAAGGATATCGATGCAAGTCAGTTACGAATAATCAATATTGCAAATCCACTCGCTGCACACGATGCTGCCAATAAAGTATATTGCGATACTCTAGCAGCTACCTACACTGATTTGAAAAATTGGCCTGGTAATTATATAGACGGAAAGAGAAAAAGACTTGTAAACTTTGCACCGCCTATAAATAAATATGATGTTGTCACCAAAGAATTCTTAAGCAGTGTTGCCTTAAGTTTAGTTGGAAATATATATGACTCTCTTGACAAGAGAATAACAAACGTAGGTGAGCCTAAGAAGGAATCTGATGCGGTCACACTCGGTTATCTTAACAAAATACTCAAAGAGAAGTTATAGATGGAATCATCAATATTAAAAAGAACTGTTGTAGATGAATTGCATAAGCCAGCTCGGAGGATATATCCCAGACGTAAGACAGTTTTGAAAGGAATAGATGACTTGTGGCAAATAGATCTAGTAGAAATGATACCTTATGCTCGAGAAAATAAAGGGCACAAATATTTATTGACAGTTATAGACTGCTTTTCCAAATATGCTTGGGCAGTGCCTCTAAAGCAGAAATCAGCAGACAATGTGACTAAAGCGATGGAGAGTGTGTTTCGGTCAAATAAGCAGACTCCGAAAAATATTCAAAGTGATCAAGGGAAAGAATTTTACAACTCAAAGTTTAATTCTCTGATGAAAAAATACTCTATTAATCATTATTCTACTTTTTCCTCAATGAAGGCTTCCATTGTAGAAAGGTTTAATAGAACATTGAAAGCGAAAATGTGGAAAGCATTCAGCTTACTAGGAAATTACAAATTTTTAGATATTTTACCCCAGATTCTACATGAGTATAATTCATCCTTTCATTCAACTATAGGTATGAAACCGATTGATGCTCGTAATAAAAAAACGGAAAAGTACTTGCAAAGCAATGTATATTCTTTGGTGCCTAAATGGAAAGGACGAATACAAAAATTTATTGAAGACGATTTTGTGAGAATATCTAAACAAAAATCGGTATTTTCGAAAGGATATTTTTCAAATTGGTCAAGTGAAATTTTTAAAATAGTCAAGGTTCAGAAGACATATCCATACACATATTTGTTAGAAGACCTGAAAGGACAGCCAATCAGTGGTGCATTTTATGAACAGGAGTTACAAAAGGTTAAATATCCAGATGTATATCTTGTAGAAAAGGTTTTGAAGAGAAAAGGAAACAAGTTGTACGTGAAGTGGTTGGGATTGGAAGAACGCAGCTGGATTGACAGAAAGGATATTGCATAATGTTGTGAAAGAAAAAAACACTCTTATATTAGACATTTATTTATTTTTTAATCCTGTTACAACAAAACGTTTATTAAAAACATTCCTAAAATATAAAATAGGATTTTTTTATTGACTTGTTGCTGCTATAACATGTAAACTAAATCTAGTGATTGATAATTAATGTTCTTGTTTTTTTTTTTTTAACCTACACTTCTATGATTTAAGTAATCATTTATTTATTCATTTATTAATGTTTTAGAATTAATTTATTACAACTATTATATACTTATAACTACAATTACATATAACAATTAACAATTATATAACTAATGCAATGAATAATGGCCGTAAGGTAGCGTATCTGTATTGTTAATTGCTGTATGGCGTTTATCATCATATGGGGAAAGAGACTTTTTATTTATTAATACTGTTTGCACTTGATGTCTTTTTGATTGTATAATTTGAAATTGACTGTACATCGACTCGTAATTTCTTATAGTATTTAAATAATCTTCAAATGTGAATTCACGAACTGCACATTTTTTAATCCCTTTGGATCGTTTTATAAGTAAACCATGTTTAGTTATAAATGAATACATTTTTGGTCTTAAGCCAACGTATTCAACAATTGGATCTCCAGCTGTTTCATCTTTGAGCATTCCTACAATTTTTTTGTTTTTGTCAGAATAACAACGATGCTCTGTCGGATAATTACTTGTATCGAAATAGTCTTTTAAATTGTTACTTATGTCGTCGTATATATCTTCTGTATTAATAAGGTATAGAAGGG
Organism: Arma custos; assembly: GCA_037127475.1. NCBI lineage: Eukaryota > Metazoa > Arthropoda > Insecta > Hemiptera > Pentatomidae > Arma > Arma custos. The sequence goes on from CM073764.1 coordinate 51,744,404, forward strand.
AATCGGTGTCTATATAGCACAGGTTTATATTTTGCGGACCATAAGCTTTTAAGAATACGTCATAATGTAATTTTTACATTAAAACCTTTGAAAGTTCCAGTATGCTAAAACCGACATAAAGGGGCTTATCAAATACAATTTTTTCCTTCTCTAACTGGACGGATACTACATTTTCAGTGAAAATTATTCTCTCTTTGAAATTTGGCTTTTTAACTAGTTTGTTTAACGATCTTTTATTTGTTACAATTTTTAGGTCTATTCGTTTTCTAACGTTTTCCATAAATTTCCCAAAACAGGAGTTGTTCATGAGTTTGAAAAAATCTGACTCAAAAGGATTGGTAGACTTAGCTCTATGTTTGCTATTTAAATTAATGTATGGAGCCAACCAATTCTTTTGGTTAAATTTTAAAACTCTATGTATTTTTTTCAATTTAATCCCGAGATTTATAGCTTGTTTCAAGTTAACATAATGCACGATATAACGGGTTTTTGTGTGAGTGTCGTTAGTAACTTTTCTGTAGTTTTATTGCAAGGGGGTTTTAATCTTTCGGGTAATAAAGGTAGTTGACAGTGCAAATCGTGTATGGCTTTAGGGTAATCAATGTCTACATCAAGTATGTACCCAACTTCAGAGTCATCGGGAACGTTTAACACGTCTAAATCTTCATTATGCCATTTAAAATCACTATATGGAAGGAAACAGTTCATTGCATAACCATACAAATTATTTACATCAGCATACATTAGGTAGCTAATGGGCAGATTTGGATCATAATCATCTACATAACAATTATTTGCTTTGGCATAACGCTTGACAACTTGTGTAATACCTCCTCGAATTCCTTTTTCGATAAATAATACCATATCTAGGTCTTTTATAATGTCTAGCTCAATGTTTGTAGTTTTTAACATTGCTTCACAGCTAAGGCCCGGAAGAGACATAAAATAGGCTGGATCTAAGCGATATATATCTATACAGAGTTTACGAAATTTTTCAAAGACTTCGCATAATAAAATTACATCTGTTTTTATATACATTTCGGTATACTCTTTTAAGTTCTTTATATTGAAGGTTTTCCAAATGGTTTGAGCATGTTGATAATCAGAATTAGAAATATTTTCTAAAGTTAAATTGTTGTAAAATTTCTCTATTGCAGGTAACTTAGTTTCCTCCAACCGCGCGAAAGAATTTATGTAAGAATACGGGTAAATTCCTTTTTTTGTCAGCAATTCAACTTTGGTTTCTTCAGAAAATAACTGGTACAAATGAGGGAATGTGATTGAATGATTCACAGAACCTTTCTTCATGTTTTGTACTAGGGTGTCTAGGCTAGCTGCTAAAAATTTATAACTGTCTACGAACCTTATTTTAGTTTTACAATTTTTAAATGTTTTAGTGAAACTTATGTATTTTTCTGTGTTACTTGGAATTACAGTAACATCTCATTCATGGTCGGCTAAAAAAGGAACAATAAAGTGCGAGTCATAACCCTGAAAGTTATGCATAAATACCGGAATAAAATTGGGAGTTTTTGCTTGTAAATTGCAATTGGAATGAGCCGCTCCAATAAACTTAGATGTTACATGATCGTGATGACGTACTTTCTCATCGTTATTTAAAGTTTTCTGGCATATAACGCATAAATCAGTAGATAAATTAACTTTTCTTGCTCGGTCATTTCAGCCATAGGTTCGACATTTCCATATATTTTATCAGCTCTTTTAGCCAATTCATGTAATGCTTCCATAAACATTGACATACAGTTTTCACCGGTGAAAATTGATGGTTGTTGTTGATTAAATAATGGTATATCCGCTTTGACCATAAGTGATGCACAAAAGATTTTATGATTTTGAACTGATTTTGTCCAAGAAATTGATGGATTTTGTGAAGGACCCTCAATTGGTTCCAGATAGGATTCAAAGTCTGCATATGCTACAATTTTAATTTTTTGTGTGCATTCGAATTTTTTAAATTTGATTTTATCAGCAACTGGAAAATCCGATCTCACTGGTTTATGCGTACCGCAAAATAATAAATGCTCCTTTAATCTTTCTTCCGCGTTTTTTCCGCTTTTTGTTTTATATCCCCAGGAAATAGATGTTAAACATCTGTGACAAATTTCTTTGGCAGATTTGTCATCGGATATTTGTCTACTAACAAGCCGGCTTAAATTTGTGATGTAACAATAGTGCGAATTTCTTTCATTTTGAAGAAACAAAAGGTCAAATCTCTCCTTGTAGGTTTCTCTTTTGCTTATTCTTAAAGGAAATATATCATTTTTTTCATCTAAACCGTAAACATTAATTAAAACATTGTTTACATTTTCAATTTTTTTAATGTCTTTCATGGAAGTGGGATATGTAATACAATCGAAATTATAATTATTATCAAAATGTTCATACGACTTAGGATTGCTCGAACCAATAGTTTTGCTTAATATTGCTAATCGAAAACAATCATTGTTTACGTTTTTTACATTAATTACGGCATGCTTGTTTTCTATAACTTTTGGCAATTTAATAAATTGTTTCCCGCTGAGAGGTTTATATTTAGTTAAATGCAAGTATAGAAAGTTACATGATACAAATGTCCAACCAGAACCTTTAGCTTCAAAAGAATCTAATTCCAAGACTATTTTTTCGAATGATTCTCTAATATATTCGTCCAAATCGGTTGAAGAATCTATAACTTGCTGACTAGTCTTAAAATTCATATCGGACTTTTCCTCATTATTTTGACTCATTTTTTTATATGTACAGTCTAACTGTAGATTAACTTTAAATATATTCCATTGAGCCAAATATGATTTTAAAATCTTAATCAATTTTTCTTTGTTTACTTCTAAAAATGTTTTCGGAATTATGTTTTTATCCCGATTTTCAATATAAAAATCTAAAACTGTATTACCAAATGCAGCCTTTTTAATGCCTTGTTCATACGTGATTAAGCTACTGAGTTGTTCCTTATGATAAAGTTTATATTTCTTAGCAGAACTAATTCCTTTTTCTGCACTATTAACACTGGAGAAAGATGGTATGTTTGAATGTGTCCGTTTTTTAAATGGTAAATGAAGTTGAGATTGTTTCAAAGATGACCCAGCAGGAGTTTGGAAATTTTCCATTGCTAACGATTGGCTACTGTGGCCCACGAACGCTTGAAGGGAACTGATGCGCTTTTTTTTCTCACATACAATTTTATGTCGTGAACAGCTAAAATTTGATTTAAATTCGCGACTGCAATTTGTGCACGAATGAAATTCCCATTTACATATATGAGAACTTAAATTTTGTAATAAGAGCCCACATTTTGTACATAAAACATCCATACCTTATGACACAGATACTTCCCCTAGGCCGATATTCACACTTTTCTTATTTACTAAAACTTAAGATGTATGTATTTTTGCACTTCCCTCCGTATTTCATCTTCAATAATCCTAAAAATAAAAAAATCTTACTTTTTTATTCTGAAAATTAAGTATTAATAACATTGATCGCAATAACAATTAATGATATGAAAACTCACCGTCATACTGCTCTATCTCCTCATCGGTGAAACATTCGCGGTACCTCTTTGGAAGAAAGGTTCGGATGAGTTCTCCTTCCTCTCCCTCTATGATGGCCTGCAGTGATTGGCCGTATTCAGTATTTTTTAAATTGAGTTTAAGTATTTTATATACCGCTCCCTCTTCTAATTCTCCTATTGTCTTATAGGCTGTAAGGCCGTTCAATTTTTTTAATAATAATGACATCTGTAATATTTATAACCATAAGATTGCTATCACTATGCTAGGATTAGTTCATACTAATGTTATACTGATATATAGATAGTTATACTGACTTACTTTTAAGCAAGGTTGGTGCTGTGAGGTTGAGCGAAGAGTAGAAGTAAAGAATGTTTTAAAGCTCATATGAGTACCTCTTATATACCATTTATAGAGAGGGGTAGAGGAGGAGGAGAGAAGCGTTGCAATTAATTATTTTATTCGCTCTAGACGTATTCAGAAAAAGACACAGATCTAAGCAAAAAAATGGCGATATTTCTAGTGACAATTACCTCGTATCGATGAATATCACATTCTCGCTGCTGATGACATGTACTTGGATTTTAAATTTTTGTTTGTTTTTAGATTAATAGCCATCCGTGAGAAAAACTTACTTTTCTTATTTGCTCTGATCGTTTCGCACTTGTAGTAATTTAAATGATACCTGGAACATTTTAAGCTGAGCGCACATTAATACCACAGATAACGCTATTGATTTCTTTTAATAACCAATAAATCAAGAATAGTTATCTATCCGTGAGAAAAACTTACTTTTCTTATTTTTATGCCTGGTCGTCTTGCACCTGCAGTAATTTAAAATACCAAGCTGAGAGCACATTAATACCACAGACAACGCCATTATTTTCTTTTAATAACCAATAAATCAAGAAAAGTTATCTAACCGTGAGAAATACTTACTTTTCTTATTTTTTTGTCTGGCCGTCTTGCACCTGCAGTAATTTAAAATACCACCTGGGACATTTCAAGTTCAAGGCACATTAGCATTCGAACTAAGCGAGGCGTGACGTAACTCACGTAAGGTCGAAAATAAAACTTGATTCATGTCAAGAACACATAAACAAACGAGTATGTCGACGACTGCACAGCTGATTAACAGGTTAACTACCGATGATAAATTATAAACCACTTAAACAGGTCCTCAAGGTACTCTTACCGAGGAAACCGGCCGCGTCAACGCGGAAGTAAACAAATATAGGCCATAAGACCAGTCCAGCCGAAGTCAACGTCATCCAAGTTCAAACCACTCCATGAATGAAACGACCTCCTGATGAACCGTTATAGTTCAATCACCCCCACCAATGTAAACAAATGCGACGTTGCCAGATCTAATAAATTCCTTACAGTGTTGCCACATTGTGCACACAAACACCAGTCACTAGCCCAAGGTCACCCCCTCCCGCCTTCAGTAATCACCCCCCCGCCCTACAATGACCTTTAGCTACTGACCCCGTTTGCACAATCCGTCGTTTCTAACTACTTATATAAACCAAAAGCCTTCTGTTAAGGCGTTAGAATGGCCTGAGTCCGCTGAAGGCGGTACTCACGATCAGTTCGGTTCAATTAAGTCTTTTATTTGAGAGTTGTTTTCTATATTATTATAGCATGCTATTTGAAACTCGGCGCTTATTGGTTTATTTTGTTAGGAATCCGTTAATCTACGCTTCACAACATTACAAACCTATCTTAATATTCGGGATGGGCCGAAAATTTTAAGCAGTAACTAATTTTCAAAAAGACCTTGTTTTTAAAAATAATGAAAATATCTGAGCGATAGTTAAAAGGTTTCGTCTAAAATCACATTGGAAACATCTCGTAGTTATTGTAATGACTTATTAAAACATGACTCGGTACAATTAGGACCTTAATGAGCCTGGAACTTCTCAGAATAATGATTATTTAATATAAATTAACTGAATAAGTTACTATATCGTTCGAGCACATACTTACCAGATATACTTTCTCTTCGGTATACTCATCTTCAAATATTGAAGAGCATATAATGATTCATAATAAGACCTTATATTACGAAGACCTTATATCCAAGCTAGGAAGATGACGAGGGAAAGCCATAAGAAGAGATTATGGCACTCTGTAGAGACCGGAATATTTGGTAGTGATCGCAAATCTCCGCAAGAGAGTTATTGGGAAAAAGAAAAAGAAGCAGAAGAAATACCGATAAAGATTACTAATAATAACCCTTGAAGGAATATGCTACTAAACATATCTCGACAGAAAAAATACAGAATTACTCTCGTCTATTCTGTATTTTTTCATGATGTATGTAAGGCAATCCTTGCAAATTGACTCAAGGATCATTCGGAATGTTCGTGAAATTTCATTAGCATTAGATTGGACATCTTACGGTGAAGTTATTTTCTCTGATTAATGTGTGTATGTGGTTTTTAATGTGAGGTATGGTGCATTTAATCTTCGTTGATGTGAATATTTTTGGAGTGTGTCCTGACGATGCTTGAATTGAGAGATGCAAGGATATGTTTTGCTATTTTTTGATTTTTCCTTTTTTCATTATTAATATTTATATCGAAGCTATTTTCCAATTCGTTTTAGTATTCCTGTCACCAAATAAAATTGAATGTAGTTTTTAATCGTCTTTTAAAAGCAATTTCCCGATAGTTGAGAGTTCCTTAGGAGTTAGTTAAGTTCCTAATCTTCGTAGCTCAGAGAAAAACACTATTGGACTTACTTAATCTGTAAAGGAGAAAGGATAGAATTGCCGGAGTTTGTAAAGTTTGTTATCTTCAGCTTTTAGTTTTGCCGAGACTTATCCGATAGCACTCGGAGGCTGTAATACGATCGGCAAGTTTTCTCCTTCAGTGACTACCGCTCGGAGGAAATGTGTCGCGATGTCGTGTCTGGGTCCATTTTAGAAACATTTTCGCGAACGTTTAGCCCTACCCTGTCCTTAGTCCTTTTTAAGAGATTTCCCGGGGAAGCTGTAAAGATAAAAACAGACGACTGGAACTTTCTGCAATACTTAACTCATGAACTTCAGTCGAGGAACTCTTGCGCTCCATGATTTTTCATGATAATTTTCTGGAAACAAGACGAAGAGAGAGTTTACTCCGTCACCCTCCGTTACCAACATGTCCCAAGAAAACTTCATCATTCTATTTTAATTACTTAGGTTTCGATTTAGTTATTTAAAAGATAATTACGTTTCTTCTTTATATATGTGCTTAATTTATTCTTATTTCTAATGAAGAGATCTGAATGGCTAAAACTGATTCAATTTAAAAACATTCGTTTCTCAGCCTTGTTTAAAAAACTTAAGGAATCTACATAAATACTAGATACTGTAGATTTTGAACAAATATTAAAACCATATACTGTGAAACTTATTTTTAAAAACACTGACTTTAATACTGCAAACCATAGATAATATTTTTTTATTACATAGGAGGCCCGTGATAATCACTCTAAGCCACTAGAATTTCTCCAAATCATATCAACTTTACATAAGCTGGAGGATCACTAATAGCTTATTCAGTCCACTCATACTCGATTGGAGGAATTAACGGAATCAATAATTTATCTACATCAGCAGGTCTCGAACTTAGTACTTAGGGTTAGTTATCCAGCATCCTACGAACAGACTTACTTAAGAAAAGAAACTTAATAAGTCCGACGAATTGGACATTGCTTTTGTTTTTGTTTTTTTAAACAGTTTGTAATATCACCTGTTTTTTCATTGTTCTTATTGTTTAGAATTATAATAGATTGTCGAAAAAAGAAATAGAATCGGTTTCTTCAATAAAAGCCTCAGTTTAGTTAATTGTTCCAGAGAAGAAACATGACAGAGTCCTACGAAAGTATCATAATTTTAAGGTGTTACTGAAAAAAAAAAAACACAGCTACTGAAGCAACTCGTGAAATTATTAAATATGAAGGAGGAGGTTTCCTTGACCAGCGCTCTGCGCGGCGTTGGTTAGACAAATTTAGTAGTGGAGATACGACGTTAGAAAGGAAGGTCTCCGGGTGACCATTGATGTATTTTGATGAGGTCCTGCAGGAAGCTGCTGAGTTAAATCTATTCACAAGTACTCACAAACTTGCAAGAGTGTGTGTTGTGTCGAAACATACTGTTATTGCCATCTCCGCTCCATTGGGATAGTGAAAATGTGATATTGACTGGCACCTTACGAACTTACTCCTCAGCAATCAGTTAAGAGGTTAGTAATTAAAATGAAACTTGATTTCATCAGTTATTAATGAAAATTTATTGAAATCCCTTCTGATATTTTACCTCAAGATTGCATCTGCGATGAAAACTGGATTTATTGGCGAAATCCGAATACCAGTGAGCACTGGCTAGATCGCGCTCAGCTTCCATGGTTACTGCAAGGGAGCAATTTAAAAAAAAAAATCCATGCTTCGTGTTTTTGGGAATTTGAAGAAGTTATTCGGGAATTTGTTACTGATGGATGCTCAATGAATTCTGAACTCTACTACTAGTACGTGAAGTTGTCAGGCGTTATTCTGCTTTGATCAAACTAAAAGGTTCAATAATTTCTTAACAAAGTGTTCTTTGAAAGCCATACCAAGGAATGGTTGGTTGTTTGTTCCAAATTTGAGGCGTAAAATCGATTGGTCATCAACTTAATTAATCGATTGGCCTTAGTAGTATAATAATTTTTTAATAATAATTTTTATTAAAAAAAAAATGCATCATATATTCTTAATAACTCCCTCTTTTGATAGAACCGTGATGACCTTATTAATGTATTCTTTCTCATCCCAATATCATTGATACATTGGTAGGTAGTTCTATTTTATCCATCGCTCTTTTGTTAAAGGAACAACCTTCGAAGATGTGGGCTATTGACAAGCTCTCGCTGCACTTCTCGCATGTTGGCGGGAGTTCTTTAGTAATCAGATGAGCGTGGGTAAGCCTTGAATGTCCTATTCTAAGTCGTGTAAGGCAGTTGTGTCAATACAGCTTTACCACGACCTGGAAGTGCAAGAGCTTCTTTTGCTGCCCTATCAGCCAGTTCATTACGTATAATACCTACATGTCCCAAAGTAATGATATCAGAGTGGTCGCTCATTGGCTTGCAGATGGCTAATGACGGTAGATAACAATGGAACATACTTTGAATATTAATTGTATTTTATATCAAAGAAATAATAATATAAATATTTGGTTGAAAAACAGTAATTTTTTATTATACACCCTATTATTTCAATTTCACGTTTACAGTTTACAAATGCGAATGTCTTTTACATAATGACTTACCTCTTGGTTGTGTAATATCGGATCCCCTTTGATTAACTCTGTTGTCATTATTATTGTATCCATTTTTCGTTCTTTCTTTGTAGTAGATTGAAATGAAGTAATATTCAAAATATATTAGTAAGTAACCCCTGACAGCGAGAACATGCTAGTGATGTTTTCCTTCCATTATATAGCCTTTGAGTCTGGAGTACTCAATCTTGTTATTGTAAAACCTAATTGCTTTTAGTTTGTTTGAGAGAGATCGATTGAGAAAGCATGCATTAAGGGACAGAACCTTCATAAAGCAAAGTAGTGAAAAAAAAATCATAAAAAGTTTAAAAATGAAATGGCCAAGGATTGGTAAAGTAAACATTATAATATTTTTAATGATTTATTAAATGTTATAATGAAATTGGTAGAAACCACAATGCAAAGCCTTATGTTTCAAATCCAGTAATACAGCCGCTTACCAGTCGACGTTTCGCCTATTCAGGCATTATCAAGACCCAAAAACAAAAAGGGGTTATGTGAATCACATCTTGAAGAAAAAGGTGCAATACATCCCAACGATCATCAGCCCAAACAGGCTCCAAACATGAGACAGCACCCCACCACCAAGAGGTTCAACATACAACTGAAAAGAAGGTAATACGTCATAATACCTCATGAGTTTTATTTAATGTTTTATTTGATTTTTTCAAGTTATCTATAACTTCCCGTCTGTTCGTTTTTAAACTAGCGAATCGGAACTGAATAAGCCCAATTATCTAAAAATCTCACATTATCACAACGAACAGTAGTTTTTGTAAAAATTAACAAATAATATTGTTATTTTATGACAAAAAAATGAACCGCAATAAACAATTAGGAATATTTAGGTGGATTTGAATATTGACTGTTAACATTGAAGGATGAACAATGTCTTAAGGTATAAAAAGATAAGATTTTTTTTAATTCTTATTCATTTATTAAATTAGTCGTAATAACTAATTAATTGTAATTATTTTACACTCTAAGGCATAATAGCTTACAAAACCTGTATTGTTATTCTAAAGGAACTTGTCCCAGAATAAAGACAAACTTTATCATTATTATATTTTTCTCACAGATTACTCTGGCACCAAATTCACATCCCGGAATTCAAATTCAAGGAAAGTGTAAATGTTTTACTGATTCAAGAATTTTCTCACAATTCTGTATGTAAAAAAACAGGCCAAGGTCTTATGTACCCTTCCATGTGCTTTTCAATTTGAGACCATTTGACGAGATGACTATTGGAGTTATTAGCACTTTCACCAAATGATAAAGTGATTGTAGCTGAATAGAAAAAAACGATAGTAGGGCGACTCATCTCCGCCCAACAGTGGTAATGGCCTGCATATACTTTGGTGATATATTTTCGCCACACTGTTATACCTGATGATGTAGGTCTTCCCAGCCAGTGCTTGGCACCCATTTGCCACATGGTGTATTATAAACTCATGAATTTTTGAGACATTTATCCGTCATCAGGTTCTCCTTCAGAATGCGCTTTCTGTGGGCTTTGGTAGCAGTTACCTGGTCCTGTATGGATACAGTAAACCCTTCGGTCTCTCTAAACAGTGCCCTACTTTTAATCATTCAACTGAGATTTCACTGTCGATCTCAGACTGATGCAGTTGGTAGTAAAATCTACCATGCAGTTCCTTCTCTTTCCAAATCGTCTTGTAGTAATACTCACCAGTAATGTCATGGAGGATAGGGTCTTCCAGATTAAGGGCTATGTAATTTTCGTCAAATTGTCTCATCATGCCGATTATTGACGATGAACCTATTATAAAGTACTCCTTCGTTGATACTACTTGCTTTCTACATGAATCCTCCATTAAAATCAGCACACGGCCACCTTCTTTTCTGGGTAAATAGAGTCTAGCCACAGATGCCTTTGGGTGACGAATTTTACCATCTGTCATCATAGTGTGCACCGTGCGATCCATCTGTTATAGTTTAGTATTTGACCACTTTATTATGCCAAAACTATATGCTACGACTGGCATGTATGTGTATGTGCCCATCTATTTATGGCATTGATTTTATTATTTCCAGTCAGCTGACTTTTAAGAATTTGCTGCAGTCGTTTTTTAAACTTGGCAGATATTTCGCTAAATCATTCTTACATAAGAATCACCCTCAATAATTGTACTTAATAATAACATATGAACGAGATTCATACACCTGATTCTCCATCCATACTCATAGTCCCTATAACCACTAAAAATAATAATTAAATAAGTTCCATAATATATAACAATCATCAAACCCATTATCTATAACAATAATTCTATGCACTAATAATTACAACTTCAACATTCCCCATCAGTACTCATTATCTCATAACCATTAATAATTTCCAATTAAACCTCCATCCATCATCTATAACAGTATCATTTCCATCATCTATAATCACAATCATCGGCACTAATCATAATTACAACTTAAACATTCACCCTCAGTACTCATTATCTCATAACCATTAATAATTTCCAAACAAAACTAGATCTATCATTTATAACAATAATGCAATATACTATAATAATAATTACAACGTACTCATTACCTTATATCCGCTAAAAACACCATAATTTTACTATAAAACATTTTCCATAATTCCATATACACCGATGACAATTACGACTCAATTATCCACCATCAGTAATATTTATCTTATAACCGCTAATAACATAAAAACTCCCATTTAAAACCAGTTCCCTCTTCTCCAACCATAATTCTATATGCACAAATACTTAAAGAAAGATTCCTATCTGTCTTGTGGCCAAAGGCGACGAATGACAACGATATAATTACTATCTCTATCTTTAACGGACCACCCGCCGGCCTTACCCCAAGTCTAGTCCGACAACAGTACATAGAAAATATAATACCTTTCTCTGATTTCTTGCTCCGAAACCAAGGCTACTCGCTAGTACTTGCGTTCAACTCATCTCCAGTCCCAATCTTCTGTCTTCTGAATGACCCACCTGCCGTTGGCTTTCTCAACTTCTCGGGCCTCAAGAGGAAAACCGTCGGGTACTTGAAGGCTTCTCCGAGCTGTCGTAAGCATTCTTACTTCTTCGTCTGATAGGTGCTGCCCCTGGAGGTCTTCATTCTCCCGAGAATTCAATAAATTATATTTAACGTTTTCAAAGACCGGGGATTTTATGGTGAAAACTGCTGATTCCGTTCCGGCCTCGTGTTTGAATTGGACTTGTGAACTGCTTGGCTCAGCGTCTCCACAAACAGACTGCACCTTCTAGTAAGAATTAACTTTTAATAAAATACTATCAAAAATAAATGTTAAGGACCTACAATGCCTTAAACCAAAACCATATACAAAGAAAATTTATGTAATTAGTCAAAAAAGAAATAAACTTAGCAAATCTTATTTGGCATAGGATAACATATACCTACGTATTAATGTACAAAATCCTTACAACCTAAAGTGATTTTAAAACCTGTTAGTGAGAAGAAGCAAATAAATGCTGATAATTGTTTATAATATGTAAAACTAAAAATAAACTGTTGACTTCAAATGATAACATACTTCTATTAGATCACAAAGATGAGAGTACAATTTCTTAACACAGATTACTTTCCTTATATAAATATAAATTCGGTAACATTTTTAGCATTGAACTGAAAGCTGTAATTAATGCACATTAATCAACTTTAAATATTTAAATACAATTTTCCTCAGCCTGTTGCAATATAAAATAATAAAATTATATAAATAATCTTACTAATATTATAAATGTGAAAGTTTGTATGTTTGTCTCTCTTTCACGCAAAAACTACTGAACGGATTTGGATGAAACTTTACAGTAATATAGGTTATACATCAGAATAACACATGGGCTATAGCAAGCGCGGATTTAGGAGGGAGCGCACGGGGGGCTGGTGCCCCCCGGCCAGTTTTATAGGAACTGTGGAGAATCCATTATAGTACATAATTAAAGGAAAATAACATGATCATAGTTGTTAAAATATCAGAAAGAACAAGAGTGAAACTAATTGTTTTGATATACTGCTAATCTTACTAATATCATAAATGTGAAAGTTTGTATGTTTGTCTCTCTTTCATGCAAAAACTATTGAACGGATTTGGATGAAATTTTACAGTAATATAGGTTATACATCAGAATAACACATGGGCTATAGCAAGCGCGGATTTAGGGGAGCGCACGGGGGCACTTGCCCCTCCCCAACCCTTACAGTTTTAGAGGTACTGTGGAGAATCCATTATAATACATAAATAAATGCAAATCAGGAATTTAGCATCTTGAAATTTGCAGATAGGTCCTTTGTATGATTTAAGAAAGAAGTTTGGATAATTCCACCCTTATTATAATAAGGGTTCTAAGGTTGTATGGAATCCGTCAGTTTTGAAGTTAGACATCTGAAATTTTGTACGAGTAACCTATAGTGAAAAAAATTAAATTATTTAAATAATTAAATTATTTATTATTTTAAATTATTGTTTAAAAGCAGTGTCAAGAAACTTTATGCGGTAGTTCAAATTCTATACGAGCGAAGCCGCGGGCAAAAGCTAGTATTATATAATAATAAAATGAAATAATATATAAAAGTATCTATTTAATTTTAATATATAATATTTCTTTTTTGTACTTTGCTCAACGTATAGATCAGAAAAAACCCTAAGATTTTAGTTTATATTTTAGGAAAAATACAAGGTTGTATACTTAGGCAGGAAAATATATAAAAAATTGGATAGCTCTGAATCTCACCCATTCATTATAAAGTAGGTACTTTTAACCACCGAATCACCTTTTTGCGTAGAGTTGTATTTTATCTCATACTGACACAAAAACGTTTTTTGGAATATAGAGGCACAATTTTTTTTTTTTTTAGCTCAAATGGAAATTTCAAATAGTTCTATTGAAAAATTAGGATTTTTTAGATATGACATTGTTCTTTCGAAGGAGCGATAGCTGATTTTGGCCAATATAAATTAAAATGTCTCCGTATCCTTAATGTACATTATTTATTGTAATAAAATAAAATTAACGATTACAATAACAACCTTGACTGGTAGGCAATCGCCGAAAAAAACAAATCTGTTGCGCCTGTCTGTTTTTGTCCTTGCTCAATTAGCGCAGTGGTTTCCCCATCCTCCCCTCAAAGTTATTAGCTCATTTAATTATGCTTCATTCTACCAGTGTTGCCACAAAAAAACAAACAAACAAATTACTCTCACATGGTGGTAACATCATATCCATGTTAAACTAATTTGGAATTTTCTATGACAGGTGATATATTTTTTATAATGTATATATACATATATATATATATATATATATATATATATATATATTTAATTTTAATTTATAGATCTAAACAAATTTATAATAATGTAATATTAAATGTAAGAAACCCATAAAATTAGATTTCACAGAAAAGGGAAAAGCCTGTTAAACATACTACTCTTCAGTTATTAACAATATCCAAAAACCTGAGAAAAACAGATAGAAAATTAATATCGTGAAAATATATTAATAATACCACCTTCATTCCGATACCTATTTTCATAAGCCACACTGATTCACGGAATACAAAACCAAAACGTTATTTGTCTATCTCACGTTATGATAAAAAATAAAATGAAGCAATTTCGAGCTTTACTAATTTTTAAAAATTCAGTACTACTCATATTATAGAAAGAGGAATGAAGGATTAGATATTGTATAAACAAATCACTTAGTAAGTCTTAAGATATTTTTTAAATGTTAAATAATAAATTACAGTGGAAATAAAATCTGTTCCAGTTTATCATGCTATTGTTTTTGTTTTTTTATCAGCTGTTAGGCCACGAACTGTGAACTTGCTTAAGTTATCTTTAAGTTTTTGGATTTATTGAATTCATGTATTTTTGATGTGTGTTATAGTGAATAATGGTTTTTTGAAGTAACTTATAGTATAATTTAGTGAAAAAAGACATTTTTCTGATGAAAGACAATAAAATTGCCGGAACAAGTAGGAAAGACGATGAAGCCGTTATTTCTACTATTTTGAAAAGAAAGGTAAGGAGTGATTCTAGTATTTCTTTAAATGAAGATCAAATTGACAAAATAAGGATGAATATTAAAGATTCTAAAGTTAAAACATTATTAAGAAAACCTAACCTACCCAAACCACGTGGTAATTTAAATAAAAATATTCATTCAGAAAATATTGAAATAACAGGTGACAATCTAGTATCTCAATCTACACAACAACCAGTGACTCAACCCACTACTCATAATTCTACGAATATTCCTTCACTAAGCAATGTTCCTAATGTTCCTGTTAGTATCATGTTTGCTCCACTATCTGTCGAGCGCCAACCTGTGCGCTGTGCGGCGAAGATCATCCAGCGAATTATAGAGAATGCACAGTTCATCTCGAACTTCAAAGAAGAAGACTGCACGTCCGAAGACAGGTAACTTCACGTCGTGATTTAACAGATCCCCTGCCCCTAGAGACGGACTGTGGCCGACTTAATAACCCAACTACTATCCCGCAACAACCACAGGCTTCATTTACTAACACAATATTTGAGTACAAAACACCACAACACACAACATCTCAATACACAATACCACAACACACAACATTTCAATATACAACACCTCAACACACAATGCCCCAATACACAACACCTCAGTACACAACGCCTCAATATAGAACTCATCAAAATACAACTCCTCAAGCTATGAGTATAGCACCTCATCCTTCAATACAACGTTACCCACAGTATCATTACCCTCCACATTCTAATGCAGTTCCTAAATACCCAATACCACAACCACAAACTAGTACTCCAGACATATCAATATACCTCAATTCATTTTTAAATGATTTTAAATCGATGATAAACCCTCTCATCACATTACTTACCACGCTTGTTACTAAATTAATTCCCAATGCCAGTCCGTAATTCCACTTTAAACCAATATTTAAAACTCCTTTTTTGGAATTCCCAAAAATGGAGCCCTACATCGAAGAAACGAACTCGACATATACTTATATGGCATTGACATAGCACTACTTGCCGAATCCCATTTTTTCAGAATATAAAATTTTACTTACAAGGATATGTCGTATACCATACTGACCATCCAAGCGATGCTGCCGGTGGTGGCTCTGTGGTAATTGTGAAACGTACATTATATCATCATCCTTTACAAATGACGGCCTTACCCGAAACTCAATTAACAGCGATTTCAGTTGAAATTAATCACTGCAGTATTTCCATAGCTAGCGCATATTGCCCCCCTAGGCTACGAGTTTCCAAGGAGATGTTTACCAACATATTCTCCACTTTAGGACCCAAATTTTTATGCGGAGGTGATTTCAACGCCAAACACCCCCGATTTGGCAACAGGACACAAAATTCCAGAGGAAATGGTCTTTTTAATACCTGTTTGGACTTTCATTATGACTGTCTTCTACCATCTGAGCCGACATACTGGCCAACAGACACAAACCGACAACCAGAACTACTTGACTTCTTTATCACTTGTAATCTAAGTACTCTACATCACTACATAAGTGTTGATAACGATCTTTCATGTGACCATTCCCCAATCGTTCTTTCTTTCTCAAGACAAGTACTCACTACAAATCATGTATCGACGTTAACTCCTTGACCCATAGTGATTTGTGAATTTCATCGTATAATAAATGACAAAATTAACCGTAATACAAGCTTGAAGACTGCAGATGACATTGACAACGCTGTTGAGACGCTTACAAAGACTGTACAAACTGCCGCTTGGTAATCATCTCACAGGCATGAGACATTCAGACATAAACAATCCTTACCATACGACATAAGGTCCCTTATTATTGAAAAGCGACGTGCACTGCACCAATGGAAAAGATCTCGATATCCTAGTGACCAACAACTACTAAACCAACTGTCTAATAAATTAAGAAAACGAATAACGCAATACAAAAATGACATCTACTACACTCATCTAACTAACTTACAGACACGTAATAATACTCTACGGGAACAAACTAGAAAGATTCTGCATTACCATAATACAAAGACGCCCCTCCGTAAATCTGACAACTCATGGGCGAGAAGTGATAAAGAAAAAGCAGACCCATTTGCCTCTCATCTCACAGATGTATTTCAACCACACGACGACCAACTTGACCCACAGCACAGCTCTAACGTCCAACAAATTCTGACTTTACCACCCCCACCAATCAATCCTTCAGATGTTGAATTTTGTTTAAAGAAATTACCGCGCAGAAAATCACCTGGTTATGATCTTAATACACCTAAAATTGTACGACTTCTTCCTAGGAAAGGCTTAATTTTTCTGACAGCTTTTTACAATTCTATTCTTCGACTTACTTATTTTCCTTTAGTATGGAAATTTTCAGTAGTAAAAATGATCCTCAAGCTAAACAAATCATTAAACCTAGTTACGTCCTTCAGACCTATTAGTATTTTACCACTATTTTCCAAAATATTTGAAAAACTATTGTTAAAGCGGCTTTATCCATTATTAGAAATAAATAATTTAATTCCTAACCACGAATTCGGGTTCAGGCCTGCACATTCTACAACACAACAATGTCATAGTGTTTGATAGCATATTCGTAGCACTAGATAAGAAGGAATATTGACAGCAGCGTTCTTGGACGTTTCACAAGCTTTCGATAAAGTTTGGCATGATGGTCTCCTGTACAAAATAAAATTAGTTCTACCGCAGGCATATTATCTGATCATAAAATCATATCTAGAAGACAGGTTCTTTATTGTTAATCAGGATGGTAAACATTCCGAATATTGACGAATTAATGTAGTAGTACCGCAGGGCAGTATTCTAGGTCCAGTTCTGTACTGTATATACAGACACCAGAAACACTACTTGCTACATATGCGGACGATAATGTCATACTTTCGACCAGTACTAACCCCAATATTGCTTATCAGAAGCTACAGACACACTTAAACTCATTAGAAAAGTGGCTCCATAAGTGGCGTATAAAAATTAACGTACCAAAATCGAACCAAGTAACATTTACACTTAGACATTCAGACTGCCCCTCGCTAACACTTTACAATACACCATTGCCCAGACAAACACAGACAAAATACTTGGGCCTTACCATGGACAGAAGATTGACTTGGAAATCACACGTAATCTCACTTCTAAGACGACTACTTCACCACAAAAATATACTATTACTAACAAACAAAATTATAATGTACAACATGCTAATTAAACCAATATGGACCTACGCCTCGCAAGTGTGGGGGTCATGCAAAAAATCCCACATACAGACCATTCAAATTTTTCAATCGAAATTCCTTCGTTATATTACACATAGTCCCTTTTACATCACTAATAAAACATTACACAAAGATCTCAACATACCACTCGTGGCTGACACAATCAAGAACAACTACATAAAATTTCAAGACTCTCTTGCTGGACATCCAAACTTACTGGTACAATCATTACTGACAGACACATTACCACATAATCTGACAAGGAGACTGACACGTCTCTGGAGCAGGGATCTACTACAGTGAGATGAACCACGCTAGGAGTGCCTTCAATGGGAGGTTTCTCCATACACGCTTTCAAGAGAATCCCCTAAGGGGGGTTTTCCGAAGAACACCAAAAATACAATATGTGCCAAATGGCACTTGTATGATTTCATAAATTAATATTTTATTATTATTATAAATTGTTATTTTTGATAATCAAACTTATTGAAAATTAATTTTATTGATACAAAAAAAAAAAAATAATGAACTCGGCCTAAGCCAAATTTATCCATAAATGATTGCAAGAATGATTCTTATATAAGACTGGTTATGATACCAGTCTTAATTCACTGTGACGAGATGCAGCGGCTTTCTGATGCTTAACAGATCGCACAAAATCAACGAAGCCTCTAAGAAATAGAACATTCAAAACCTACGATGTTTTCAATACAAATTTAATTATGTATTGGTATGAAAATTCCAAATTCTATAACAAAAATTATGCATTAACCACTTGTTTTACTAACATATACGTTTTCTTTACTGTGACGTTATGAATAAACAATACGTGCTGCTAGATCAAAATGAGGTATATAGATTACAGATATTACCATTAGAAGGTGGGTGTGATATCTCCGATCTTAAATACATAATTATTAATATTTGCATGCACGTGCCCTGGAGAGATAAATTTTGCCATGTTTTATAATATTCATGTATTCAGACTCGATTGAACGAAGTTAGTCGAATGTCTCCGACAGACCACAGCAGCGTACAGAGGAATATTATTACGCTATATTGCAAGTAACCTATATAATGTGCCGATTTTTTTCAATAATTCAGAATTTGAAGAATAGTACTTCATGTTAGAAGTGTCGTTATCTGAACTGAAAAAGATGAATTCTGAAGGTAGGAATTTTTTTCCTGTTGTCCGACTATATTCTGGGTGTAGAAAGACTGAAGATTAAATTTTTAACTAACCCAATCTAATAGTTATGACCGTAAATTAAAAAAAAAAGTAACGATTCGATCACTAACCAGATGGACAGGAAACACAACAGATAGCCTTTAGGGATCAATTTCAAGTTACAACGAACCATAGGGCAGCGATTCAACGTTTACTCGGGTTCAATATAATAACAACCAGGTATCTACGCGTGGTGTATTGAAAACCGAAACTCGATTTCGTAAAGTAATACACGAGATAGGGTCACACTCCTGTGTCCGGTTTTATTGGTTTCATCCAGTAGGCTCACAGGCTTCACACATTCCAGGGAAGGGGGGGTGCACCAAAAATTCCGATACTAGCATTCAAACTTACAATCGAGTTTGTTAGCAGACATTTTTGTAGTTGAGTATATATTGTAGTTATTAGTGCTATTAAAGTTATTAGTATAGACTGTCGTTGATATTTAAAGATGATTTGTTTTTGTGTTTTCGTTTTTTGAGATTTGACGATGTTTTGGGCTCAATTTCCTCCCTTGACTGTACATTCTTTCTCACCCAGCCCTTTCCAGGTGTCCACGAAGTCTAAGGGACGAGCCGAAGTAAAGGAAACAGCTAAAATATTTCCTAATTTTTGTTCTTTTGACCTGTGCGAAATATTTGAAAGTTAAAGTTTTGTTTCTTGCCTTTTTTCTTTTTTATTCTTACCGTTTTCATAGTGTACATTCATGATCAGTATTGCGATTCCTCCAAGAATCGACTATCGATCAATTTTCATCCAAGGAAGCCGTAGGCTATTTAGCGCTAAAGAGAATATTGAGTTAATAAGAGATGGAAGTTAGTAATGCCTGGGTTCTAATCCGAGGAGGCTAATGGTTTTAAATTAGTAGTTGTATCGTGTAGTTGGCCCGCAGCTTTCAGCCCAGTCTCTGCCAATTTTAATCCGAAAGCGCCCCTGGCGGTGGAAGTTGGGAGTGCTTAGTCTTGTTCCCACCTAAAGGTTAACTGCCTTAAGACAATCTCATGATGAGTGTAATAATAGAGCCTCTTTTGACCTCCATTAGTTATTCCTTATCAACTGTGGTGTGATATCTCTAAAGATTAATAAGCAAACAGAAACTGCAAGAGAATCATGAAGAATCTGTCCAAACTCTTTAAGCGTAGTGCATGACTCAGTGAGTTGCCTCGTCAATTGTCATTGGATCAAATTTTTTCTCATGAATTTCATTTAATTGGAACTTTTTTTAAAATAATCTTAACTAATTTTAATTAGATTTATAATTCAGTTTATTATGAATATGTTAACAATTTACTACATTCAATAATGATGATAATAATAAAAGGCTTAGCGAACACGAAGGCTCGATGCCGATACCACCAATCTCCGTTTACAAGCCTCCTCCCACGGAGCACCACCCAAAACAAACCCGCCAGATGACTCTCCTCCCACCTACCCCTCACATGCTTCCCAGTTGGTACAGCGCCTATTAACATCTTAGGAATTCGTTACTAATAAGCCCAGCGACTTTACAGGTCCATTTTAATCTTCGCGACGCACAGTGTTTCGACTAGTAGGAGCTAGCTGGACAAAATTAGTTTTCGACTTTTTTGTATTTCTTTCGATTAATCAACTAGTGATATGGGAAATAAAATATAAACTATAATGTCTTAGAGTAGAATACAATTACAATTTAATTAATAAATGAAAATAAAAAATTAATGAATTTAAATAAGGAGCTCTCAATAACGAATTAAATGAAAGAAGAAATATAAATACCTTAACAATAATTATAAAGAAAGATAACTATTATTTATCTAGTTTTATGGAAAACAAAATAATTTAAACATTACAGAAACAAAAAACTATTATTTTAAAAATAAGTGTAATTTTAATCATAGAACTAATTAAAGTTGTTTCGTGGTAAATAAAGGCTAACTAAGATATATAATCAATTGGAAGAATTACTTGCCAAAATCGTTTTTATTTTCCTGTAGAGTCCTCTGTAATGTTTTCACAATTAATTTTGGTCGAAAGAAACTTTAAGAGAAGAGTTTCTTTCTTCCTTTGAGTGCATTCTTTCTTCAACAAAATATCTTCTCGAAATAAAGTACTCTAAAGAAAAGGTTTTACTAGAGTGTGCAGGCTAAAATGTGTCTTATGATTCATAGAAAAGGTGTAGCTATTAAATATAGAAAATTAGCCCGCATACAAATGGGTAAAAGGCGTTTTTATCACTTCAAAGTTTCAAAATGAGGAAACATTTTTCGGCCATTTAAAAAAATAAAATAAATATACATGGTTTGTTTATCAGAAGAATTTTTTATTTATTATTTAAATTTCATTTGTACCTGCGCAATTGCGCATCTATTCCAACTAAATCTATTCTAAAGAATTTTTTATTTCGATAAAATAGCACTTACCAGTACAATTAATATTCATATTCAACGATTGGTTCGACAAAAGTAGTTGAACAATATATTTTAGGGGTTGATTTGATTCCTTGAATTCCACTGATTTATTCTATTGCTATGATTACTTTTAAAGGGCGACCTGTGGTCTAGTGGCTAGCGTAACAAATTACTAAACCCAACATCGCGGGTTCATAGCCCGGCAGGTGGACCTAGGATTTTTTATAGGGAGTAAAAAATCCTTAGTCAGGCCATCCTTCGGAAGGAACGTTAAACCGGGATCCAAAGCCTGTACTCTTTAAAAATCCCTATCCTAAGTAAACCTGGATAGGCGAAATTTAGAGCTCCCAATGCATTATCGTCCGATTAGCCATAGCAGCAAACACTGACATTAAATGAATAAACATACTTTGGGACCTATCCCTCAAGGTGTGAAGTGTGTCGGACTTAAATAAATATTAGATTACCATGTTTTGAAGTATTGTTTACAACATTCCAATATCATATTTCATACTTCTAAACATGACTTTAGTCCTAGCTTGTACTAATCGAAACACTATGCGCAGCTTTGAGTTTCCCGTCATTCATCAGAAATTTTGGAAGAATAGTTAGCCAATCTTGTTTTAAGATCTTTCAGAAGGTTTATAACATATAATTTGGTCGCAAAGAACTATAAAATAAAAAATTAGGATGTTTCTACCATTCTTAAAAAAAAACTTTTTCGAAAATAGGTATTTTAAAATTAAAAAAAACAATTTTGTACCCGAGTATGCAGGCTATAATGCATCTTATTATTAATGGGATAGATGCAGCTATGAAATATATAAAATTTAGCCCGGATACAACCGGATACAAGTCATTGCCACAGCTTGAAAATTTCAAAACGAGGAAGAATCCTCCATGCATTTAAAAAAAAATGTATACACTTAGATTATCATAAGTTTTTTTTAATTGGAAAAAAATAGCACCTATGTGTACATTATCGATATATTACAATTGATTCATTTAAAATTAGTAACATTATAATTTTGTGTTGTTGAAATGAAGCTTTGAATTCAACTGATTTAGTATATTTCTATAGATTCATTACTTCGGACTCTATTACGGAAGAGATGAAGTGTGCCAGGCATAAACAAATATTGGATTTCTAGGTTTTGAACAATTGTTTACAATATTCCAATAAAATATTTTAGAATTTTGTCCAGCTAGCTCCTACTAATCGAAACACTGTGCGACGCTATAACCTGAATAATATTTACCGAATGCACTTTTCAGAATTTGAATACATTAAAAATAGTATATATTTATGATAGAAATAAAATATCATAAAGCCAATATTGTTTTAAATGTTTATCTATGTTATCAAGAAATTCGAAATTATTAAAAAAGAGTTACCGTATGAGGGGTTTTGTTTCAAAATCTGGGATATCCATTTTTTCAATTTTTTTTTTTTTTTTTTTTCTTAACCCCTATAAGTTTGAAGATTTGTAATCTGGGTTACGATTAGGTTGGAGAGGAATCTCTTTTACTGTACTGCGCACATTTTAAGAGGAGGATGAGAAGACGGAAGGTTCTAATTTCTTTCTTTGTTTCTTAACTTTGGATTTTTCCGGTGATGGGGCACACCGTGTCCTTTTCCTTTTATTGTTTATTTTATTATTTCTCAGTTCAGGCTGAGACTTTGAACGTGATCTTGCCACGTTTGTGGCCGTCCTGCTGGAGTGAGTGTCCTGAAAAGAGGGTTAGTACTGTATTTCAGACTGTCAAAAAATTTGATGTGTCTGCGTTTTATGAAGTCTGTGACTGTCGGTAAGTCGAGAGTAGTGTGTAGGAGGTCCATTTTTGTTTTGTTTAATGTCGTGTGTCTCACTATGCGTTGTAGTACGCCGTTCTGAAACTGTTGGAGCTTTTTTGCTGTCGCCGGTGTGATGGTACTTAAAAGTGGTGCTCCGTAGAGGAGCGCCGGTCTTAAGATGCTTTTGTAGATGGTCAGCTTGAGGCGGAGGGATAAGTTAGGAGATGTAAGCAGGTGGTTAAGTCTGTAAGACTTTGTCCGAACCGCCCTGAGTTTCTTCCTGCAGTGGTAGGCTAGTTTCAGGTGTCGGTCTAGTGTGACACCTAAGTAGACTATGCTGCTTGCTGGTCTGTTCTCGCGTCCCGCTACCCTATAGACCTTAGGGAGAGGGCGACGCTTTTTTCCCTGAAATGAGAAAATTATGCAGTCCGTCTTTTTAGGATTCACTGTGATGTTGAGTCCTTCGAGCTTCTGTGTGATGCTCGCGCAGACCTCCTCCGCCTGCCGTAGAGCTCTCTCTGCGCTGATCGAGCTGCTGTAGATCGCTATGTCATCGGCATAGGCTGCTACAGCAGCTTTTTTGTAGTTGGCTCCAACAGTTTCAGCTGTGTATATTGAGAAAAGTACTGGAGATAGCACAGACCCCTGAGGTACTCCGCAGGTGAATGCGATGGCTTCCGATGATGTTTCACCGATGCGGACTGCTGACATTCGCTGTTGAAGAAACGATCGTAGGACCGAGTAGAGCTGTTCCGGAAATTCGTTGTCCTGTAGTGTCTTGCATAGTAGGCTATGGGACACTGAGTCGAACGCTTCCGTGCAGTCTATGGAGATCATAGCGGTCGCTTCGTTCTTGGCTGTGCTCTGGCTCACTTCCGCATGTATCTTCGCCAGGTGATGATCAGTGCAGAGGCCTGCCTGATAGGCGGTTTGCTCCGGTGGGATGAGAGCTATCTCTGAGCAATATGTCTTGAGATAATTGAGGACAATTTTCTCAAAGACTTTGCCCAGATGCGGAAGCAAGCTGATGGGCCTGTAGTCTGCTGGCTGTGATCCCGACTTCATGGGTTTGAGTAGAGGAAAAAGAATAGCCCTCTTCCAAATGTCAGGAAAATATCTTAACCTGAGGCAAGTGTTGTATAAATTGGTCAAGTGAGCTATTCCTCTTCTTGGCAGTTGTTTCAACAATATGGTTTGTATCCCGTCGTGGTCTGGTGCTTTATTCCCCTTCGTACGACGGAGAATCGCCTTCAGCTGCTTCGGGGATACAAACATATAGTTGTTTCCTGTCTCTTCGGTAGGTAGATCTGTTTGTGCAGGATCAGTTCTTCTTGCAATGATTCCACCATAGTGATCTGAAAACTTGGTAACCTGTTCCTCTACTGTCAACAGCTTGTCACCGTCGTGGAGTAGTGTGGAACTTCTCTTCTTCGTGCTGGTTTTTTAACAGCTTCCAGAATTTCCTGTAGTCACCGTGCGTGGACCTCAGTTTCTCGTGCCACTGTGCAGTCCTCCATTGTTTTATCAGACTGCGAATCTGCGTGGTAAGGGAATTTACCACCGATTTCGCCTCATAATCCCTGGTCCTATACCATTTATTCTTCCACTTATTGCGAGTTGCGATAAGGTTCAGAATGTGATCTGGCATAGGACGTAGAGCTGGTGGGAGTGGCCCGAACTTCGGAATGGTTTCGTCTGCGGCTCTTCTGATGGTTTCGGTGAAGAAGTCCACGTAGGCGTCCACGTCACTTCTCGTCATTTTTTCAATAAATTGTTTTATAGTTTTTAAGTTTTTAATGCCATTTGTTATTGCGTGATTAGACTGAATAAAAAGACTAATAAAATATTATATAATGATTAATATAAAATATAAAATAATGATTAGACTAATAAAATATATTAGTAGAATAGATTCGGTGAATTAAATAAATTAGGTCAGATATTGAAACATGTGGTTTATTAAATTTTACTAATATTATAAATGTGAAAGTTTGTATGTTTGTCTCTCTTTCACGCAAAAACTACTGGACGGATTTGGATGAAACTTTACAGTAATATAGGTTATACATCGGAATAACACATGGGCTACAGCAAGCGCGGAATTAAGTGGGGGCGCACGAGGGGCAGGTGCCTCCCCCCGACAGTTTTATAGGAACTGTGGAGAATCCATTATAGTACATAATTAAAGGAAAATAACATGATCATAGTTGTTAAAATATCAGAAAGAACATGAGTGAAACTATTTGTTTTGATATATTACTAATCTTACTAATATTATAAATGTGAAAGTATGTATGTTTGTCTCTCTTTCATGCAAAAACTACTGGACGGATTTTGATGAAACTTTACAGTAATATAGGTTATACATCAGAATAACACAATGGGCTATAGCAAGCGCGGACTTAGGGGGGGCGCACGGGGGCACTTGCCCCTCCCCACCCCTTACAGTTTTAGAGGTACTGTGGAGAATCCATTATAGTACATAATTAAAGGCAAATCAGGAATTTAGCATCTTGAAATTTGCAGATAGGTCCTTTGTATGATTTAAGAAAGAAGTTTGGGTAATTCCACCCTTATTATAATAAGGGTTCAAAGGTTGTATGGAATCCGTCAGTTTTGAAGTTAGACATCTGAAATTTTGTACGAGTAACCTATAGTGAAAAAAATTAAATTATTTAAATAATTAAATTATTTATTATTTTAAATTATTGTTAAAAAGCACTGTCAAGAAACTTTATGCGGTAGTCCAAATTCTATGCGAGCGAAGCCGCGGGCAAAAGCTAGTCTAAATATAAACATGAGGTTAAGCAATTTTACAATTAAAGAAATAATGATTCTTTACAGAAGAAAATGATTTGGAATAATATTATGAAAGGGAACTAGGAAATATTAATTATTAATTCGAAACGAAGAGTAGTATGAAAAAACATTAACACTGGGCGATTGAGTCTAGAGTCCTTATCTCCAATGGGGGTTTAATATTGTATTTGAAGTGATGACCGGTGAAGAGATCCCTCTTACTAATTGAATGAAAGGTGGACTTACGATTGAAGCGAAGGATTCTTTTCATTAGCTCCGTATCTGGTTACCAGGCGATCTAGGGGTATCGAGGGCATACTTCACGTATCTGGTGCTAGACGATCTAGGGCTATGGGCGAATATCATCATGTTCTTGCTCCCTGTGATGAACGGAGAGGTTAGCTTCAGACGAGGAGAGCGAAGAGATTTGAGCTTGCAGTCTGAATTCAAGTCAAGTGAAGGGACGGAGTGGGGGAAACAAAGTCTCCTCTATCTGTTGCCAAGGTAACAATTGTGAAGCAGCTCACGGGATTTAAATTTGAATTTACTTAATTGATTCGCGACTGAACCCTGGGAGAGATGTCCGCGTGAACATTTCCCTCTTGCGGATCATTATTTATGTATAAATATCGAACAAATCCTCCTATTCCATTGAGATTTTGTCAAATGTACCTGAATAGACTGAACACCATTAATGATTTATTAGTTTCAAAACCGTTTAGATCCTTCAAAAATCCATACGTAAATCTACACGTACCAAAAGATTTCATTTCATTAAATTTTTGATGTACTCGTATGAAAAGTCAAAAATACGTGTTTATATTATTTAATTATATTGATAAAAGTGATTTGTTTTTAAAAATGTCTATTTTCTTTCTTTCTTTATTATCAATCATAAACTAACAGGATATCGATATTTGATAGTGATCAAAATCAGATATATCCCATATATTTTTATATAAAATGGGATTTAAAAAAAAGAAGGGATTATAAAAAGTTCTCAGTTATTGTTTTATTATTATTGTTTGACGTGCATTGTTAGAAATTTTTTAAAATTGAATCTTTTTTGGTCAGTTCTGAAATTAGATGTAACCGGTTTTGAAACCAAACGCCTCATATGTTAATGGGATATTACATACATGCAGTTTTAGTATTCAGCACTATATAGGGATTATGCTTTACTGTTTTGTATTTAATTATTTAAAATGTATTTTTGTGAGAAGTTAAAGGCGTGAGATGCTTCCTTAAGGTTTTTCTAATTCAAATAACTGATCTCGTTGCCCACATGACACATTCTAACAATAAAACGTTTCCAAATTAGAACTGCCATGACCTTTCAGGATAAAGTTTTGATTTGTCGGTAAAGTTTTCGACAGGGGAGTTCTAAAACGTTGCCCGTGCCTGGGGAGCTTTGTTATCTGTCTTCCTCACTGACAGATTAGATTTCAAAAACTTTTCTTCCCAAATAAAAAGATCTTTTTTTTTTTGGTTTGACAGAGTGGTTTGAATTGTTCTTAATCACCTCTCAGAAGAAAAACGAAAGCCATTATGATATTGTATGAAATATTAATGTATTATTATTATTTCATACAATAATATTCATATTATAATTCTAATGAGATGTAAATCAAATGTGACCACAAACATAAAATGTAACCTAAATTAAGTGGAAAATAGTTGACTGATTAATTCTAATAATGGATTAAATTGGTCAGAGGATGCAGTCGTAGATAACACAAAATAAGCAAAACTTATAGTATTGTGTCAAACTTTCGACCTAAGGTGTGGGTCATTTAGGGCTGGGAAAGAAACACCCTATTCCTTCTTTTCTTAATTTCTTTCCCAGCCCTGAAGATTGCCTAGACCTTAGGCAGAAACGTTGGCACGATACAATAAGTTTTGCTTATTTTGTGTTATCTTTGACTGTACCCACTGAAGAATTTAATCCTTTATTAGTAACCTAATTTATTTTGAACTATGCATATTTTTAAATTATTTTAATAGAGACTCGATGAGTATATTAACCCACGAATCCTTTAATTTACCCTAATTATTTATTCTGACATTTCATCAGAACTAATAGAAGATGTATCATATTCGCAACCGGGAGAAAAACAAAAAAGAAGTATATAGTAAAAATTATTTTTTATTTACTAATATGTTTTGGCTGACCGTTTAAATTGTATGGATTCACGTATCATTTATTCTGTTTAATTGTTGTATTATATTATTGTAATACATTTAAAAGAAAATATTAGGATAAGGAGATTACTTTTGGTTTTGTTTGGCTGAAGGTCATTGGAAATCCTGAAATAAGAAACAAAAATTGAAAACCAATCTTTAGAAACATGTACCAGATCTTTGTCAGGAATAAATAAAGACGATGCCAAACAAAATCAATATAATATAGTACTATAAATAAGAGATATACTTTATTTTATAAATGATTTATCGACCAATAAATTATAATTTTATAATAATATTAGAAGTATTGTGTTTATATCTAGTTCATTAACTCTGAGAAAAAATACGTTAAATGCGAGTCGTATATTTTTCATAAAAACTTTTTTTTTAAATATTTTAGAAAGTATGTTGACAGCCTCGTGGAACGAACCATCTTCGCTTCCATTTTATTTTCTGTAATATCATTTAAAATAATGGTTTCCTTAATAGTGGTATGTTAGAAAATAATCGTGAAGATGGAAAAAAGTAGAATGCTATTCTTTATACCCTATATTATATCCAAAGTCATTTTTATTTATAATTACAACGATATTAAATTAATTATATTAACATAGAAATCAATCAGTCGAGATAAGATTATTAGTAAATTTGAAGAGTTAACCGATAAAAATGTTTCTATTCTTTTTAAACTATTAAGGCTATTGACTAATAACGGGCTGAATATAAATATAAAAATATATAAATATAAAGGTGGTAGTGTGTGTAGCAGCTCAGAAGGAATCTGGTTCTGGACAGATATGAGATAGGTATACGATAGGTATACGGGCTTACATTAGCGAAGGATGATAAAGATACTATCTTCAAAGCCTGCTTCTTTGACAAAACTTAGCATCAAGAGGCCTAATCTTCACAAATCATCTTTATGATGTGCGCCTATAATTCAGCTTTATAGGCAACGAAAGAACGCAGTGTAACTCAAGAACCTGGAGCTGTTTTATGAACGTCTCAAGAAAGTGGTAATTAGAAAAGTAGGACTTTGTGTACGGAAGAGAAAGGATTGACCACAATCAAGCCTAATAGATCCAAGATATTCATCAATGGACAATGATTCATCAAGTTATGACAAACGGTCTAACAATTGCTGACTTTTTATTCGATCAAATAAAGGTACTAAAAGTTAAGAACTTGGGTTCTTATTTAAAATTAGTTTATTAGAGATGCTGCTTGCATGCATTATGTATGGTTACCATGCCATGCTAGTACCAGCTGCAACGAGGTGGCTGATAGAGCAGCTAAGAAATAATTCAAAGAATGGTATTTGATATTCACCATTTAACCCAAAGAAATCATCTCAGTGACCAAAGAAAAAACATGACAAGAGATAGTAAGTGTAGGTTGTAGACCCAGATGTTCAACAGGAAAATAACCTGTTGTATAAATTGTGCCCGTCTAAATGACTCACTTGTGGGTTACCACCGACAGTCGTTTACATTCTGCTCAAATTCCTTCCTCTTTGTAATTACCTGCAGTGATGGCTGCACCTACATTTGTATCTGCACTAGTTCTAATGAACTTCAGTTATTCATTTACTTATTCGGGTTGATCAATTGCTTTAATAAATTTTCTTCTTTGACTATAATTATGTCTGGAATGACTGCTAATTTATAATACGACTTAAAAAAAAACATGTCCTTACTAAGTTTTACACTTTCAAGAACTGATAGAGAAGAAATATTGTAACAGTGTTTTTTTTAAATTTATTGATTCTAAATTATAACTATATTATAACAATAAAACAGTAAATTACAGGAATGATACACAAAGACATCGATAAAGACAAGCAGAGCAACTAACTAGTGTTAGTACTCAAGTAATAAATTAAAATTAGAAGTTCGCGAGACCATCTTCTTTTCAGACGCCTTGTAGGATTATCAGGGATTGAAGAAGTAAGTAGGTTTGAAACTTTTCATGAAAAGACTGGCGTCGGATTTGGGCCAATTCAGTAACAAGTAAGACATTGAAGTCATTACTGATAACTTCCTAACAAAGTAAAGAGTATTGAGGACTTTACGAAGGATTTGGATTGCAACATTTGGATATGAGAGGAATTCGAAGCTCAACTCTGTAAGTGCAAATAGGTCCTATCATATTCATGTATATAAGTATTTTTTAATTAATTGGGAGCTTTGAGCGTTTGCCTAGTAAGTGCTGCAGAAGCCTGAAACGGCGAAGAAATAGTTTTGTGAATTTACTTCAAAAGTATTAAATCACAAAGCTGATCTTTAATATCCCTAAATTATTTTTGGTATGCAGGGTGACCGTCTTAGTCCTCTCATTTTCATAATTCTAATGGACCAGGTACCCTTCAATAAACAAATAGTGAATTCCTAGATCCATTATAGGGTGATTGGAATCCACTTCCGATATTGGTTCAATGTTTTATTCAGACGATTAGTGGGCTTGCATATGATTTTTCATTAAAATTGAGAACAAATAGTTTTAATACACACTCGTCAAAAGCCAAAATATGCTGATCTACAAAACATTCGGCTTAACTTAAACTGCCTAGTGATCTTGAAATGGTAAATAATTTTTTCGATCTTGGAAATATAACAAGCGAAACAAAGAGACAAAGAGACATGTAACCAAATTATGTATTTTTCCGAATATCTTCATCAGTGATAATATAAGTACGATTAAGAAGCAAAGAAACGATGCTATAGTTCTTATTTCTTTGGGTCAGAAAAAATATATTTTTTTTGTAAAACATGCCATCCAAGGTTGCTCTGCCAAAATGTGATCACTAATTAAAAAACAGACGGAACATGATTAAAAAATAACCGCAACCATTTCACACTTAGGGTGAGATCTGTTACATATTTCATCGAATAACTCAAGTTCAAATTATTTGCTATGCTCCTAGAATGTGAGATGAGCAGAAATCCCGCTGGCTTATGATTGCAATGCAAATAGGAAAGCGCTCAGTTTCAAGGCTTGTCGATGGTGAATATATTGATGAGCTTGAAAGAAATTCTAGATGAGGAAGCTGAAAGAGTATTTAAAATTATTTGATGTTTGAAAAAAGAAATTCACTTTATTGTCTTATAAAATAATGAAAATCAATCTGAGGTGGAAAACACCAATAAAACAACCTGTACCACTACAACCCATGGAGGGTATTGGGTTCAGTAGACGGTAGAGACTGTAGTTTCTTGAAAGGTTGTAAAGGGAGATGATTTGTTCGATCATGCTCAACCACCAGTGTTTCCCCTTTAATTAGGGCTAGTGTCTCCCCACTTTATAGAGGCTGGGGGAGCTCTAGGAGGTCTTAAATCCCATTGGATCCATTTGCGGCCACTGGCAGAATAAATATAAGTCTACCGGCAAGCGGACTTTGAACCCAGGACCTTCGGCTCAGGCACGCAACTCAGCGCTCTACCACTGAGCTACTCCGCTCACTCATGACTAACCTATACACCTAATAAACAAAAATCGTTGGCCTAAAAACGAGGTATAGAATACAATTAAAATCTACTGGTAAAGCACCAAAATCCTTTGGATAATCTACAAAATAATTTAATGATTAATAATAAATAGATATGGATTTAATAGTTGGAACATGATGATGACATAAAACATTGACAGATTATTTGTAGTATGATTCTAATAGGTCCCTGGTAATCAGGTGTGTTGTAGAATACCTTATCACTTAAATTTAAAATCGAATATATTATTTGGATGTTGCTTTTTAATGTCACATTTATTAATTTCTCTTTTTGGGTGAGACTAACGTATGTACAGACGTAACCTCTAAACTATTAATTGTTTTAAAATTTGTATATAATTTAAAATAAATTAAAACAATATTTTAAACAAAAATACCAAATATATTTCAGGATATTCAAAATGGTGTAATCCGATGATATTTGATAATCGAAAAATTTCGCCATAAAAATGTTGCGTACAAGGAAAGAATATTCAATACAGAAAAACATATCTTTATGACTATTACTAAATAATAACAATATCCATTTATCAAATATTTATAAAAATCAATGCTGATATTTCACCGCTAGAATTAAGTGGTTACTGTCGATTTTATTATAAATTTTCCTAATAAGGATCTTGTTTTCTTTTTGTGCTCTCCATTCCGATAACGTTATTAATGTCCGCAGATATTTGGGAAAAAATGGTGTTTTTCTGAAAGCGGGGCCTACCCTATAAATTCTAATTTAGTGCTCGTTCTTCATACTGAGAAACATATCAGGGATATGTTTTATATTTTGAGCTGACCAATTTTTAATTTTTTTAAGATTATAAGGGTCTCTCTACCATTAAAATTGGGCTAAAACTTTCTGAATGTAGGTTGAGTTTTCATAAAGTTTCCTACATACCGGTGGGCTGAAAAGTTCGAAGGCTAACGTGGTAAAACACATTTTTGTTGGTAAAATTCAATTTTATTATTCATCATAATTCCCTTCAAGTTTGACACAACGATTATAGTGTTGAAGTAATTTTTCGATTTATAGTGCCTTACTATCAGTGATTATTTCTTCATTAGTGTTGAATGCCTTTCCAGTAAGCATTCTTTTGGGATCTACAAACAGGATAGAGTCACTTGTGGCCAGGCTTGGTCGAAGGGAAAGCAACTCTTAGCCCATTTCATGCAATTGTGCCATCGTTTTAATTGGCATTTCACATGATGCAATGTCTTGATGAAATAACGTTTTTTTCTTCAAATTGTATCCCTCAGACGTCCCCAAACCACTACGTAATATTCGCTGTTAGTGGTGTGGCCCATTTCATGGTTATCAATGAATATTATCCCAGAATACTGTTGCCATAACTCGCCAGCCGATCATTGCATCTTCCCACGCATTGTTTTCTGTTTATTACTAGGCTGATTGTCGATTGGCCTCTGGAGTGTAGTGATGAATCCATTGTCACAAAATTTCTTTTGTTATTGCGGTTGAATATCGCTGCGCATCGCTCTGAGTTAATGACAGGTTGAAACTTTTGCTCCACTGTAAACTCGAGCGGCAGCCAATTTGCACACAGCTTTAGTGTGTCAAAATATTAAAGTATCAACGTTCAAACTGATATTTTTATATCTTCAGAGTCACAGCTATCTGGATCATCTTGAATTCAAGGAACATTAATAATTATTTTATGAACTTTTTTTTATGCTTTTGTCAAATACATCCTCTTTCGAGCATACACTGCCTGCATCGTCTTCGGTGCTCATTTCGCCCAGTTTAAATTTAGTGAACCACATTTTAGTGGTTTCAGACTTCGAATAATGTTTATCAATCCAAAAAACAGACTTCAACAGTATTTTTTTTCATGATAAAGAAAAGCTTCATCGGTACTCGAAATTCATATTTATTATTTTTTTACATTAACAAATGTTGCTTCAGACACAATACTATATATCGTGAACCAATTTTCCGACAGCTATAAAATTTATACGAGTACTTTTGAAGGTTAGTTGTAACTAAAAATCATTCAGATTTAATTTTTGTAACACCAATTACATGTCAGCCTACCGACTTTTCATCCGACCTAATACATGCTGCTGTATTTTAGAGCAGGCTTTAGAATTTAGAAGAAATATCTTTTATAATTTTTTTTAATGTTTCTACTTTAAGTAAATCCTCACAAAAATAGTGACAAAACTAAATTAGCTTTGAAGCTAAACAATTTCATGTTTTGTATATTTGCATAGTTGTATATTGATTCCTTCACTAGAGACCAAACTGTTGGGATTTTTTTTTTATCGTTTATTGACGTTTTTCTTATAACGTTGCTTTATGCTGCTATGTCTATTCAGACAGCAATCCAGCGCGAGTCCTAAATTTTGCCTATCCAGATATAATTTGGGTAGGGGTTTTTAACTAGTACCTGACACCTTACATGCAAGAAATACTCATTTTATGACCTTTCCGAATGACGTCTTAACAATTGACTTTTTACATCCTTTTAAAAATCCTAAGACCACCTCCGAGCTGGGATACCACGATCTTGGGATTAGTAGGTTGTAATGCTTACCACTAAACCACTAGTGACCAGAGTATTTTCACCATGTTTAATGACTGATATTCTCTTTCTGTTTTCAAACCAATTTGTCTAAAAATGGAAGGAGTTCTATAAATACCTTCTTCATTATTTCATAGAAAAGTCTATTAAAGTAGTTTAACTATCATAAATATCAGTATGCGTAAGTTTCAAAACTCAATACTATTTGTTTAACAATAGATTGGATTCATCTGACGATTCGCAAGGGTTATATGAGGGGACTGTAATCAAAAAGGTACAAGTCTGGTTCCTAAGCTTCAGAGTCAGAACAGGGTTAAAACCATGGGAAATAAGGCGGACAAGTGTCTTGTTATTCAAAATCGCTGGAATAACTACCAAAAAAAGGGAAATTTTTTGAAATTTCGGAGTTATCCCCAATATCTTGATCCAAAACGCCTCAATCTTACTAATATTATAAATGCGAAAGTTTGTCTCTCTTTCAAGCAAAAGCTATGGGACGGATTTGGATGAAACTTGACAGTAATATAGGCTATATATCAGAATAACACATAGGCTATAGAAAGCGTGGATTCAGGGGGGGCGCACGGGCCCACGTGCCCTCCCCCCGACAATTTTTTAGTACTGTGGAGAATCCCTTATAGTACATAATTAAAGGCAAATCACATGATCATAGTTGTTAAAATAACAGAAAGAACACGGGTGAAACTATTGTTTTGATATCTTACTAATATTATAAATGCGAATGTTTGTTACTCATTATCGCAAAAACTACTGAACGGATTTGGGTGAAACTTATTGAGTAAAATAGGTTATACATCATAGATTACAGCAAGGGCAGATTTATGTGGGGGTACGGGGGCATGTGTCCCTCTTTATGGTACATAATTAAAAGCAAATCAGGAACTTAGTATCTTGAAATTTGTAGATAGGTTGTTCTAGTTTAAGAAAGAAATTTGGATAATTCCACCCCAAAGGTTTCCTCTTTAATATAAGAGGGGTTTAATGGTTGTAAAGAATCCGTCAGTTTTGAAGTTACATCTGAAATTTTGGATGTACGAGTAACTTATGTTCTTAAAAAATAATTAAATTATTTATTTAAAATGATCTTTCACGAAACTTTATGTAGCAGACCAAATTCCACGCGAGCGAAGCCGCGGGCATAACCTAGTTATATTATAAAATAAGCATTAGTTATTCAAAATCAATTCAAATTATTAATTTATATCAAATCAAAAAAATAATTAATCAATAAGTACATATCGACGGCTTAGGCGCAATAGGTCGTATCCGCTTAACAGTAAATTTTACAGGAGAGACCAAAATCATGATATTTACAGAATTCAAGATATATTTGATATCTCTTTAAATATTGAAATAATAAAACAGATATGTTTTTTTAGGTCGATGATGCTTACGACGTATTGTAGAGACAAAATATAAAAACGCAAAAACACGTTTTGTGTGGGATACGCCCTATTGCGCGTAAGCCGTCAATATGTTGCTGATTTGGCCCGAACTAGATACCTATCCTTCCATGACAAGCTCCATACACACTTGAATCCGCTAGTCTCTCAACTTTGTTCCCATACTATTCCTGATAACCCTCCGAGGCGTCTGAAAAGAAGATGGCCTCGAGACCTTCGGCTATAGAACATTATTGGAGTGCTACCGATGGTTAGTTTCTCCCCATTAAATTAGCAGATTTACTTGTAATATTATTATATTGGAGGATTGAGATAGTTGGGGAGTGCATTCAAAAATTCATCAAATAAGTCCAGACTTATTTGATGTTTTTTTTTTTTTTTACTGCACCCCCCCCCAACTATCTCCATCCTCCATTATATCATCCAGTCAACTATTTTTCTTTCTACATAATATTATTATAGTTGTAAATATCAATAAATTAATTATTTTTAAATCAATAAGTTATGAATCCATTATGTTTGATTTGTAAACAAATATTTAATTAACTTGGTGAGAAAAATGCTTTGTGACTTTCCTTCTGGCACTCATTAAATTGGCTGCTCATCTCCCGCCTAACTGCGGGAGATTTCTGAGAAAATTCTGATGGCGATTTTTACTAATTAATTATGAATTTAGGCCTAAATGTTAATTTAAAATTGATTTTTTTTATTAGATTAAATAATGCAAACAGTGGATATTGAAATGTATTTTTGATTTTTTTTCAGGATTTGGAAAGGAGTTGATTATTAAATGCTTCTGATTCCAGGTAATTATTTAGTTTATTTTTATTAATTTATTTTGTACTTAAATTTAAAAACTTAAAATTACTAAACGACCTTAACCCGTTAATAAAGCCTTTGTGGACAAGAGTTTAGAACTAGATATTGTTTCTTTTACTTTTTTGTTTCTTCTGAATTAATCTAACTGATCTGGATAACCTAGAGCTTGTTTTGAACAGCCGTACTTGGTATTAATCAGAATTGTGTGAAAAACAAAAATATAAATGATAAAGACAACAGTTGTTCTGAAAACTTTTTCAGGACCGTGAAAGGGCTAAAATTTCACTGGAAAAATATTGTATAGAAACAAATAAATTGGAAATTTTCCATCAACCACTTAATCGTGAATAATAATAATAATAACAAATTCATTATTTATCAAGAGCTAAATCTAATTAGAATAATATTCATTAATAATAATAGATCATGGGTTATTAAATGCAAAAATCAGGCATTATAGCACTGTTGTACGACCAGAGGTCTTATATGCTGCGGAATGCCTGATTAGGAACAAGAAAGGCCTTGGTAGAAAAATTGGAAATAAAAAGAAAGGAAGACCTGAGGAACATTCTTGGCCCAATTAAAGACGACGACATAGCAGCACCGGTGACGAATGAGCTAATACTGGGCCAATGTCAAAAAGAAAAAAAGACAGTTGAAATGACGTGGTCCTTAGCAGGCCAATACGAAAAATAATAAAACTATTTAGTTAACAATGATTATAAAGAATGAAAACAATATATATATGTACAAATAATATGAAGAAATAAATAAATGGAAAAAATAATCTATTTACAAAAAGTTTAACTATTCGAATATTTGAAAGTGAAAATAAAACAGCAGTAATACCTGCTTTTATTAATTAGAATACAATTTTTTTTTTGTGTGAAAAGAAACATACTAGTAATCTAAACATGTACAGTGATTTTTTGAGAATACTGTGTGTACTTAAACTATGGGATTTTATATAAAAGAGGGTTGGAATATGTGAATAGTTTTAATGAAGTTTTATTAAAGACCGGCTCTTCTAAATGTACTTTTTTAGCCCTCAAGGCAATAGGTAACTGAGTATAATTGGTAAATTAAATTAACGCTTTCATGTAAACCAATGTGGTTTTATCATAGACTTGAAATAATGTTAACGTCTGCTGACCCGTATAACCTCACGAATAAATATTTTCTTTCTCGAAGGATATTCCTGTCGAGCCATGTTGAAGTTCATCTGTGACGAGGCCACGTTGGCTGGGAGGAAATGTCTAGAGTTATCTCTCTTATCGGTTTTCTTTGTCGTCGCTCGCTCTTTGATTTGTCTGCTCCTAAACACAACTGTCAGTATCTAGTTTCTGGCAGTACCAGTATCGTTGTAGAGTTGTTCTTTTTATGTAACTTTTATTAAAAAAAAGTTGATGTAAAATAAAAAAAATATGGTGCGCACATCAAACAACTTTAACTTTTTAACAACTTATTTAAAATCTTGTTTCATAGTTGAAATTACATTTCCGAATAAATTGCGTCTATTTTCGATGGAAGCATTGAAAGTGTTATTTAAAATAATGTCTACAACAATCATTTGTTATATGCTTAGTAATGGAGTAGGGCCCGGATTTATATGTAATAAAAATTGTGAAATATGTACATATATATGTGGTTATTTTTTGAAAAAAAGGTGAGTAAAAGGGAAGAATATGTAAAATCAAAATCATCGAAAAATATTTTATTTATGATATACTTTTTTTTTTTTAGATGCATGTATATTAGTTAAAAATGTTATTATTATGGAAACAGAATTGAATTGTTTGAAATTGTTGGAAAAAACGTACATTAGCTAAATAAGACCAATCGAGTCGTTAAAAAACGTGTAATAGTAGCGTGGTTGCATTTTTCTAAAAGTTCACTATTTAAGGAGAAACTTTGGTGCAGGTGAATCGGGACATAGTCTAACAATTAACTATATTGGCAATGTATCTCCCTTCAATATCAGTGGTTTCCTCGATCGAAACCAAAATAGGACCATTATTGACGTCATCTCGAATTTTAGCAAGCGTTTCCATATAACTACCTTTCAAATAATTTTTCATTAATGTGGTTTCATCGGATTTTTTACGTTGGATTTTTCTCAGCGGATGTGGTAATATAGAGCGTGAGCGACTGATTGGGATTGAGGTAGAATAAGGACTTTAGGGAAGAGGGAGTGAGGGATTCTGAGAAATTAGGTAAGTAAAAAATTCCGATAATTTTTTTATTGTGGGTACCTATTCTACTGTAATTCCAAATATATCAAGCCGTTCTGTTATAAGAGGTCAAGAGTTGCTAGGACTTTGCAGAATACTAGGAAAGGACTGCCTGGCTTACTTGTCACTCTGCGCGTCTTGGAACTTTATTTACTCAACCTCCATCCGCAAAATCGTGATTTGTTGCCAAATATGCAAGAAGAATGTACAATATGTGAAATATGTATTTATAGTGAATTATGTATATATATGTGAATTAAAAATGGGCTCAGATCAATAAGACTGCTTTAAAACGTATTTCAAACTGTTGTTTATTAAGCCATCTAACTTAACTAAAAATATGTAAACAAATTTAAATCTGAGCCCTTGCAATGAGTTTATACGCCATTTTCATTCCCATTACCTTCTACTATTTTCTACTATAGATATTTTTTTTCTAAATTCTTTACCTTTTAACCATGGTATAGTTACTATATATGAAAGTAAAAAATCGATAGTTCTTCTATTTATCAGAAACCAACGTTTCGATCTACATATCAGGTCTTAAATCGGGGTAAATAAAAAAATGAAGAAATATTCGAATAATTATAATTTACAGACATGAAGTTCAAGATGAAAATTGAATTAATTTTAAAGTGGAATAGAAATATGTGACGACTCAACAATGATCCTAACAATATATTACTGTAATACTGTGGACTGACAACTTTTTTTTTAGATTAATTTATTGATATTTAAAACACTAATAATTTTACAACAACTAAATCTGCTAATGTGAACAAATGACATGAAAAACGAACATTTGTGGAGAAACTACCCATCGGCAGCACTCCAGTAAAGTTCTATAGTAGAAGGTCTCGAGGCCATCTTCTTTTCAGACGCCTCGCTGGGTTATCAGGAATAGTTTGGAAAGCTAGTTGAGAGACTAGCGGATTCAAGTGTGTTTGGAGCTTGTCATGGAATATTTATTATAGGTATCTAGCTTGGGCCAAATCAGCAACATATGGGATATTAAGGTCATTATGGATGAGTTTGCTTGTGACATAATAAGGAGCATCCAAATTGTAAGGATTGGATGCGAGATGAATTGGATGATTTAGTGGAACCCCAAAGCTCAACTCCGTACATCCAAATAGGTCTGATAACTGTCATGTAAATGAGTCTTTTGTAATTAATTGGGTAGCTTAGAGCGTTTTCCCAGTAAATGTTGAAGTCGGTGAAAACGTCGATGGACTGACAATATAAATTATAAACCAACCAAAGCTTTAATGACATCAATGTAGTGCTGAGAATATCCTCAGGAAATTTAATACTAATCAAGAAATTTATAAAGTTTGTTGGACAAGTCGCACTAACATAAGTTAGAACCTAGTTCGTGATGAAGGCTTTGTAACTATTTCTTTAGAGATGGAAGTAATTAGAAAGTTTAATAAATAACCTTCAAAGTTGTTAAAAACATTAGTAAAGTTTCAACAATATTTAATATAATATTTATTATTTAATTTATACAAGATAATTTGTTTTATATTTATCTTAACATATTAAAATATTTTCTGTATTAATTTTTTAAATAATGCTTATAGGCAGGTCCTCTCATCTACATAGGAAAAGTTTTATTTTAAGTTAATATTATTATGCCATATTTTTCTATTAAATTATATTTCCAAAAAAACAGTTAGTTAGTTAGTTAGTTCATTTAACGTACCTTAATGCTGCTATGGCTAATCGGACGATGCTACAGTGGGAGCTCTAAATTTTTTTCTTTCATAACCCCTTTGGCTTTTATTAATATTTGAAAAATAACATATTAATATTTATAATGATAAATGGTATCTCTTTTACTGCACCAGGTGCATTTTAAGAGAGGATTGTACATTGAATTTTCTGAACATTAATCAGATGGAAGGAGTGGGAGTTCTAGTGATGGGGCTCACTAGTCCTTTCTGATTGAAGTTAGTAGTTTACTCAGTCCATGTTGAGTGTCTGAACATGTGTTTGCCAGCGCTGAGGTCGGCCTGTCGGTGTAAGTGCATTGAATAGTGGGTTCATGCAGTGTTGGAGGCTATCAAGCAATTTGATATGCCTTCGTGTGATGAAGTCTGTTACCGTCGGGAGTCCAAGAGTCTCGTGTATTATGTCTGATTTCGTCCTTTGTAGAGAAGTGTGCCTTACTATACGCCTCAGCATACGGTTTTGAAATTGTTGGAGCCTTTTTGAAGTTGTTGGCGAAATGTTATTCAACATAGGCGCCCCATAAAGGAGTGCTGGTCAAATAACTGCCTTATAGATCATTACTTTGAGGCGGAGTGATAAGTTCGGTGAGGTTAAAAGATGATTTAGCCTGTAAGATTTGGTTCTCACCGACCTGATCTTCTTATTGCAATGTTGGGATAACGTCAAGTGCCGGTCGAGGGTGACACCGAGATACGTTATCCTATTCGCAGGTTTGTTAACTTTGCCTGCTACTCTATAAACCTTAGGTAGAGGGCGCTTATTCTTTTGGAAGGAGAGAATAATACAGTCGGTCTTCTTGGGATTAACTGTAATATTCAATCCGTCCAGTCTTTTAGTTATTTCCTCACAGGCCACCTCCGCCTGCCGTAGAGCTCTCTCTGCATTCAATGAGCTACTGTAGATGGCAATGTCATCGGCATACGCCGCCACAGTAGCTTTTTTGTATTAGCGAAAGGTAACAGAAGGCTTTAGTTACCGTCGGGAGTCCAAGAGTCTCGTGTATTATGTCTGATTTCGTCCTTTGTAGAGAAGTGTGCCTTACTATACGCCTCAGCATACGGTTTTGAAATTGTTGGAGCCTTTTTTAAGTTGTTGGCGAAATGTTATTCAACATAGGCGCCCCATAAAGGAGTGCTGGTCTAATAACTGCCTTATAGATCATTACTTTGAGACGGAGTGATAAGTTCGGTGAGATTAAAACACCTGAAGCCGGTCTGTTCCGGTGCGATTAATGCTATTTCCGAGCAGTGGGTTTTGAGATAATTAAGAATAATTTTCTCAAAAACTTTGCCCATGTGTGGAAGTAAGCTAATAGGCCGGTAGTCGACTGGCTGATCACCATTTCTTGCGGGCTTCAGCAGCGGAAAGATGATAGCTCTTTTCCATGCCTCAGGAAAGTATCTTAGCCTGAGGCAGAAGTTGTAGAGGTTCGTCAGGTGAGCTATGGCTCTTCTTGGTAATTGTTTCAGGAGTATAGTTTGTATTCCGTCGTGGCCTGGGGCTTTATTCCCTCGCGGACGACGAAGTATCGTCTTCAGCTGCTTCGGAGATGCAAACATATAATTATTTCCTAGTTCTCCTAGATTTCGGGCATACTGATTGTTCGACGGGCTATAGTGGATTAGTGGACTAGTGGACTGTAGTGATCAGCGAACTTACTTGCTTGTTCCTCATCTGTTAACAGTTTGTCTTCGTCGTGTAGTAACGTAGAGCTTCTCTTCCTTGTGCTCGCCCTGAGCAATATCCAAAATTTAAGGTAGTCGCCATGGATTGCTCGGAGTTTTTCATGCCACTGTGCAGTCCGCCATTGTTTCATTAGATTGCGAACCTGAGTAGTAAAGGAATTCACTACCGATTTCACCTCATGATCCCTTGTCCTGTACCATTTATTCTTCCACTTATTGTGCAAGGCGATAAGTGAAAGAATGTGATCTGATAGGGGGCGCAGGGCTGGTGGAAGTGGATTAAATTTCGGTGTGGCCGCATCCGCGGCGCTTCTGATCCTTTTTGTAAAAAATTCTAGGTAATCGTCTACATCTTTCGTTTTTCGGAGAGTGGAAACAGTTGAAAAATTGTGGTAGACCTGTGCCTTATAAATCTCCTAATCTGCTGCTTGATATTTAAATTTAGTAGGTGAAGGTGGGAATGGTGTTTCTCCATCTAATGAGTAAAGCACATGCCGATGGTCCGTTGTTATAAAATCCAGCGCTACGCATTCAATAACGCGATGGGGCTGCCTAGTTAGTAGTAGATCGATCGTTGACCTGAATGTCACATTCGCCCAATGTATAAATGTGTGGGTATCGGGGTGAACAACTGTAAACGGTGTTTTTTAAAAAAAATTTCCCGCTTCGCTTCAAGAGGCATTGTTCCAGAGGGCACACTACCCAATGGTTTCTTCTGTTGGCGCACTCGTAGAGCTG
Source organism: Arma custos (assembly GCA_037127475.1). Taxonomy (NCBI): domain Eukaryota; kingdom Metazoa; phylum Arthropoda; class Insecta; order Hemiptera; family Pentatomidae; genus Arma; species Arma custos. The sequence continues at coordinate 51,787,552 of CM073764.1, forward strand.
TCTCGAGAATTCTTCATGGGATGATCGAGGTCTTCTGTATAACCCTGTAATAATGGTGGGTTTATCCAGTAAAACCTGTATGGTTTGGTGGTGTATTTTTGGGTCTCTGATGGCCACTGGTGGGGGGTGATCCCTCCATCTTGTACCGTGTCGAATGGCTACCATGACCCCACCTTTTTTGCCTATCCAGGTTTAATTAGGATAGGGATTTTTAACGAGTACCTGATATTGTACAGGCTCGGTACCCCTGTTTAACGTCCCTTCCGAAGGACGGCGTAACTAAGGATTTTTTACTCTCTTAAAAAAATCCTAGGGCCACCTGCCGGGCTTCGAACCCGCGATCTTGGACTTAGTTTGTTACGCTAACCACTAGACCACAGGTGACCTTCCCATAAAAACATTTCATTAAGCAATCTTGCTAGCCCAAAATTAAAATAAATGTTTATTGCATGCAGCTTTACTTTTTTTTTTAATTTGCTTTAAAATGAGAGCAAGGATATTATTGAGAAGTTATTGATCAAAATTGATTGATATTGCAAATCAGAAATAAACTTTAATTTAATCCAGAAATCATATTTTATATAAAATAAAATGGTTCATATCATTGATATTATTTTTGACGGCTTCAACGATTTTGGCCAAATTCGTTTTGATAATGTTAGGCTAAACTTTCTTCAAAAACAATAAAATTTAGTTTTGACTTCTAATTTTTATAATTTATCATAAAAAACGTGTTTTTAAAATTCAAATAATAATCCTATAAATAGTAACAGAATTGGAAAACTGTGCACAAAGGAGGAATTAGATATATAATACCGTTGCAAAAATGAAATTAAAAAAATTAATTTAATTCAATAAAAAACTTATATCATTTATATATATGTGTGTGAAACTGTAATGGATATACAAGAAACGCATATATTTAGGTGACTTTTGAATTCTATAATTTCTATTTTAGTTAATGATAAATAATTGTATTCATAAACAACAAAATAACAGGTTTATCGTATAACCTATGCAGTATACTCATACATAATCAATCTATAGATTACATTAAATTGTTTACACAATTTTTATCAACTTTCTTATCTTTGAATAAAGTCATTATGATCCCCATTTATGACTTGATGAAGAAACACTTATGTTTTATTTCGTGCTATATTTCACTCAAATTCACTGTAGTTTATTATAAAATAGATACACTGATTTTCTTGCTTAATAAAAAAAATAAATTACATTACAGCGACACATTCGTTTCAAATAACCGAGTTCTATAGTAGAAACAATAAAATGTTGTATGGAAGGGAATCTAATCCGGGTAGATGATAGGTGGTTATTTTTTGGAACCCGATATTTCAACCCTAGATCTTTATCAGGCCTTATTAAACAATATGCTGAGATTTATTCATAATATCAGCCTTGTAATTATTGTTGATCCCAGTAGGAAAACACAAAGATGGGCTTCCAATAATTCAATACTATTTTAGAATTGTTATGGCTTCAACCCGAACCATTCTGTCATTCATATAAATTACGCTACTAACGAGATATTGCGAAACATGTTTTATTGAGAAGAACTATTTTATATTTTATTATTTACACCTGTAGAAAGTTTAAATCCCACCTCGTGGGCTTTAGAATGACCTCAACATGTGGCAGGATCGATTCTGGGTCAAGAATTGGGACGAGAGTTAAGCTGTATTAATATAGGCGGATTGTAGTTCATGCGTTATTAAAATGTCAATAAATTATTTGTTATCTTGAATTGGCATGGCAAATATTTTTAATCCATTCATCAGGTGTTTCATCTGGTTTCTACCGTGTAGTCAAATTCTTAGCCAATGTTTCGCTGGCCATACTTGTAGTATCCTTAGGGCTTAATCTGAGACTGAATATGTTCTTCTTTTACTTCGGTATTTAAAGCTTCTGGGTCCGTGGGCGGAGCCTGTTACTCCAATCATCCGATTCATTGCTTTCTGATCGCCTGGTGAAAGAATTTGACTATACGATCGAAACCAGAAGAAACACCTGCTGAATGGATTAAAAATAAATCAAATGGTTATCGGATTTTAATATACTGAACAAACAAATTTACGTGGTGTGTTATAACTCTATGATGAAGTAGTGCCCATTCTTTATAAGATCATTATTTCTCCTTGTCACAATTTTATCATTCCACTTTCGTGAGCATAATGAGTTCAAATTGTTCTGTATCTTCATCTATCCCGTTTTCAAAATAAGGCTTTCACATGCGAAATAGAAATTATCGATCTAGAAATAAATTTTCATTCACATGAAAATAATCGTAATGTTGGTTAATTATAAGAGGTGTATTATTTAATATATCATCTGTTTGATAAAAAATTTATAAGTGAAGCGTAGACTGAAACGAAGAATATTTATTTTTTATGAGGTTTTGATAAAATAGATAACAAGCCTAGTACCTACACAAAGGCATGCACACAATACAAATATAGTTGTATTGAGGTAGAGTAGAATAGTTCTTCGGGTGGCTTAAAGAAATTTTATTGATGTATGAGAAATGCTTTCAACCAAAATAAACCCTTCATAAACATTCCCTTTTCACACTTGATATAAGTAGCAATCACATGCAGGTAAAAGGTTCGACAAGGTCGGGGAAAATTGGTGGAAAACATGCTGAAGGAAAATTTCTAACGTATTTTCATATTTGCTTATTGTCATGAAAATATTTTTAAAATATCTTAAAATAATTAATTAGCACATTATTACTAAACATTTATTATATCATTATTTCTTTTCCTCAACTTTGATTTCCAGTTTTCAATTTCGTAGAGGGAAATACTTAAACGAATAGTAATTAGATTTTGATAATGTGATAATTTATAATGGAAGCGGAATAGCTCAGGGATTGTACCATCGAGTTAGGTTCTGGATCTGTGGCAAATAAGTATTTTTCTGGTAACATGTTTCTGGTCGAGGGTCGACAGTGTGACAGGGTGTGATCTAAAAACTCCCTGGGTGCCACTCAGTCTCAATAAAATCATGCACAGTTGTGTAGGAAACAATAGTGTCCGTATGTACCTAATCCAAGTTTTAGTGGTTAAGGATAATTGACAAAAACTAAATATCGGCAAGTTTTGGAAAATTGACTTATGGCATTTCTTTTCAAGAAGCGAACGCACCATTTGTATTTCTTTTCTAGACCTTGTTTTTCCTCCGAGTATTTTGAAAACAATTCACAGAGGAGTTCAAAGAGTTATTCGAATTGGAAGATATTGACGGGATGGAATGTAACCCCAGCCTTTGCCTCTCAATGTATATCGTATCGACTCTTTGAGATGCAAATTGGGAGTCTCGCTTATTGAGTTAACGAGTGGGAAATCCGCCATTGAAGAACTAGCCTTCATCAAATCCATCGCGAGCCGGTTCTGCCGTAATCTGATTGGTCCGCGCCAAGCCAAGGTTGTTTGAAATATATTCCAAGGAGAAGAATACACCGGAATCAGGACCTATAGGAATAGGAAAACTTTAGCAACAAATTTATTGGAGCATTCACAATCCAGATGTAAAATAATTTTAACATCGAATCACATATATCACTAATATTTGACAGATTACACATTGAACTATAATTTCCGGAAAAAAGAAAGTTTTGGTTTAATCCGAAATCCACTGTTTCTTTCTGTTCATGTTGACCTATATTGTACTATTTCAAGCTAGAACAGCTGATAATTGGATTTTTAGCATGTATGTTAGCAACGGATCCAAAAACTAAAATCAATATTTTACGCCAAAAATGTAAGAATTCAGAATAACAAATTAAAATATTTTGTCATCATTTACGAATTTAAATTAACGTTTTTTATAACTACCTTTAATATACAACCTATGTGTGGATGAGAAACTTTGTTACAATTTTCAATTTTTTTTTTATACAATAAACACCCTTGCCATAACCTCCACATTATTAAGTATTATAGAATTATTATGATATACTATTATTGAAGTTATAGATTAAAAACTTCCATATTATTATTAGTATTATTTGTTGTATTATGTCTGTACCGTATTAGAAAGATTTTTATTTTAGACCAAGGCAACACAGTGAGTAAAGGCCACAGTGGTCTGAATCTGTAGGTCCTGGATTTGAGACCACCAGTGCTACATAAATAAGTTATTTATTCTGTTATGAGCCGTATATTTACTTAGCAGGATGTTAAGACCTTACTGGGTTTCAACCCTGCCTCTATAAAGTAGTTGTGACCCATCCTAAATTAATTAAAAAATCTGCGGGTGGTAGTATGGTCTCGGCCAAATCATCTTTCAACTTCACAACCGTTGTCTTTGACCTTACACTAATACACTAAACCAAACACCTTTCATGGGAATCCTCTTTTTCCCATTTTGCAGCACGTAAAATCACTTTCGAATGTGCCTTTATTATAGCCCAGGTTTGTTTCATTCTTTCTGATTTTTTTTTACCATAGGTTTGTTTTGTTCATTTAGTTTGGATCTTGTAATCTCACATTATTTTCTCTTGTTGTCTTTTTGTAATTTTAACACTGATCATACTTTCTAATTTGGATTTATTGTATGCCCCTCTATATTTCCATGACATTCAATTTAAATTTCCATTTGTAGCAGAACTCCAAAAATGGTTTGTATTTCATTCTGAGAATATGAACATAAAATTCAACTCTTCTGTCCCTCATTTCGTTCAAGAGTTTTTTTGTAACATGATAAAAGGGTTCATTTCTAATGTAGATTAGGGTATTGCTGTAGAATTTGGAGCACAGAATGGTTCATAGCACCTTTATTTCTTTGATCTCCAGTCGTTCAAATGGTCCAAGGTTCGTGATGGAAACACTTTTTGTAAGGAGTTTTTTTGTCATAAGTGGTACATTTTTTAAGCTGTAGCGGATGTATTTTTTTTGTAACAATTGTTACTGCTATATTGTTTTATCATAGCTTGTGTATATATAATTGTTGCTATATAGATGGCATAATTATTCGATTATATATCATTGGATAATTTTAGGCTGGTTTATGTAGTCATTTGTGTTAATTTAACAAATGTCTGTTTTACGATAGCAAAGCATTCCTCTGAAGCTTAACGTTATTTTAGTTAACTTAATTGAAATACATTATGAAATGAAATTCATTAGAATCTGTTGTTGCTTTTTTAGGGCTCTGTTCAGCTAGAGATTTTTTTTAACTTTCATTTACACAAATGAAATTTTCGAATATAAATGTTCAATGATCTACTCATTCTAAATATTACGTGGATTCGAGTATGGTAGATCTAACTTAAAAACTTAGAATTAAGTGAAACTAAAATTACGTATGTAAGGTTGACATATGGCCAAGAAATACTTGGACCCTACACCAATACACTGATTGTTAAATCAATGTTTTATACTGAATGTACTTCATAGTATTAGTTTTACGCTGTTTCACTATGTTCTGTATTTATGATTACATTCGATACATTAAATACTCCATATATTACATAAGTATTATTCTCAATGATAAACTGGAGCTGGTCTTAAATTCTTGAAGTTTGGTTTAACCAATAATTTCTGTGTTTAATCTTGTCATACCGATCATTCAACTAAATGGATATTAAAAAAAAAAAAATGTTCTCTATATAAAATTTAGCATTTAATGCATTTTGTTTTTTTTATATAAAATATATGGGATACAGTTGTTCCCATGGGTATATGCGCTAAAAGCATGAGCTTCAGATACTTATTAAGCTTCGTACATACTTATATTAAGAGGTGGATGTGGAGTGGAAAAGGTTCTGTTTTTATTTTTTTCATTTCTTTCTTGTTGTTGAATTTTTCTCCTCTATTATTGTTACTAATTTTACAGAGGCTGGGTGAGCCCAAGGAGGGCCTAAGATCCCATAGTATCCATTCCCTGTTCTAATTTTATTACAAACAGGTTAAATAAAATCAGAGCCAGATTTTAACCCACACCCTTCGGCAGGGTGAATGTTTTGTTTCAGATTTTTTTTTTATTCTTTACATGAATTATTAAGCATGCTATAACGATTGGTCAGTGTTATAATTGAACTTCCGATTTTCGAAAACTGAGATCACCATCTAGCTACTTTTTAATTGAGGACAATACCTACCATCGCTGACAGATATGGTATTGCGATTAATTTTTGCAATATTTTCTTTGCTGGAAAAAATAAAGGCCTCTCCATCTTTGAGGTGCTTTGTGTTCCTGAGCGAGGTTTGAATCATTTATAAAGTAATTATGGTAATGGGCTATTCCTTCATGTTCCGCGATTCTCATACAAGGGAAGAATAATTCATGGAATGAAGGTATACAGTTTACAATAACGAGTTTTATACAATCAAACAAAATGGATATTATAAATAAGAAACTAATTGCATTATATTGTAATTTCATGTTAACTTTATTTAGGGAATTCGTAAAGAGTAATTTATATTTTTGCTCTCACTGATGTTTTTCGAAGGAGTCTAGCTCAAAATAATAAAATATATTTAGATCAGAAACTAAAATTAGATTTTTATGTTAGATTAATACTAAAGATTTTCCAGCAAATATTTTTTTTTGCAAAACTTCGTTTATATCTAACGGTTTTGACGAAATCTGCCTTAATCTTCTATTAGCCTTATTAATTTTATTAAGATCAATTAATTTGCTAAGGATCTAAGCGAAGTACTGCAGTTATAAAGTTCAGATGGATTCAATAGTAGCTTAGACTGGAAGGGACTTAGTATTTAATGATAGATCCAAATACAAGTAAGTTTAAAAGGAGACCGAATCTACCGCTTCCTCTTCCTTATCTATCCATTACCTAATAATAATAATAGAAATAATATATAATAAGAAATTTTTATGTTAATAATTTCCTTAGGGGCAGCTAGCTATCTTTGAATTGGTAGGAAAACAACATCAGGATTCACATCACTATCACACCCAGTCGTTGTGAAGTGATTCCGGTAGGCTGACGGTCTTTATGCGCCCAATGAGTGGAGGAATGTTTAAGAAATACCGCGATCAAATGCAATAACCTTTGCTTTTAGTGAACCAACCTTTAACGGTTATTGGAAAATACAGAATAAATTGACACTTATTGATATATAATGATTGTTAATTAAAATAAGTTGAAAAATATAATGTTACTTCATAAATTGTATTGTAAAATTTAAAGAAAAAATATTTATACTGCATTACTGAACGTTAAATACACTAAATACCTATCCTTCAGTATTAACACATGAATATGCCAACTATAAAATCTCTAGATGTCATAATACATATGGTTATAGTGGTCACCTTTGTTTTAGTGCTAAGGATAACAACCTTCTATTCCCAAAGTTGTGGTTATAAAGAGAGTGAAATATCCATGGTTAAACCGCCCTTGTAAATTTGGGTTGTCAGGTGCACGTTAAAGATGTCTATCCTAAGTATACCTGAAAGGGCAAAATTTAGGGCTCTCGCTCTAGCATCGTCCCATTAGCAATAGTAGCTATCTATAATAACCACCACGTTTATTATATTTTTATTTATATGAAACATTTTATTGCTATATTAAATATGTCTCCAGTTAAGGTAACAAATTAAAAATATGAAAGTCTCTAACGCATAAAACTCCATTATAATCAACGTAGGGGAAAAAATATTTCCCTCCTTATTTTCTAGTTTTAATAAATCTGGGAGGGGCAGAAAACAGGTGAAAATTGAACGCGTTGCTCTCCATTTATCCAAGAGACTATAATACTCCTACAGAATAAAACCCTGCAATAAATTTTAGTATTAAAATTAAGGAAAACAGTTTTAATTACGAGTATATTGAAGAAAAACATGATTAGCTAACCCGCTACGATAAAACCATAATTAACCAAAAAAAATGATTAATGGATTTAAAATAAAGGCCGTGGTAATTTAAGATTATTTAAAAAAACAAAACATGTTTTATTATTTTTGAAAGTAAAAAAAGATTTTTTCTCAGGTCGTTGAAAAAATATTTCATTTTTGGATCACTTTTATTATTATTATTAAATGGAATTGTTAAATAAGTATAATGTTCAATGCGTTACTCAATTATTTAATGTTTAAGTGGAATATTAGACAGTAAGTTGCCCAGTATCTCAACACTTCATTTCAAATAGCTATAAGTTATCAACCTATTTCAATTTATGCTGCATTGTCTGGGCAAGCTGTACACAACGCTGGCGGCATCTGGTTAATACAATTGCCACTGGTCCAGTTATCTGCTTTGGTTTATCACCAGGCTGGATAACTATGGAAATAGGTCTGGCACAAGGTGTATTATCATATCTAGTTTGTGTTGTGGGGTATTATTATACATAAAAAAATTAATCTGAGGTAGGATTTGCATATAATTATACATATTTAGATAATTAAACATATAGTAGCTCATTAGTGAAATTAATATTGTGCTGATTAATGCTTAGTAAAGGGGCATTTTTCTTTAAATATTCGGTTTTGTTTTTCTTTTTTACTCCGATGTACGAAATAGAAATATTTTTAATCATAGTAAAAAAATAAAGTTTCGATTTTCAGATTTTTACGAATATATCTGTTTAGAATATTGCAGATTTAATTTCGAATTATTTCGTCATGTCTTTAATACGTTAGTTTCTCACATAGCTACAATAATAATTTTATACTTTATAGCTAAAGTTATAATAACATATCGCCTGTATAGGCCAGCGGCCAGGTGTTGAAGGTCGCAAAAAATTGAAGTGCTGCATTTTTGATATGTTGTAAGGACATCTATGAGTAGTAAATCCTTGTTTGCAACAGAAAATGTGATGGGAAAACTTTTAATGGCCGAAGAACCTGGACATTTTCGGAGTTATTTCAGTCTTTGGCCTGTATCCCCTAATCTAATTTTGATAAAAACATGAGTAACCACCAAGTACGATGGAAGTAAAAGGAAATGCGGTAATATTAAATTTGGTTAGCTTTAATTTAGGCACAAAATGAGACCTGTAGGTGTAATAGATTCTGAGTTACGCTTCTTTGAAAATTGGTAATTTTTTCCAAAAAGTCCAAATTTTATGATTTCACGGACTTTCGCGTGGAACACCGCCAAAAGATTTGATCCTATAATAAAAGTCAAGGAATTTGGAGTTGTGTTAAATTTAATTAGTTTTAATTTAAGCACAGAACGAGGTCTGTAGGTGTTATACTACTTTTGTTAATTAAAAAAGGGAAAATCGGGGAAAGTGAGTAAGAAAATGACCTTGTACGCCCCCAATGGATCTAAAACAGCTTGTTTATTGTGAAGTATAAATATTTACTAGTAAATTACCTATATATAAAATAATGGTACTACTAGTACGGGGAGGGGAGCCACCCTTTTCCCCGAGGGTTTTCAGCCACCAAAACTTGTTCCATCCGTGTTTTCGGTTGCAAACTTGGATTTACACTACTCAGACATGTATATATAATTTCGTTATCATTCGATCGAAGCTAAGGATTTTAAAAATTAAAAAAAAAATAACTATAAACATTTAACTGTAGACCATTTCAAGAATGTTGTTGATCATAACATGCGCTTATACGTTACACAACAAATTGAATTACTAGGTCCGAAGGCGAAAAGAAATAAGGTAGAATCTGGGAACAGAACGCAACTAGACTGGCATTTGTGCGAATTTATTTGGCCTTTGCTACACAGAGGAGAGGATAACATTTTTCAAGTTATTCTGTCAGATATACCTGCTTTTTGAAAATCAGAAGAGTTTTCCCTATAATAATAAGTATTTGTATGTTCCATACCCTAATGATAATAGATATTTTTAATAATTTTGTTGTCATTATCTTTAAAGAAAAGAAAAATAAACTGAAAAAGACAACGAAAGTCCATTTCGGTGGCTACTACTTTGTTTCTATTCGTTTTTGATACATCCCTCACTTCAGTCCCATACATTTTTGTTTTCTTTTTTGTATATTCGATAAGGTTTGAATTTGAATCTGAATAGTAAAACATCCGTCCTTAAGGTCTGCGGATGATTTGGTACTGTTGGGCAAACTCGCGGACATTATAACAGAAACTATGGTGGATGAGGGTAAGGAGATGTGGGTAGAAATAAATTCGGATAAGACTTAGGATATTGTATGTTGCACAAAAGAGGGATCTTTTGGAGATATTGATGTAGGAGGGAATAAGTTTGAACTTATACGAGAAGTTTAATTACTTAGTGTCTATGGTTACTAGAAAAAACGAAATGCAAGACGAATTAAGGCATGGAATTCTTATATCATTCTGTTTTGACATTACCAAGCTCGCGTCTTTTGTCCTGAAATCTAAAAATCAGAATTTATAAAACTATCATCCTTCCAACTCTTCTTTACAGATGTGAAACGTGGCCGCTAATGTCTTAAGGTATTAGAAAATAAAGTTATTCTATAAGGCAATTCTAAATCTAAAAAAGTATTAGACCACTGGTTAATGTTATTTAAGTGATAGCTTTACAAAAATTAAGATGGACTTTTGTTTACGTAAAGTTGTACGATTCGGTAACAAACGAATTTTTGAGTTAATAAGCATTTCGCTCTCTGCTAAACATCTCAGGGGTAGACCGAGGAGTAGATGGGAGGATTGCGTTAAGAGTAATCAGGGGGATTTGGGTTCAATGAAGTTTATAAGCAGAGATTGATTTTACCGGCATCGGGGTCACTAACGCTTATTATTATTATTATAGGTTCGATATAAAATATTAAAAAATAAAATTAATTAACTCTAATATGTCGTAGTTTCCTTGATCCTAAGATGGATTGATGGGAATTATTTCAGAGCTAGGATTATGCGGATGGAGTGATTGTTACTCCAGCATTGGAACCCGTAAGCTGAAGAGAAAGACGGTTGGAGTTTGTTGGAGGTTGTTAGTTGGCTGCTACATCAATCTTAGTGCCGATTGGATTGCTCCCAATCCCCGTCAGTTGGAGCGGGACTTGTATTACCTTCTCTTTAGCAGCAATACATTTCAGTTTCTGTCTTGTATTTTATCCTCTTGATGTTTAGTAGTTCCTCGATCACCACTTCACTTGTAATATCGCTTCAATGAATTCATTTGTCATAGTCTGTTTATATCATTGGATTTGTTTATATTTTATATGAAGAGGAAATTTTATTATTTAAACTAACATTACACTAATATAAGAAACCAGAGGAAAGAGATACGAGTTTTTTCCCCACTAAGATAGAGTCAAGTGTTGTTTTAAGGCGCAATATATCTACGTCAAAGGGGCTCGATGCATATAGCAATCTGCCTACGATTTTTAAAAATATAACTTCTTGATTTAATAAATGATGTTGTAGGATGCATTTTATAATAGTATCAGTTGATGTAGTCGGACTAGGAAAGAACAATTATTATGTAACAATTTATTATATATATATATATATATATATATATATATATATATATATATATATATATATATATATATATATATATATATATATATATCTTTCTCGTATCTCTTTAATAAGTTGGTGTAGGTGAATTGAATATAACTAGTGAGAAAAGAGTGAATATTTTCTTTAAGTGTACGTTACAGGTTTTTTCACGATATATGCATACGACATTCATATGCTTAATTGTTTAGGCAATAAAATATTGATATTAGGTAGAATTAATAATTAGTAATTAAATAATAATAATAATTGTCATACTATATTTCAATAATATAGCAATTATATCAGACCAAAATCTATCGGCTGCATATTTATTGGTTTAAGGTCACTATTAATCTGTACATATAAATTTCTTAATTTGATTCATAGTTGTTAAATGATTCTGGCAACCTACAGATGATTGCGCCTTAAACAGTTCTGCCTTACCTTTAAGTCTTGCGGGCTTAGCATCTAGGCTTAGGACAGTTAACAGGTGCACACTATTGCTCGGTATAGGAATTTTATATATTTTACTGTTTTTATATTGAATTAATAATTGTTTTGGAATATATAATAATAATTAATAACAGTAGAATATTAAATTTCTAGAAAATATCAAATTGATATTTATATAAATAACGCCTTAAATCATCTTAATAAAAAAAAGAATACCTGTAAACTACAACCCATAAAGGGTAGTATATAGTAGTTCAGTATATAATAGAGGCTGTACAGTTTCTATGAAGACGTTTGTGCTGGAAGGAAATTGGTCCTAGATCACACTAATCAGCAAGGAAGTTTGTAGAGACTAGGAAAGCCCCAAGAGGATCCTCAGATCCCATAGGATCAAACCATTGTTGTTCAGAGACTAAATAATTTATATGTACATATATATATATATATAAAATAATAAGTGTGTGTGTAAACGGTATTTCAAAATTCTTTTATTTAGTGATAGTAAACTATTGTAGAATTGCTATTTCTTTTGTTCATATGTCCATATGTCTTCATCTCGGACAAATCATCTCCCTGCACAGTTGTAGTATTAAAATCAGAAAGGTCTCTACCATGTACTGAATCCAAGACTCTTTACTGATTGTGGTGATACATTTGTTTTCTCTTTTCCCTTGTGATACAGCCTGTTACCTGTGGTTTGATCCCATTAGACTAAATTATATACCTGAATTAATCGTAACATAGCAGTGCTAAAAGTAAGACAAAGGGAAATCGAAAACGAAGTTTAGCCTGCCCGTGTTGGACGGCATCGCCTGAATAGTTTGGTAGTACTGTTTGAGCTTCGTGCAGGAATGCAAACAATTGTTTCTGTAATGTTCGGAATGCCCAGGTAATTGAGCAGCCTACCGAACCTAACGTGTGCAAGATATAAGTTCCTGATATATTTGTCATAATTATATAACACGACAACAAATAATCTAAAAATAACATTTTGATAAAATACTTTAGAATCGCAGAAAAAGTATTTCACAACAGAACTGCAATTGGGGGCATGCTTTTGTATTTATATCTATATTGGGATATTTTATTTAGGAAAACAACACAAGAAGGGAATAGAAATAGAAAACAATGTTTAGTATATTTTGATAATTAACAATCACCTATGTATGAATTCGTTCTGAATAAGTATTTAATACTCACACTGGAATCTTTGACGTAATGGAGGAATACTGAAGAAGGTAGATGAAAATTGAATGAATTCTATGAAGGAAAATAATTTATGCTTCAGACAGACTGCTGATACGACAGAGCCCATCCAATTAAATAATTTATCTGTCACAGCCGGATTCGCCCTTCATGGGTTATAGTGGCACAATTTTATTTTATTTTTTTCTATACTTATCATCATATGTAGGTATTCCCTTTGACCTTTAAGAGCCATGCCATTTTTCTTTGTAATGGAGAACTATACAAAGCATAAGTACAATAAATACAACCGGGAACAGCATCTGTTTGAAAATTCAAATGGAAAAATGTACTCAAATACAATTTTGGTAGTAAATAAATCGAATAAGATCGACATTTTTGTCGGAATGGATAAAAGTTATATGCAAAAAATTAAAGAAAATTGGGACAAATAGTGGGAGAAATTACGCAAAGACTTCTCCGTTAACAAAATTATCAAGACTTTGCTAGGATCCATTCAGACGTCCAAACGTCAAAAGAATGCAGTACAATAGACAGGCTAAGAATCGGTCATACAAAGCTTACTTATCTCCATCTGTTACAGCGTAAACCAAAATCAATTTAAAAAATCGAATTAATGTCATATTCTCCTGTCTTTGATAATTGATGGTGTTAAGTTCCATTCATTACTTTTCTAATTACTGATTAAATCGGATAGCTATCTATCTACAATCATTGTAGATGCGTAATATACGTAACAATAAAATATAGTAAGCAGAGTGAGGATAGTAACAGGTTTGACAGAAGGTACAATAGTGGCGACATTTAGGCAGAGGTTGGTTGGGTAATAGTTGGCCGTTTAGGGCCAGGGGAACGTGACTCTATTCGCTTCCTGGCTATTACATCAGTCTAATCCTCTCCCACCGCTCCAATGCTCCAATACCGTGTTCGATTCCACTCCGATCTGGGGCGCCATAATTCCAATTGGAACAATGGACCGGATAGAATCGATGTGATTTAAAAATCAATCCAATAAATCGTTTCTCTTTTACGAACGAATGATTCACACCGCCCAAAGATAATTTTAAAAACTATTACGAGACCATAAACATAACGAATCCTGAAGAAATTGTATTCCTGTAAGTTTTGAAATATTTTCCTCACAAAACAGATTGTCACTTGGTGACTTAAAATAAAAATTAATATTAGGGAAATAAATATCTACTACTAAAAACTAGAATGCAACTGCAATGAAATGCAGTTTTACGGAGCAATGGCAGAAATACCCTTTCTTTAAGGACTGTAACGCCTGAGCAACGTTAATTATTTTGATCTAACTTCGATTTTAAGTCACATCTACGAACCAATTTTCAAAAAAAGCGTATTCTCGAGAAACGTTAGATTTGCCAAAAAAAAACATCTCTGAACCATTAATAATCATATATATATATATATATATATATATATATATATATATATATATATATATGCTTTGTGTTAGCTTTAGTTCTTATATACTGTAAATCATGTAAATAAATATAGAGTATGGGAACAAAATCTGTATAAATATGTTTTTAGTATGCAAAATGATTTAAAATTTCATTCATTATTATAAAAGTTTGTAGTATGATTGCAGTGTTGTACGGATTGTATACTACAAAGTTCCGATCTTTTTTTTTTTTTTTTTAATGAGAGAGAGAAGAAAAACACTTTATTAAAGCTTTACAATCTGCCTGTTGTGGGCAATAAGTAATGTTGCTATGTAGCTTACAATCATTCCATAAAAAATCATTGATATAAATGAAATAAATGCATAAATAAATATATACAAGCGAAAAAATATATACAAAAATAAAGTAAAAAAAAAATATATATATAGGTATATATATAATAAAAAAAAAATAATAATAAATAAAACATAAAAGAAATATACTGTACACATTCATACTCTATTTACAATTTGCCTGGGGTCCCCGAACTGAGCTTCTTCCTCATGAATGAGGGCAAAGCAGGAGTCCGGGAGGCCCCAGCCCCCTTTCCCAGCCGTGTCACTGGCATTAAACGCCAATGGAAGCTGGTTAAGGGCGCTTCACACACACACACAGGTCGTGAGTGGAGAATCTGGCCAGTGCCAGTACTCCAAATAACATTATTATATCAGGTCTCGAGGCCATTGCCGGTTTAGGCGGCGGGGTGGGTTATATGGATGTGTGGAACTGGATAATGACTGAGCCAGGGAGTTGGGATGACAGGCAAGGTTTTGGTGAAAGTTTGAAAATTTAGTAGGGATGAGATCGAGGAAGAAAGGAATGTTGAGATCATTATGGAGGGTTTTGTTGGAAACATAATAAGGAGCATTGACAATAGTTCTCAGGACTTTGGATTGAAAGGATTGAATGCGTCTGATATTCGATTTTTTCGCGGTCCCCCACAGTTCCAGTCCATAGGTCCAAATAGGTTTGATGATGGTCTTGTATATTAGTAGTTTATTGTCTATTGAAAGATGGCAGGTCCTACATAGTAATCTGTATAGTTGGCTGAATCGTCTGTTAAGTTCTTGTCTTTTGAGTCTGGTATGAGGATTCCATGTAAGTCTTTTGTCTAGGAGAAAGCCAAGGTATCGTACTGTGTCGGAAATGGGTAGGACGGTTTCATTGAATTGGACAGAAGGATATGCTCCCCGGCGAAGTGTAATAGTCACGTGTTTGCAGTTTTCCTCGTTGAATTTGATTCGCCACTGGTTACACCAAATTTCAATGAGTGAAAGGTGCCTTTGGAGGTTCGAGGAAGCCATTTCGGGATCTGGATGTGATGATAGGATGGCTGTGTCGTCTGCGAACGTTGCAAAGAAGGTTTCAGGAGTAGTTGGGATATCAGCGGTGTACAATATGTATAGGATAGGACCCAAGACGCTGCCCTGGGGGACTCCAGCTTGAATTGGATAAAGATTGGAGTATTCGTTACCACAGCGTACTTGGAAGTAACGATCAGAGAGGTAGGATCGAAGGACTAGGAATAAGGATTGAGGTAACTGGGTTTTGAGCTTGAACAGCAAACCGGCATGCCATACCCGGTCGAAAGCTTGTGCTACGTCCAGAAATGCGCCTGTGCAGTATTGTTTGTTTTCAAGAGCAGATGTTATGTGATCGACAACTCGGAGACCCTGCTGGACCGTCGAGTGCCTGGAACGGAATCCAAACTGGTGTGAAGGAATATCATTGGATTCAATTATGGGTAGGATTCATTTCAGGAGGATTTTTTCGAAAATTTTGGAAAGAATAGGAAGCAGGCTGATGGGTCGGTATGATGATGTGGCATTGGGTGGCTTGCCAGGTTTAGGGAATAGGATGATGACGGAGTGTTTCCACAGCAAAGGGAAGTGAGTTGTACGAAGGATACAGTTATATAGGTAGGTAAGGAAAATAATCTCTTTTTGAGGAAGATGTTGAAGGATCTGGGTGGTTAGAAGGTCATGTCCAGGAGATTTGCGGACTTTTAACTTTTGTAAGAGGAATTTGACCTCAGAGGGATTTACCGCTTTAGGAGGTAAGGATAGAGGGATGGGTGAAGAGAGGAATTCATTAATATTGGAAATGTGCGTAGAGTGGATATCAGGATGTGGGATAAATGTATTTGAAAGGTGTTTGGCAAATTCTTCTGCTTTGTTCTCATCTGATGCAGCCCAAGAGCCGTCTTCACGTCGGAGAGGGAGGGAAATAGATTGATATTTGAGGATTTTTTTGGTGGCATTCCAAAGGGAATTATCTGAAGCAGATAGTGTGGAAAGGTAGCATTTGTAGGATTCGGATCTATAGGTTGTCAGGTTCTTTTTGACTAATTTGGTGAAGTAGTTATATCTTATCCGATCGTGAGGATGCCTGGTTCTTTGCCAAAGGGATCGGTAACGGCGTTTGATAAGGATAAGATCTCTAATATCTTGCGGTAATGGCCTTTTCTTACGGATTTTGAAGGAAGGACGGGGTGAAGATGCAGTCCAAACTGCTTGCTGGATCAAATTGGTAAAGGAATTGACGGCGTCATCCAACTCCTGAGGTGTTTTTAGGGAAACTCTGAGGTCAATGGTGTCGGATATAAGCTGGTGAAATAGGTTCCAGTCAACTGGTCCCCTAATAAATGATGGCGGAGGAAGTTTGGATATTGGGACTATAGAAAGGGTAAGGATCAAAGGACTGTGATCTGAGGACAGGTCATCAAGGCGTTCTATGGAGTAGTTTAGGGGACCTAAGCCAGCATGGATGAAAAAGTCAAGGAGATCAAAATTTCGGTTTGGGTCAGTGGGCCGATATGTAGGGGTGCCTGGAGAAATACAACTAGAATTATGGGAGTTAAGTGCAGAGAGGAGGATGCGACCTCGGGTATTAGTAGTTCTTGAGAACCATTGTTGGTGTTTCGCATTAAAGTCTGCACCTAAAAGGAAATGAATCCCTAAGGAGTTTAGGAGAGAGCTGAATTGGGAACGAGAAATGGATTTATTGGGAGGGCAGTAAACTGATGCTAAGGTGAGAGGAAAGGAAAAGGTTTTGATTGTAATAGCTGTAGCCTGAAGGATATCGTTTTATTGGAGTGGAAATGAGTGTTGGGAGAGGGATTGATGGACAATGACAGCCGTACCACCGTGAGCTTTTCCTTCAGGATGGTTGGTCCGGTAGGTTTGGTACTATGTTATGTTGAGCTTCCGTTTACTGGTCAGTCTAGTTTCTGTAATTAAGGCTACATCAATTTTTTTATCATACAGTAGGGATGTTAGTTCGTCAGTGTGGTTTCGAATACCATTCGCATTCCATAGGAGAATGGATAAGGTGGATGTCATTTAAGGATTTTGTTGGACAGGAAAGGATGGGAAACAAGATTTGTTAGGAGAGATATTAGTGGTGTGACCATGTATTTGAACTCGGAGAGGAATGATGTGAGTAGTGTTGTGAGATCAGTAGCATTTGAAGGAGGGGGGATATGAGGGATTAGATGCGGGGTATTTGGATTTTGATTCACGGGATATACTAGTTGTTGGGGCTGGTTTATTGGTTGTAGAGAATTGATTTGTGGTTTAGAGAGAGGTTTGGGGGGTTCGGGTTGTAGCGTGGCCCCGAAACTGTTTATTTGTTGACCACCTGACATTTCGGCGTAGGAAACAGCTCCATCTACAATTTTAGAAGGCTGTCTTCTTGAGGTCCTCAGTTCGTCGCTGGGCCGACGTGCTGCCAGAACTTGAGATTTTATCTTCTTGTAGGTTTTGCAACCTTTATAATTGGCTGGATGCCCTTGAAGACATAGTGCGCAGACAGCTGGTGTTTCTCTCGGCTTGACGCATTCTTCAGTTTTATGCCGTTCTCCGCATTTGACGCATCTTGGGGTATGATGGCAGTAGTGCCTAGTGTGCCCGTATGCCTGACAGTTATGGCATTGCACGATGTCTTTCTTTGGGTATGGTTTCTCGATTTGAACCTGGGTATAGTATAGTCTACTTACATCATAGATTTTTTCTACTCCGGTTGCTGGTTCTAAATCTATGAAGAAGAGAGGCAATGGAATTTTGTTGCCTGTCTCGGGGTGTACAGGATTCTTCTTGTAGACATTTGTGATTTGTCTAACTTTGAAGCCCATGGCGGTGAGCTCCTCCTCTATGACGTCAGCAGGGGTGGTTGGGTGCAATTTTCTGACTACCACTCTGATGGATCTCTCCTCCTTTAGTTGGTACGTGTGGTAATCTGCCTTGATATCCTTTAGGTACTTGACTATATTTCGGTATGTCTCGGGCGTGTCTGACTGGATCTTTGTATCGTTGGTCCTGCTAGTGCAATAGTATTTTCAAAGTTCCGATCTCGAAAAGAAATATTGGTCTCAGATAATGGTAAACTTATCTATACAATTATTGGGCAGGGTATAACCAATAATTATAACATCGAAAAAGGGCTTTAAAAAGCGAAAACGAGCTATAAAAGAACAAAAAAAAAAGATAATTAGTTCGAAACTGTTTGAAAAAAAAAAATGCATTAGACCGAAGTTCAATATTTAAATAAGGAAAGAGGAAGAAAATTGTTTTAGATGGAGCTCAGAAAAATTATCTTTATAATTATAATTATAAACCGAATACAGATAGTTGAAATAGCCATATTTATTGAGAACTTGACATTGTTTATCCCTTCTAGTATTAACAGCACAACTGTAACACTAAGCTCATAAATTTCATACGCAATTCCCAGTAGCTGTTTGTTATTTTATTGTTAGGTATGACGTAGAGTGGTTTCGTGTATTAGTCAACGTCACTACAGTAGAGAAATCCTCATCCATTCCTTTACAGCGGGAGCGCATTCACCTCACAATGTCCTTTTACTCTTTATTTCCCCTGAAACGCTTTGAAATGCTATACTCTTTCTCTCGGTAACTTTTACAAGAAACGAAGTCAGAAAGTGTAAAACAATATTTCTAAAATGGCATCCAATAACGGGAAAATATTTAAGGAACGGTCGCTAATTCGTGTATGGTAATATATTACTTTAGTTGCTTAAGTTGTATTTTTTATTTTATCATTTATTATTAAATTGTTTTATTTTTATTTTGAAAAACATACTAATATTTACTTTGTAACAGAAATTTTATGTTTACTTTTGTAGAAATGCCTATTAATGTGTATTTTAGTTGAGAACATTCTATACATACAAATAACCTATTTGGTTTTTAAAACAATAATAAAGGAAAACAATGTTTGATCTCTATATGTAACTAAATAGTTTCTGTAGCTTTTGGCAATTCAGCGGAACGTATAGAAAATTAGGATTTTGAGTGGAGAAACAAGTCGAAAAATTACAATATTTTACAATATTACAATATTATATTTGCCAAAGGCAACTTTTTCGCTTTAGGGACGATATAGTGCCGTTCTATTCCTAATGAAAATATCCTACTTAAGCTGTTATTGTATTGTATATTCCGTCATCTCGGTGGATTGGTGGTCTAGAAGACGACTGAAGAATGATGGAGATCGGGAATCGGAAGAGCCACTTCGGAGACCGTGAGGAATGGGGAAGAATAGTGACTTATTAAGTGAGTCATTTTAGGGATTCGTTCTATACTGAGTTCAACAATTTTACATACCCTCTTAGTATCCACAATCATATAATTTATATAACGAGATGCATGTTGTGCAGTTTTATAACCTCATAAACATGAGGATAAAGCTTCATAACTTCTCAACATGTTCAAAGTTGTAACCTACATCTATACGAAATCACTGCCGTTTCTTTTACTAGCCATAAATGTTGTAACATACGTAGGTTTTCAAGGGCGGAGATTTTACTATCCATATTCTGAATAATAACCATATAAAGGTACTAAAACATTGAAAACTCCTGAACAACTACAAATACTGAAGGGTCTTGGGTTTAGCGTATGTAGGTAGAGACTGTACTGTTTCTAAAACAACGGTTGTACAGGGGGGGAGATGATTTGTCCAAGATCATGCTCAAATGCCAGGCGTTCCACCGTTAACGGTACCCACTTCATATAGGGTGTATGAGACCCGGTAGAATCAGTGAATCTCGCAGGGTTTATATAAGTGTTTTAACAGAAAATAGCTTATCTTTCAAAGGCGGATTCAAACCCGAGATCTTTACCAAAAAACTCAACTCTCTAAAGCCATCTATATGGAAATTATATTTCACAATATTGATTAGGTGTGAAAAAATAAAATCCATTTTCTGGAGCCAACATAATTTTTCCTTCCTGCATTACTCATCTTTTTTGGAGAAACGCAATCATCTCCCGTAAAGACCAATTCCATCATGGAGATAGGAGATAGGACCAAGGAGATGGGGTTGGGCCAATAACGCTTCCTCCATGACTATTATCATCTTGTAATATACCTCGGCGAGGATAATCCACGAGTGTAATAGGTAGATGGGGAAACCAGATTTTCCAAGATAATTTTCCAGAAGCTATGAAAATCATCCGCTTTCAGCCCCAGAATTCAATGTCGGGCAATAGGTCACCTTTTACCAGTTAATTTGGGTTTAATTTATTTTCCTTTTATGCAGTTTCCTGAACATTTTGTCTTTTCCCCGGATATTGCAGTTTAAAAAGTGTTGTGATAGAAAGAAAATAGGAAACTAAATATGTGATGTATAACACCAGACTTATTCTGGAGGCCTGTAAATATTTAAATTAATACTTCATTTTAACTTGATAATGTTACTATTCATTGTAATTGTTCTTGGGTAACAATCACCACTCGGCAATATTTATATCACCTGTTCCAGAAAAACTTTTGGAATGATGTAACCAAGCATATGATTTCAGAGATCAATCTGCATTCCTTTTTGCATCTTTTCATTAAAATGAATTTGCATTTAATAAAACAGCGATATATCAGATTTGTGAATTATATATATATATATATATATATATATATATATAATGAAGAATTTAATTGCTATTTATCAGGTTTGACTGACCTATTTGACAAGTCTTGACTTATTTGGTGTTAATTTATGACTGCACCTCCAACTATTTCCATCATCCATTAGACCTTCCAGTCAACTATTTTCCTCTCTAATATATGTAATAATAATAATGGCTTTATATATTCTGAGACAAGTCCCTTTAGAATAACAATATAGGCATTTTCAGCTATTATGTCTTTGAGTGTAAAATAATTACAATTAATTATTACAAGTAATTTAGTAAGTGAGAAAAAAAAAAAAATGAACAAGAAAAAAAAATGTGAAATACCTACAATAATAATATTTTAAGAACAGATTAGAAGAAAAAAAATTAAAATAAGTTAATAATAATTATATAAGAGAAACAATTTATGGTTACATATATATCAAATTTATGCCAAGTAAAAAACCCCAAAACATGAAGAAAAATTAAACAATATTATCAGAGATTTACATTTCATCCCTTTTTGTCTTTTTTTTCTTTTTTTATATCTATCTATATGATATTAATAATAAATATGCACGTGGTTTAAATTCCACACACTCAAATATATAAATACATAATAACACATACAAATATACATAAAAAAAATTATTCATTGATCGAATAAAGAGAACATTAAGTCAGAACTGATTCCCTACTATTTTCGATTTTTTGGGAATTGTAGGGATAATAGGTGATGGAATATACGGGATTCGAAGGCTGGAAGATTATTGAAACGACGAATAGAAGAAGGTATAGAGTACCAAAAGGAGGAGGATCGGATAAGGAAAGCTCTGTCAAAAGCGGCTGTTCGGTGAGATGCTGCATATAGATCTGAGAGCCGAGAACGGGACATACGGGAGAGGACTGAGGTTTTGAATTGAAGGAGATCGAAAATGTATGATGGTCGGCGGGATTGGATAATTTGGTAAAGCAAAGGTGCTAGGATGTATTTACGGCGGTAGGAACGGTAGAGCCATTTCAGTTCTTCGTAATATCGGGTCTCCGGGGTATCTCTCGGGATCCCAAAGATGAATCGAACGAAGCAATTAAGTAACCGGTTTAATTTTGCTTCGTGATACCCATAGATAACCCTATACACTGTACAACAATAGTCCAAATGAGAGAAAATTAAGAAAGAAACTGGGAGTCTATGGATTTCAAAAGAGAATAGGTGACGTAGGTAATTCAGACGCTTTAAAGTGCTTTGTACCTTAAAGCACGAGAGATTTCGGGGATATGGTTTTTCCAGGAAAGGGTTTGGTCAAAAATAATTCCAAGGTTTTTGACAGTTGGGTAGAATTTGATGGGATTATCGTTTAGAAAGAGGATTGGATTATGGGGAATAGTTTTAAGGAAGTAGTTTGACCGTATGGTTCCTTACATAATTTTTTTCATAATTCAGAAGGTCTTTTGGAGAAGATTGTTTTTGTGGTGACGGCTGTTGTCACTGACAACTATATCACAACGGTTTAGATTCTCACTAACGAGAAGTGTCCTGTTATTGGGTGTAAACATTCTGCAGTTTAATGCTTTCATGTTTGGCTGGAATATGGCAGTTTTATCTGACCAATATAGCTTCGGCTGTGAAATGTTCCTGGAATATTGCTGGAAGACAGAAAGTTATAAGCAGAAGTGAGTAGGAATGTAAATTAAGCTAAAAGAAAATCAAGAACAGGAAGCTGTGTGCATATTTCAAATGTAAACGTTATTCTGCGTTTGCTCGACCAACGTTTTATGTTGTTTTTAGTTGCATCAGTCTTAAATTATACACTACAACACGGATTTTTATTTATGTAACTGGATTTGAAACCAGCTGTGGCAGGTAAATTATTTATTTAGATATCAACTGATGATCTTTAAGGATTTCATTACTTGTTAAAGTTTTGTGTCATTTCCGCTTTCTATCAAGGCAAAAACGACGATTGCCGACTTGACTAACAAGAGTAATGAGGTTGATGAGGTTGGGCCACCACGAAATTCAACCTTCCAAAGCTGGATTCCTATGGTGAAGAAGTTTACCAAGCTGGAACCATAACGGCTTCCGTCAACGCAGCCTAACTAGTGTAACTAACTGCTGTAAGGAGAGTTTCTTAAAAAAGTCCTTATTCCAAAGATAACAAGTATTAATATTAATAGAACTCTCCGAAATTGTATCAAGGATAATTTTATAAAAGTTCTGTTTCAATAATTTCTACCCTCAGAACGACCATTTTTTCTTTTCGTCACAGTGTTTGAGCAAGTTTATTAAAAATGTTAATCTAGTTTTCATTTTTTATATATGATGCTACTGATTATTTCTTTTTAATCTAACATTAGTAAATTAGTATCTTTTATATATTAATTATTGATATATCTACTAATTAAGATACATATGATCTTAATCTGTTCCCAACTTTAAATAAAAAATAAAACTTTACTTCTTTCATCTTTGAAAAAATGGCATCTTAGGAAGTAAAAGAAAAAACAATAACAAGAAAAATCAATGAAAATAACATATAGACATATTTAACTGAAATAAATGTTATCATAACAATAGAGACTTGCTGAACCGTATTTTTTTTTTCATTCCACTAAAATAGATTTACAACATATACAATTCAAATAAAATAAATACATGTAAAGCTTCTATACAATTCAAAGCCTTCTATTAACTTTTGGTACTTTAAGGCATAACAATAGGCTTAGTTCGTTGAGGGCGGTTTTTACTCCAACCGGCACAAGGCCGCTGACGCTATACAATTCAAAACGGGAAGGAACCGTTTACAGGATAAGGAAAGGAAGTGAAGAAGAAGGATGAAGGTAAAGGAAGAAGAGAAAGAAGGGAGGAAATGAAAGGATAGCAAGGAAATGGGTGAAGAACAAGGAAGTCCTCACCCCTTTCCTAGACCAACGAGAGCACTTCGATCAAGGGGACACTGCCCCGCCATTTCCCCGGTCTGGGAGGTGATTTTATGTTCCTAATTATGGGGTTAGCACAGGCCTTCAGCCCATAAAAAAGTTTGATGTTCCTCCGACCGAAGCTCTTTCCGGATGGTGGTGGCACGTTCCCTCTCGAGCGATGTGCCTCTAACAAACCGTCTAAGGATGGAGTTCTGGTACTGTTACAAGCACATTAGGGTTGTTTTGTAGAGATTTCCCAAAAGCGGAGCATCATAAAGCATTATAGGTTTCAGTTTCAATCGCAGTGAGAGCTGCGGCGTCACAAGCAGTTAGTAGAGCCTAAGAGATTTATGTAGCAGCAACTTCAACCTCTCCTGGGCATGCCTTGAGAAGGTGAGATGAGATCAAAAGTAACGCCAAGGTAGTGCATTGAAGTAGGTAAACTGCGATCCTCACTGTCCACTATGAAAGTACTGGGAAGCCTCTTCTTGCTTCTACCCTGAAATGACATCACGATGGCATCCGTCTTAGCCATTCAGCAAGAGGTGCCCTATTATCGTCCCAGTCGTCTACTAACTACGCGTTCACGAGAGCGCTGGAATACATCGCTCAGGTTACTCCGTTGGCTTATGAGAACTAATACGTGTTTCGGAGGTTTCCTGATGGCGTTGGGTAGTGGACTGAACTTAGGGATATTCTGATTCACCGAGGCTTGTATAGTAGTTGGACCGGTTTTGATAAAGTCATCTTGATTTATAGTCTTTTAAAAAAACACACAAAACAGAGTTGTTAAAACACCAATTAAAATATGTAAAACGACGTGTGGAGGATGTTTTAGGTTGATTACACATGATTAGAATTGTACTGTTTCCTAGCCAACGATTTTGCAGTGAAATGTTTTAGTAGGTTTTCCGGTAAAAACCAATGAAGGTATCCAGAGCTATCATAGTCGATTTACGGCTTATAGTAGAATAAATAAATTATCTGTTACAGACAGTCTCGGTTTTGGGACCATACATACCTAGCTCCTTATACCGTTCCAATATTGCTTTAGTGATTTCTAAAGTGACAAGCAAAAAACCTAAATTTTTGGGAAAATGAGAAAACTATTAGTGACCTAGGAGTAATATTAGGACATTAAGAGTGACATAAGTGCCTTGTGGCAAACAAGGTCTGAAACAAGGGTGATACAGTTTGGTGAGTGGTAAAGAGATATTTACCCATTTCTCTTATGATCATAACGCACCACCTATTTTGGAGTTGTTTTTTGTTCATTTAACGTCGCTTTATGCTGCTATCGCTAATCGGACGATGCTACAGTGGGAGCTCTAAATTTTGCCTATCCAGGTTTAACTAGGATAAGATTTTTAACGAATACCTGACATTGTACAGGCTCGGGACCTGCGTTTAACGTGCCATCCGAAGAAAGGCGTAACTATGTATTTTTTAATCCCTAAAAATCCCTTAGCCACCGGCCGGGCTACAAACCCGTGATCTTGGGTTTAGTAGTTTGTTATGCTAACCACCAGACCACCGGTGACCGTTATTTTTGAGTTGTCTCACTTCAGAAATACCAATGCGAATTCTCAAACCTTTTTTAAAATTAAAGTGTTACCTTCAGACTGCTCTTGATCTAATGGAGACCTGAAAAAGGTCGGATATAAAACATAGGTCAGTCAAGGCTACCTAGGAGAAAGCTTGAGAAAGAAAAAACCCAAAATACCTTCAAAATAAACCACTATATTAAAATATATACGTACACCCAACTACTATCAATAATGATAATGACTGATAAAATTAATTGCTGTACCATAGATACGAGTATAATAGACACCATAACAAAAATTATAGCAAGATTCACCATCAATAATAATAATGACTAATAAAATAATAGAAAACATTACATCAGATTCACCCTCCCTTCTGTGAAACATGCAACAGAAAAAGTGAGAAGAAAAAAATTGTAAATTGTGATGCTTGATCGGCTTTACCATTAACTGAAACTACATCTAACTACACTCAGAATCTAGTCAGACTACAGTATAAAGGAAAATCACTACCTTGAGAATTCATCTGGCTTCTGGTAAAGTCACGATACTTTTCAGTAGTACTAGTCTTCAACTCTGACTTATGGGGGAAACCAAACGCTCTTAAAAAGGGTCATTCGTGCAAACATATAAATATAATAAATAAACATATAAAAATAAACATTTTCACTCCTGTTCCAGTGATGTGTGGCCCCCTAGCGGACAGAATTGACTGATTTCTTTCTTTCCCGTGAGAAGAATTGAGAAATCCATGAATAATTTCCGGCGAAATTAACAGAACTGGGCATGGGAAATGATTTGTAAGAAGGTCTCGACCACAGATGAGAGCCTTAACAATATTTCTTAATCTTAATCTTAATTACGATTTCTTTTATCTTTCTTTTTATTTTATCATATTCGAATAATTAAAATTTGAGTAAAGCACTAAAAGGGCGATTAAATATCTAGGCATCATAATTTCTGAATTAGGTTTTAGTCAAGGTCTTAACGAAATTAGATCTGAATTAAACTTTTAGGGTAGTGGTTAATTTTAGTAATGGACCAGAACTCGAAATTAAACTCCAATTAGTCGCTTATATTCTAATTTATGACGTTTTTCAGTGAATTTATGATCATTTTTTTTTCCATAAAAAAGTACTTAAGTGAATATCCTTCTCAACGAGGGAAATATATTCAAATTTAATCTGAAGTAACTAAGGAACGATTTAAGGACCGGTTAGATTTATAGTGAGGCCGTGTAGAGACTGGCCCGGACCCGGAGGGCTATCTTGGGGGGGCGCCTACCTCGAGGAATAAATTTGCATTAAACCCGGATTAGCTCCGGCAGATCGCGTTGTTTCATAATAAGGGGAAGTGTCCAGCGGCAGGAGCTTAGGTCCCAAGAATCCGCTTAATCTACGGCTCCTGATGAAAACGATTTGCAGTCCTTGTAGCTCCTTGAAAGATCTTAAACAAAAAACTATTTCGATAATCAAGAGCTCAAGGTATAGTAATAGGCTTTGATACACATGTTTCTTGAGTGACTTTAGAGACCAAACCTGATTATGTAAAAGAATTGGGTCCATTAAGAAGACTATTGGGCTCAGATGGAAATTTGTTTCGAGAACGGTTTGTTTCGGGGAATAAGATAGGTCCTCGTGCTTCTCCTGAACCACATCAGGCATATGAATGTAGACAACTTAGTCGTTGTTTTTGAGACCTATTAAACATCGGTGGGAATCGTAAATAGGTATGTTGTGGAGTAATTAGCAGTCTGACACTGCAACATGGAAACTATGGTTCGAAGCAACGTGGGGTTGGTGACCCCCTCCAGGTTGTATGTACTCCCGCGAAAAGCAAGATGATGTATATCTGCAAGATGCTGACATCGTAAAGCCAAAAACAATCATTAGATCTCAAGTGCCAATCGAAAAAATTATAGCCAATTGTTTTCGTTTTTTTATTGGACAATAATACAACTGGGGATGCTCAAGGGAATTTCGCTGTAAATTAAGTATTTTTTCAACCATCCTACTACAACTTATAATGAAGTTGGGTTCAGTATTTGATTCAGAAAGATTGGGCAATGGTGATTTGACCTCGGTCACCCTCAACCACCAGATCCCCTCCAGTTAATAATTTTACAGAATGATATTAATGAGCTGTCCATAGAGGGTCAATAAGAAAGATAAAAAGAGAGACTTGGTGAGCCCAAGGAGGGTCTTTCCATCCCAAACAGTTGTTTCACTGCTGTGAATAGAAGAAATTAATTACCTCCTACATTTTATCTCGAGTTCGGGGCATAGGACTCAGTTACCCTACGTAATGTTTGGTTATTCATATATCGTCGCTTACGCTGCAATCATTAATGATCGGACGAAGCAGCTGTGGGATTCCTAAGTCTTCCCTATCCAGGTATAATTAAGATATGGATCTCTAAAGAGTATGAGACACCGCACAGGCTCGTTATTGCCATTTTACGTCCCCTACAAAGGAAGGCATAAATAAGGTTTATTATTCCCTTTAAAAATATCTTACGGCCACCCGATATCTTGGGAATAGTAGTTTATGCTAACCACTATACCTCAGGTGACATACTGAACTAATTCGCTCCCTACATACATGGATGCATCATACGTCCAAGAATTCGGTTTACTTTGAATCCGATTCTTTCTTACTAATGACGTTTAAGAATGATGCAAATTATTCACAACAAAACAACTGTAAATAAGCATATTGAATATAGATGTTGTCCGGTAACAAAAATGATTCGTCCCGCGTTGGACGAGATCACATAAATGATAAAAATTATAGAGATTGCGGGAACTATAGAATTGGATTTTTTATTTTCATTAGATCATCTGATTGACCGTGAGGAAGTCTTCAGCTTAATCACGCTAAAAACTTTCTATATAAATTGATTGAGCTTAATTAATAAACAGTTTGTATAGCAGTGAAAATAATACATTAAAATTTAAATCATTAAACTTACATATCACTGAAATAATTGAAGAAAATAATATAAATTTTGAAATTTATAATAAAAGAAAAAATACACGAAGAAGTTTTTTACTACTAATAACCCTATTTATAAAACATTTTACATTCTATTTTTATATGATTTTTTTTTAATTTTAAGTTTCTAAAATTATTAACGGTTTGTCCATATTTTCATTAATTTGTTGTTTTTCAGGTACTTAATTTTCTGCATACTTCTGGACGTTTATGACATGTTTAAGGTATGTGGATAGTCATTTAGCTGCAGAAGGCCTTGACTCTACAGGAACCACGGATGATGATGATTAGTCATGTAATTTATATTTGGATTGATAATTTCAAAACCTATACGTTTTTATTGATGAGAACCCCTCTTAAAGAAGCATTAAAATCAATCTGCACGGATCAAGTATGTAATAATTAACTTAGCATAAATAATTATCATGTCAAATGGTTTGAGATTCGTTCAGATTTAAAAAAATATTATTTCATTCACCTTTCTCATTCAATTAAGTTCTAGAATGTGCTATTAGAACGCTAATATAAAATAGAATATCATTTTTTTATTCGGATGAAATGACGGAATGCTATTTACTATAAATTAATTGATTTATTTTTGTTTGTTTATATCTATATATTAACTGTACCTACTCATTGCATGTAGTAATACATTTAAAGGTATATCTTAGTAAGCCATTACACCGTCTTTTATTTCAGATATAGTCTTGCTTCGTATCCATAGAATAAACCGATTTTTAAGTTGGAATATCGCTAAGTAATGCAGGATTTTTCTTTGTAATACCCTAAAATAATCGCTTACAAAT
Organism: Arma custos; assembly: GCA_037127475.1. NCBI lineage: Eukaryota > Metazoa > Arthropoda > Insecta > Hemiptera > Pentatomidae > Arma > Arma custos. The sequence goes on from CM073764.1 coordinate 51,817,257, forward strand.
TATTAATAATAAAGTAGTTTAGTATGAAATCACGTGATTAAAAATTACAATGTAATTTATGTTTCTGTAAAAGAATTTAATATTAGAAATAAAAATATATCATTTTAATAATTATTACTCATGCAATATTTATTACTATATAGTAAAAACTAATACGCATTATTATTTAGAAAAAAATAATACGCTTTCGTTAGTATTCAATCATTAAATTAGGGTATCACATACTCTGGGCTCATGTTTTGGATGAGTTATTTGAATTACTGACTAAATAGATTTTTTTCAGTAAACATTAATTGGATAGCTCACAAGGCTGGTTTGCATTCAGGATCTTATTACAACAAAAAATGAAATCTAGTGAAGCGAGGTATGTTCTTAAGAAAGGCACAAATACAGCAGTATTAATGTGAAACGTTTATAAGTTCATTCCGACACTTATAAATAATATCTCGGATTATATTTAGACAAAAGTCACAAGATGAACAAACTTTGAGATGAGAACTTTCTTGAGGATAAGTCAACTTTTACATCTCGTGGATTACGGATTTACACTCCCAAAATTAGCCATGTGCTTAATCTACGACACGTCTTAAACCGGCTCGTACTATTTGAAGTTTAGCAACAAAAACGAATGTTAATTGAACAAAAACTTGGATTAATTATTTAAAATTAATCTTAATTCAACTAATTAACGAGATATGCTTTTTCAATAATCTATTTCATTAGAATAACAACAATGTTTATATTTCAGTGTTTTTATAATTTCATTGTATGGGTATAATCATTAATATTTTTAAATTATACGACACATGGACTTTCGTTAATCCCAGCTTGAATTTTACTTGATGCTCTTTAATTAAATATTCGAGCCATTTTTTTTTTCTTTTTAAAGTATTTCCTTAGAGTGCAACTTCAAAGCAGCTCAAAAGATTTTAATGAAACTTTCCTATTTCTTAAAGCCTTTTCACTATTCATAAATGAAATATATTCTCGAGTATAAGGGGAAAAGAAGCTAAGATGGATATTTTATTTAATATTTTATTTGCGAATAACTCGAAAAGTATATATGTTTTTTTTTATAATAGTATTATAAAGATTATAATTTGAATTATGATTAAAATTCTACAGAAGAAAAAGTCATCAAATAGTCCATATTTGAGTATTTATTGTTAGTAGGGAAAAAAGTGGTAATTATAAAATCCATTATTATTCTTCTATTAAGTGCCTAGTTTAAAAAAATTATATCAACCTGGTTTTAATCGCAAACATAATTTTTTATTAAAGTTATACTCAAGTGGAATACAATCATAAAAAAATAACTCATTATTTGGGAAATAATTATTTAAAATGATTAAATAAACTTGAATATTTCATACTATGCACCAAAAAACGATGATAATTTTTGCTTGAACACCACATAAAACCTTTATCTGATGAAAAAGCCAAAAAAATTATTCTTTGAGAAGGAGAAAAATGAAAAGTTTCTAAATAACGTAATTAACACTTATTATTGCGACGATATTATTAATAATACGAGCTGAAATAACGATACTATATGCTGTTTCTTTTAATTCATCCAACAATACAATAAGATAATCAAAAATGAACCTAAAAAAATGTTTGTTGTTGGAATATATCAATAATAAATTTTTCAGCAAACGAAGACTAATTTAATAATAAAAAAATAGATTAAATAAACTAATCGTTTAATTATTTTTCATTAAGTCTATTATTATTATTATTAGTCTATATGTTGGCTGTGATTTTTTTTCTTAATTTAACAATTTAAAATGAAAATTCCTTTTTCTAGATTATCATATTAGGTATTATATTTCTAAAAAACATTTTTTTTTTTACTTTTTCGGACGTCCAGCTTCTGCTTTTATTTAAAATTTCTCCCGCTTTAGAAAAGACTCTTTCACAAGGCACTGATGTTATCACTGTTCACAATTTTCTACGAACTACCTTTGATAAATATGGAAAATTGTACGCATTTTACTTCCACCATTTCATCACGGTTTTCTTCCGGAAGAGGCTCAAACAAACCAAGCTCATTTTGGCACTAAAATTATATCGTCTCACAGATTTAATAATAATAAAAAAAAAATCTACTAGTATTCACGGTCCTTTTAATAATAAGAAAATAAATACTAAGCAATAGTCAAACCACAGTAAGCTCTCCTGATTTGATTACCGACGAAAGACCAATTTCACTGCATCTCACATTAGTATTAATAAATAAATAAGTAAAAATAATAATGAACAAGTTATCATTTATTATCAATATAATCTGTAATTAGTCACTTATCACTTATGTAAAATTAGTTAATAGTAAAGGGTGGTTGAAATAACATTTTCCGAGTTCGCCTCCTAATGCATGATTTTTCACGAATTCGCAAAAATACCTCGATCTATATCCGGACAAATAAGGTTTCATTGATGGATATATTTATACTATAAAGGCAATCGACATAGATGATTGAAATCGGGAATTCCATAGCTTTCAAAAACAATTTACCAATAAAAACATGATTTTAATCTTTTGATGCCTCTGAACTCTTTTTCCTTTAAAAATGATAACAAAAACTGATGCCTCAAGAAAGGCTTCTGTGCAGCGTATTAGAAGAGTAAGAGTCGGGATAACTGTAGTCAACTAGAAAAATATCAAGTAAAAGTATCGGATACAAAAAAGTAACCGTATCACTTGTATCTATTCAGATATAGGAAAAACCACTATCTACCCAGGTCTAATATAGATGACCCACCTTTACTTCCTTTAAGTATTGATAAAAGTGACCAAAAGTATCAGGTTACTATGTTACTAAAAATGACAGGCACAACCCATCTTTAATTTGAAAGCCATTCAAACAAAATGAAGACATTTAGCATTTTGCTCTCTGTATTTTAAAAAATATATATTTATTGAAATTTACAACTGTATACAGAATACATCAAGTAAATATAATGAAAGATAAATCATGTACAGAAACAAAGGCAAGTAGAGAAACTACCCAGTGGTAGTACTCAAACAAAAAGTTCAGCTTAGAAGTCACAAGGCCAACTTCTTTTCAGACGTCTCGGAGGATTATCAGGAATTGAAATGGTTGCGATGTTTAAAACTAGTGGGTTAGAGTGGAAATAATGTTTGTCACGAAATGATTGATATCGGATTTGGGCCAAATCAGCAATAAACGGTACATTAAGGTCATTATGGATTACTTTGTTCGTAACAAAGTAAGGAGCATTGAGGACTGTACGAAGGATTTTGGATTGTAAGAATTGAATACGAGAGGAATCCGATGGCTTAGTGGAGCCCCAAAGCTCTATTCCGTAAGTCCAGATGGAGTCTGATTGTCATGTATATGAGTCTTTTGTAATTAATTGGGAGCTTACAGCATTACAAGTGTTCATGTTATAAGCAATAACGGATATTAGTCCCTTAGCAACAGCTACTACACCAGTACCGTTGTATCCATGAGATGAAGTTCGAAATAACTCCAAAGATCAAATTAAGTAAAAAAAAGTCCTCAAGTGGATTTTGACAAGATGATGAAATAAAGATTTTTTCCTGTAGGTACGTGTAAAAGAAATGCACTTCATTTCTAAAAGAAAAAGAATTTGGGTAGAGGGGTCTAAAATTAGAATTTCACTATTACATTTTGTATGTATCAATTTTCACTAATAAGAATTATAAAGTGGGTGTTATCAGGATCACAATTTTCAGTGTTCTGGTTATAAATAATGGTCTATAACAGTCCATGACGATCTGCTAAATCACAAGTACCTCTTTTAGTAGTATAGCGTTATAAAAATTTTAATTTTTCCCTCATGAAATATTCGTGATATGAATAATAAAACATGAACAATATTTAAACTAAATATTAAATTTAGTTTCATTTAATTCAATTTAAAGATTTAAAAAAAGTTTAAATTATATATAGAACAGGGAACTGCGTTCATTCCTGCCCTGATAGGACAAGAAGAATCCTGGAACAATGGGGACATATCCTTTGTTAGGAGAACTGTGATAACGAAATATAAAAGAAAGTTTTATTGGCACCAGAAGCGCGACGAACCCGGGTCATAAAATTCCTCCGTAGCTCTACGACTTCAATCCGGTAGGAGGCGCTGCAAAGAGAGGATTCTCTGCTCTGTCATCACCCTTTTTTATATCATCTAAGTCAGATTGCTATTTACAAAGCTAAAGGGAGCATTCAAATTATTTTTTTAACTTAATTTTCAATTTGATTATATTCTTAAGCCAAGATTATGCAATATTGTGCCTAGCTTACTAGTTCGATAAAGTCCATATTTTAGTAAGAAGATGAATAAAGTAGATTTACAACTAATTTTCTGGAAAATGGAATTTTCACACATTGACCTGAATTAATGGGCTCCCGGGTTTTGTTACGTTTCTTAGTGATATCATGATGCAAAATTTAATTGGTATTATTTCTCACAGTGTGAAACTTCATTAAGCCCTCGGATTTTTTACTATTACTTGACTTGGCATCAGTTGAAGGCTACAAGTTAAGTAAGAATCGCCTTCGAGACTCGGAATCAAAACCAGAAACTGAATTGGTTATTCTTGCCAGGAGGATGAAAAGTTGATCGGGAAGAATACATAATATTTTTCCAGAAAAGTGAAGAGAGATAAATCGATCGATGAATCTCTATCTGGAAGGTCATAATACGGCGGTTTCTTATTGTTATTTGGAAACAAGTATTCTACTTTACCTGCTAATGCTTTATACATAAGTTCTGTTTCAATATTGAAAACATCTGGTGCGTGTATCTCTCAATTTACTACCTTACTTTAAATATTAACTGCCATCAGTCAATATCATATATATCATTTAACAATTATTGTATTTTAATTTATTATCAAGTTTTAACTATCACCTTCATTGTCCCAAAATGGTTTAGCCATTATAAATTTGACTGGTATATCGCTACACAATAACTAAAAAATTTGCCCTGTTATATAGCGAAGCGCTAAAATAGCTTAAAAGTACTTGCCGAGCTTTATTCTTACAACTCTTTTACAACATCATCGAGAAGAGTAATAAAAAAAATATGATGGAAGTAATATAGTAGCGATATACATTTGATGATTTTTTTATTGTCTCTTTGGGAATTTAAACCTTTTCAAAGTGATATCTTTTATAATAAAAGGATAGTGTATAATTTTGTAGTTATTTGTAAATAAAAAAATTATTTTCATTATAAACTTTCTGTACTTTCTCTAGAGGATATAGTTCATTTATGTAGTGATGTTAGTGATAATAAGAGAAGCGAATAGGAATGCTTCATTAAAAACTATCATTTAAGAGCTACATACGAATATACGCTGTATGGGAATATGGATGGATATTTGTTGAAAAGGGAGAGAAAAAAAATCATATGATTTATTTGATTGAAGGACATTAACATAACTTCAAACTATCTTCGGTCTGTTATACTCAAAATGACACTTTCACATTTCCCGTTATTTAAAAACATAAATGATCATCATCATGCGCAAAATGAAACGGTGAAATATTAACTTACGTCTTACTTTTGCAGCAGAGTAGTGAAAAATCGTTTTCTTTCATCCTCCCATATATATATATATATATATATATATATATATATATATATATATATATATATATATATATATATATAAAACAAGGGATGGCATTTTAATAATGTCATGTTATAAGGAAATAAATACGGTTTATTGGCTATGTTGACTTTGGGAGCTGTTAATAATATTTTGAAGCAAAAAAGGGAAACTGCGACGATTGAGGTGAACAGAAAAAAGAAATGTTGAAGGAAAAGAAAGAGAACAGCGAGAGTGAAGCTTTTCTCATAAGCTTTAAATTAAACCCCAGAAAAATCAGTCAAGAACTTCAGCAAAACCTAGCGCATGCTGGGTTGTTGTTCATGACTCCACCGTACGAAAACGTCTTATTGAAGGTGGAAGAAAAACAATTAGACCTAAAAGAATAACAGTTATTGACGGCTGCTATGATGAAAAAGTGATTTGATTGGGCAAAATAATATGTAGGCTGGACTGTTGAAGACTGGAGAAAAGTGCTGTTCTCAGATGAGAAATATTTTTTGGTACGGGGACAGCGATCTCGTTTCGTTATTTAAAACTCATAACTCAACGTTTCGATCAAACTGTCAAACATCTATTAAAGAAGATGTTCTGGGGCTACTTTTCTTTTAAATGCCAAATCGTGTACAAGAAGTTATAAAAGTTAAGGGAGCACAAATCTCGTAATAAAAAAAACTTAATTGTAATTGTTTCTGTGTATTTTTTCCTCTATAAAGAATCTTTCTTATTTTTTCTAATTTATCATTTGTGTTCACATTAATTCGTACAGTACTGTACACTAAGGCGTGTGCAGTAATGATTGAAAAATTCAGAGGATATGAATAAGAGGGGTTGCCATAGATTAATTAACACTTAACTGGGATATCACGGGTTTATGTAGAGATCTTCATCAGGTAGATCAAGGTCTTTAGTAAGGACATCTGGATCTAGCTATCTTCACCCAATCCAGCTTTTGTAGCTAGCAAATAGTAATTTCTCAATCTATTAATAAGTGATATTAGTTTAATTATTGAACTGTGTATATAATTCATTATTCCTTCATTATTATATTATTATTATTAAGGTATTAAGTTGACTAATTAGTAAATTGGTAAACACGCATCCAACCTCTGGAAAAGAGCCCAATTTAAAATAAAGTTAGGACATTAAAATTAATAATAAGTTGATAATATGAACAATAATTACTCTAGTCATCCCAAAATAATCAGAATTAATAAAATATTTTTATTGTCTTAAAACATAGCATTATTAAAATGGTGTCCCTTTTGGGGAACTTACTATCCTAATTTACAAGTTACAAGTAACTGGTATCCATTTGGTAATTTTAAAAACATTTAGAAATGTTTCGCTATAAAATACGTACCTAAATCAATTAAACTTAGGCAAAATAAAAGGTAATTAGGTAAATCATTAGGTAAAAAAAATGTACATCTATAGTTCTTCTTACATTACTGTTTGGGATGGGCATCGGGTATGGTCGTCTCCAGCTTCTCCATCTTTCGGCTTTCACTGCCGGAATCCTTCCGTCTTAGCTTACTTTCAAGAAGTGACGCTTTAAACCCATGTCCTTCGACCTGTCTTTATGTGACATGTCTTTTTCTGTGTCCCTTTTAGACGAGACACGGATATCATACCACATGTCTATTTAAGACTTTTTCGGAAAGTAAACTTCTTTTGGTTCTTATTTATCTTTACATTAAATAACAAATAAGATTTTACTGATTTTGTTTTTCAAAAATGTTGGCTATTTTTGATCATTTCAACTTTGTTCTGGTTCATTCCTTAATTAGAAAACAACCACTTGTTTCAGTTTGTGAGTTAGCTCTTTGCCTTATTGATATTTCCACGGCCCCTTTGAAGTGAGACTGCGGCACCGACCTGTCACCTGTTGAAGTTGTCCCTTTGAGCAAAAGAAAGGGCGCTAAACTTCCATCATTATATGAAAAGACAAACACCTTTAAATCAACAACATTAATTTTTAACAGTTTTTTCGGATCAAAAAGATTCGAGGTACTATGTCTAAATAGCCCTTGGGTGTTTGAAATCGCTATGATTTATTTTGTCCCATCTAATATCACCTGAATCATGAATGAAGTTGAATGCTAGACCCGCCTTAAACAATTTGAGAATTGTATCTACAACATTCCGTGCAGATGAATGCTGCACATAAATGATTCGATGTTATAGTAACACTAACGTATCTCTTTAACAACCTTTGTTTTTTTAAAGTTTTTTATACTATTTTATTTTTATGCTTAGCGATTGATATTTAGCGTACCAAAATTTGAAATTAAATCAGATTGAGAGTAATTATAACTAACGACCTTATGACCTAAACGACCAATAAAAATTTCTACTTTTTTCCAATAGATTCTTCTCATTTTGGATTGATAGTTAAACCATAGATTTTATTTATGAATATCTTAAGACGTAGTTCATTCTTTAAAGTTAGCTACCATATTTCCAATGCTGCATTACTTATTATTTTTTAAATTGTTAATATCATATCCACATAGAGTAGGTAATTTCCAATAATTTACCTGATTATATTTCAAATCAGCAGTAATATTAAATACATAATTTTTCGTTAGTATGTTATTATCGGTATAGATAATTTCACTAAGAGGATTGTTTTGTACAAATAGGTGTACATGTACAAAGAGGTGATGCATCATTCATACTTGCTGCAGGGGCCGAACTGACCTGAAATCCAACAAAAACATGACCAGAATGTGTGCCTATGTTTGTGTTTGTGGGACAGAGAGAGAGAGGTTGGTATGTGTGTGTGAGAGAGAGAGAGTGTGTGTGTGTGTGTGAGAGAGAGAGAGAGAGTGCATTAAAGAATTACCCCGGTGTATAGACTACGCAGAAAGAGCTGTTAACACTGACGTACGACTCTGACAGATGGCTCACATGTAAAAAAGCTTTGTTAGCTTCTTCTCTACATCTCCTACTTTTAAATATATTTTGAAACATTTCTTTTTAGATTTTATTATTTTTAATAATAGAATATAGTGCATTGTATATATATTACTGTATAAAAAGAAAACAGACTCTCTTGATAATACCTAACATTAGATTTTTAGATAAAATTGCATCTTGTAGATAAAAGTGAACCTTTCTTCTTCAAAATTAATTTTAAAAATTGTCCCGCTTTTTATTCACAAAAGTAAGAAGTTTTGTGAATATAGATCTCTTTTTCGGGGATTTTCTTATATGATTCGATTTCCATATTTTCGTTTACATATATTTATACATTTAAACCATTTGTCAGTTTCAAAACGCTTTTACCAGCTTCGCCTGTATGTAACGGAATATTTGGACTCGATTTTCGTCCACTTCAAAAAATCGAATTTCCGAAATTGAAACATTTCTCAAGGACCGATGACAATAACATGATGTAATAAGTTTGTCTCATTATCCTGACCAGGATCTTCAGTTTTAGCGATTTTTGATTTTCGGCGAAAGGGTAATGCCTTGTGCCGAGTACTAAGGCTTGTACTTGCATCATTGAGACAATCATAAGATTGCTGACGCATTAAACAGGGGAGCTTCTTATATTTTGCAACAAAAAAAAATATTATAGCTATAAAAAAACATGTTTTTTAGCTAACTGAACTAAAAAGTAGAAAATGATTATTAGTTTAAAAAAGCTAAAGAATAGGCGTTTATTGTCAGCCAACATAGAAAGTAGAATATAAATAATAGTTTCAAAAGCTAAAAAAAGATTCTTTAATAGAAAACAATAATGAAAAATAGGTAATAATTGTCAATAAGTTTAAATTAAGAATAGAGAGATGAATAAAAAAAGTAAAAAAGGTCCTTTCATCGTAAAAAAAAAAAATCGAGGGGAGCTTGATATGTTTTGTTTTTCACTCTACTCTTATTTTAAACTTATTGAAAATTATTTTCTTCCTTTTATTTTTGTTTCTTTCTAAAGATTTTTTTTTAGTTTTTCAAACTATTATTATTTTCAACAAAATACACTATTAACATTTAATCAGAAGCAAAACTATATTATTTTCAGTATTATATTACCCTCTCAAACTTTTATTGATGGGTGATGAAAGACAGTACTTCTCTTCAGTATTAGGATTATTTGAGAGTGCTAAAAGTAGTTAGGAAAATAAGTTTTAATTCAAAGTTCTATACGTCTTTTCAAGGATATATAGAAGAGCTAACGGATTTATATAAAAAGGAGATGTTTCCCCCTTTATTTATTCACATTAGTTACATAATTTTTGAAAGTTTGTTTAAAAAATGTTGACAACAAAATGTCTGCTTACATTGTATATTCGATAAACAGATTCTTTATCTATGAAATAGGATGCCGAAAACGGTTTTCAAGATTCTAAATATTGGATTCGGCTCTTATAGATGGATGCTGAAGTCGTTAAAAAATACCATGCAACTATTTATATTTTTGTTTCTTTATAGATATAGCATCACTTCCCTTTTTATTAAACAAAGAATAAAAATATTTATTTTCCCAAAAGCCTTATATGATAAACTGGGAGACAAAGAAACAATGATGCATTAAAGTAAAAATAAAAAGTAGACTTTATTACATTCGATTAGTTAACCTGGGTCGATCGTGAATTAGACTGAATAGAAAAATAAATAATAAAATAGTAGTAGTAGAGTAGAGTCGGAGAATTAAATAAATTAGGTCTGGTACTGAAACATGTGGAGCTTATTAAATCCAGTACAAATACAAGGTTAACCATTTTTACAATTAATGAAAATAAAGGAAATATCGCTTATAGATATGTACAATAGAATGATTAGTCTTTACACAAGAATGATTTGAATAATGTGATGAAAAGAAATTATTAAATATTAATTATTAACCCGAAATGATGATTCATATGAACCAAACATTAACACTGTGTGATAGGGCCACATGGTGATTGCGTCTAGAGTCATTATCTCGAATGGTGATGTAATATTGTATTGCATTTTGATGATGAATTAACAGTTGGAGAACTAACAGTTGGAGGCGGAGACTTACTGGGGGAGACTTACTACCGGTGTTCTGGCAATATCTGGTTGCTCGGCGATCTAGTGGTTTTATGAAGGGCATGTATCTAGTGTCTGGTGATAGGCGTCTCTTGGCCATGGGCGAATGCAATTACGGTACCGTCTCCATGCGGTATTTTATATATATTAAAATCTGAATCATTAACCTTGTTGAAATTAAATAAATAAACGATCCTTATTGTAATTCTTTTGGTGCTTACATACCCCAGATACACTATTTATTTATAAATAATATATTGAAGGTATAATAGATAAAAAAAATGGTAAACACAAGAATAGACCTTTGGAAAGGAACCCAATTAAGATTAAGGAATATAAATAATAATTTGAGTACTCATCCTAAATGAGACTCTGGCATCCCAAATATCAATATATATATTCATGATATATTTAAGAGTAGAAACATAGCATTTAAAATGGCATCCAGCTTGTGGGGAACTTACTATCCAATTTACTAATTATAATTTGTTTAATTAAGTATGGTTATTATGCTATGGTAAGTATGGTTATGGACTTTATGTTCTCAATAATTTTAAAATCTCTTTTGGTTAATGATTCAGATTAATAGATTGAATTTTTTATTTCTTAACTTTTTCTAGTGACATAATTATAGTTGATTATTCTTATAATTTTATTTCCGCTTGGGGTGATTCGAACTTTTAAATTCAAAATGGAGTCAAATTTATTGAATTTGTTAAAAAAAAAATGAGGGAGGACCGTAAAAAAGAATTAAAAGAATTCAGGGAAAACCTCGAAAAAAATATGGATAATGTGGTGAAAGAAATAGATGCAAGTATATACAAAAGGATTGCTATAAAATACATTACAGGAAATAAACTAAACTTATCTGTGGACAGGGGTAGATTGGGTTACTGGTCGTTCTTCGCCGTGCTGCCTCCGGGATTCTCTATCTTCTACCAGATCTCTCTTCCTTGCTGTTCATCTCCAGAGTACCTCCTTCCTGTTCCAGCTTCGTCTCCAGAGTCCCTCCTTCCTTCTCTGTGTCTATCTCTCGAGTGCCTTCTTCAGCCTCGTATTTCAAGAGTTTTCTTCTCTCCCCCTCGCCTTCCTTCTCCACCATCTTGGACCATTAAACCATAAGGGGACCAAGGGTCTGTTCTTTGTCCCAAACATCCCGACATGACACATTTTCCACGCACAGCATCCCTTTCGTGGTGCCGCCTGCATCAGTACATAGCAATGAATAAATATCGAACAAATCCTCCTATTCCATTGAGATTTTGTTAAATGTACCAGAATAGACACGTAGTGGATAGCCATGCTTTAAACTTTCATACCCATATTCCGGGCTGAGGGAAGAGATATAAATTGGAAGTCTCAAATTTGTTTCAAGATCCAGGCGGGAATTTCCTTCAATGGACGGTTTCTCTCACATCTACACACTTCGTGTTCTATTATTTTTATTCAATGCGGTATTTTCCCCCCAGGGACACTCTTAACGATCTGCTATCTGTGACACTATCTGGAATATTATAGACTATCCCAAAATAACATCTATTAGCGGCCAATATTCTTCTTCGAGCTTCTGGGCTGGTTGAGCTTTCTGCTTTGAATGTTGACACTTTTGAATGTGTCCGATTGTCTTGAAGAGTTTGCTACCATATACTTAGTCTTTCCTTGGTTTACCTGAAGACCTCTATGCCGTCAAGCATTCTACAAAGCAAGAAAAGCCTGTTGTAGATCTCTCGGTGTTCTTCCCACTATATCTAAGTCATCTGCATAGGCCAGTATTTCGATGGATTTGGTCAGAATCGTATTAGTGACTTGTAACCCCTACCTCTGACCTTTTCTAATGCAAAATTAAATAACAGGCACGAGAGTCCATCCCCTTGTCTCAGACCCCTAGTTGTCTTGAATTCTTCAAACAAGTCATTCTGGATCTTGACCTGGCTTCTCGACTCCCTCATCAGCAATTCCACGAGGCTTATCAATTCTCTGGGGACATTCATTTCTTCCATACTTTGATACCGTTTTCCCCTGATGATACAGTCATAGGCATTGCTGAAATCCACGAAAAGGTGGTGGGACGTTATATTGTACTCTCTAGTCCTTTCCATAAGAGTTATCAGGGAGAATATTTGATCAATACAAGATCTACCATCTTTCCAGTATCCCTTCTTTATCTGTGATCAATTGACGGTCTTTATCTCTACAAGTATTGGATCTTGGATTAAATCCCTTTAGCTGGGCATTGATTGTCTTGTAGAAAGCTCTAGTATTAGCTTGTCTACTCAAGACCTCAATCTCTCTTATTCTTTCTTCTTCTTTCTCCCTTTTTTTTCTCCTATGCAGGTGTTTCTCCTCCAATCTTAACACTATGTAATCAGAAACAGCCTGGCGAGTCCTATGCTCATTTATCATCTTCCTAAAGGCCTTGTTTTTCCTGTCTGTAGCCTCTTGACATTCTTGATCAAACGATTCAGACCTCTGAGGTGGCCCCTCTAGGCCCAGTAATTCTTCAGCAATTTGTTTAATATCATCCCTACACAGGCACCATATTTTATCAACACCATCCTCCTCAAGCCCACGTTCCAAAGCTACATCCAACCTTTAGGCAAACTGTAGTTTGTACTCTGGCTCCTGCAACTTTCGAGTATTTATTCTCCTTGAGCGGGTACCTCTAGTCTTATGTACGTTGCTAATTTTGGCATGGATACGTGCTATTACCAGATAATGATCTCTATCTAAATTTGCTCCTCTGTATGTTCTAACCGCCATAAGTATAGAACGCTATCTTCTGCTGATAAGAACATAGTCAATCTGGTTCCTGAAGTAATTGTCTGGAGAAACCCATGTTGCGTTGTAGATATCTTTCCTATCAAACATGGTACTCCCAACAACCATATTGTGTGATGCTGCGAAATTGACCAACTTAGTTCCATTATCATTGGAAATATATTGCAGGCTATGTCTTCCAGTTAGGGGCCAAAGAACTGAACCTCTACCGATATGTGCATTGAGGTCTCCCAAAACTATTTGTTAATGATATAGAATTACTATATATTAAGTAAAACGAAATCAGGGTGGCATCCCATTTTATTATTTAAATATTAATCAGATCAAAGGATCTGACTTTTCCTATGGGATATGGAGACCCTCCAGGGACTTAATGGGGTACTTCTTTAAGGGGGTGCATACAATTGGGGAAAACCCTGGCGGTCAAGCGTGACCTAGGACAAATCTTCTCTCAGCACAACCGTTACCCAATAAACAGTACAGTCTCCACCACTTAATGAACCCATGACCCTTCACGGGTGTAGTGCTACAGTAATTTTTTTTTTATTTATTCCTTGTTTCTCTGTGACAACTCTTGTGGAACACAAATGAAGGACACCTCTCCCGGGTTAAAGCATCGAATCTCAGATAAGACATTTTTAAAATAAAATAATTATTTTAAAACATCAATAAATAATTATTCCATATATAGAATTAAATATTTATATTACGATACGGGATCAAAAATTTTACGATTTAGTGAGTCGAAAAACGCCCGAGTAAAAGTTGCAAAATGATTTTAATCTCGTTACATTTTTCATTTCCATACCTCGAGGGGGATGCGAGAGTAACCCAGATATAAAACCCACCCCTTTTCATAAAATACACTTCCAGCTGAGGGATTTGGCAAGCAGGCGGGGGTTCGAGGCACGACTAAGCGCTAGGAAATTACTGAAGGGTGTCAAAGAAAAAAGAAAAGAAGAATAAAAAAAGAGGGGAAAACGGTGAGGATTGAAGAAAACCACTAGAGGAAATGACCCCGAGAAGGGCAGTAGTGGGGAGATAAGGGCATTGGTGGGGAGAGAACAGCTGACTAATGGTAAACAAATCACGGCCCTTGATTTAAGTTTGCCCAAATCCTCTCTTGGTCATAATGTCATTTATGCTGTTAACGCTGTAGCCTCAAATTTGTCAATCCCCCAAATTTCGTTCGTAAATCCAGTGAACATCATAACTTTTAAAACCCCATTAGAAACATCGACTTCGAACAATAGATTTATAAAATTAAAGGATTAAAGAACTTTATGACCTTTTGACAACTCTTTTATGAACGTAATATTATCATTATTCAGAGAATTTATTTGTACAATCGTTTTTTTTTTAAATCCATTTGACCATCGTCACACTCATTTTTTTTATTTGATTTTGTTCAACGTAGCTTCCATTTCTGGGGCCATCAGCGAAGACCGCTGTTCTTAAATATCTTTAACTAACTTCGTGGCTTTTAAATACATCGGTGTCTTATTTTTTTTTTTTTCCAGTGGATTTGAAAAGTTACTAAAAGCATAGAATTAATGAATGAAATTTGGGTGGATTTACAATTTTGAGGCTGCAGCGTTAACGGCATTAATGCCAATATTACCTAGAGAGGATTTGGGAATTTTTTTTTATACCTTAACATCCCTTAGGTAAAAGAAGGATGTGTATATATTTGTATTATAATTATTATATTATGTATTATGGATTTATTTGTAATAGTAATTGTATTATGTTGTTGAATTAAAAAGTTAAGAAAAAAAAGTATTATTTTAAACGGTAGATATGTTTCGATATTCGAATTTATTCTATTTGATACTTTTTACATTCAAATTGAGGTTAGATTTGAGTACTACCAGTGGGTAGTTTCTCTACTTGTCATTCTCATGTCATTATGTAACACGCATTCTATTTACTTGTTGTATAATTGTAATACAGTTGTAAATATCAATAAATAAATTTAAAAAAAAAAAAAATTAAGGTTTCACTGTAAGTTTTATACTATCACAACTTTGGCCGGCTGGTTGATACTAAAGGTAAGATGTAGACCAGTCAACTTTGTATGTCACATTCTTAACCTCCCTATAGTATCATATTCTATAATGTTAGGCCGTTTGAGGGATCCAAGCAATAATTTATCTTTTCTTTGATGAAGTTGATTTTGCGTAAGCCTCCCCCAATCTTAGTCTAAAGCCCTAAAATTTCACTGGATATTACTTATGAACATTGCAATAAAAAAAAGATCTTTAGAAGGAAACGTCGCAGCACATTCTTTAGTTTTACTTTTTATTAAAAATTATACCTCGTTTTTACAGTCTCATTCATTGATATGTCTTATTTCTATTGCATATAGGTAGGTATTCAAAGATATTTTTAATATTAATATACAGTTTTAGTAGTTTTAATCACTCATATTCATATCGTTATGTATATTTATGTATGTCGTTGTGTATATTTGTGTGTAAAATTTATGGTGGTCCAAAAATTTAAATTTTGGAAAACATATTCTCCACAAGCCTGCCCTTATTCCATATGGCATTTTGCAACTGAGGAAAAAAATTCAGGTTATTTGATCAATATTTAGGGGTCCTTATGATTTAACACTTATTATTTCAAAAACAGAATTTTCAATAAATCTCCGATATTTTGTTAAAATAACTTTTATTAAGGATATAAATTTATAAAGCAATACAGTGGAAATGTTATTTTACATTTACAATAGCCATAAGTCAAGTTTCTGGAATGTTAATTCTACATGTTAGACTCTCAATATTTACAATCGCTTACTAGCATCATCGCCCATTAGCGTCGCCTTCCTGGACTTTGGAAGCTGTTGAACAAACTGGAGAAGATACTAAAACTGTTCTTCATTCTTGGTGATACATGTATTAAATTTTTGAATCAGTGCGATACCTCCTTCAGCACAGTCATTTACTACTTTCATTTTGCATACTTTCTCTTTGAGTACAATGAAGTTGGGATCAGAAGGCCACAACAGAGGGTTTTTGCAAAGGAAAGATGAAGCTTTTTATTTTCCGTTTTTTAGGATATCAAAAAGCTCTGTAGTACGCTGTATGACATATGTATCCAGAGGACATGCTTAAACTGTTTACTTTCAACTCTCTTTAGAGCCTTACCCTTTGGTGGGCGCTGTAGGGTTTTGACCATCTCAATTTTGGTGTCGTCACTGACACGGGAATCAAAGAGCCAGGCCAATTAAGTTTTCAGAAAAGAACCACAGAAGGCGTTTAAATCCCACTTAAACAGACTTCTTCACATCACAATCGGGGTATGCTTCGACCTAGCAGTATAATAGGCCATAATTTCTTCTCTAAGCTTCTTTGTTTGGTTGTCGGAGTGAAACAGATAATTACTGCATGAAGAGTATATTTCCTGGTAAATCTGAGGCCAGTGTTTCCTGAAACGCTTAAAATTAGCAACATCTGGACCCCCACTTACTCCAAAAGCTGCACTGAAAACAGACGAGAGCAAAATTTCAAGTACATGGTGCCTATATGGAATCCATATAAGATTAATCTTAGACTCTGTTCTAGAATAGCACACGCACCACTCTTCAAGCCTATTGGCAGCTGTTGTGTCAAAAACGAGAGCACGAACATTTTCCCTCAGGTTGCAATCATCGAGAGCGTTTAGGGAAGTTGTAGCTTGTTGCTGGCCAGCCCCTTGAATAATCTTCCATTTCCAGTGAAGAGTATCGCTACTCTGTCTACTTTTTCAGTGCCCCCGGCAACAAGTAACTTGCCATCCCAGTCTAGAAGGCTCTTGACTCATTTTCTTAACTGCGAAGTCACAACTTTCAATTCATAGGGAGTCCTAATTATTATCCAATTGATCCAAATTTTGGTCTGGTGGTTCAGTTTGCATAGTGGAACAAAGGCAGCCGTGTGGAGATAGATATTTTTAACTTTTTATTTTTCCCATATAGTTATGGACCACCCATATATATATATTATAGGCTCGATGTCGATACCACCAATCTCTGTCTACGGACCACTACCCAAACCCAAATCCCAATGAAATAAACTTGTACTTTTTCTCTCCCTCAATTAACACATCAAAATCATCCTCCTCCGTCTTTTCACTTACGCCATCTTTCAACCCTGAGACAATTTTTATTCCTTAGACATTTAACTTACCGACATTATTTCCTCCGTTCTGAAATCCCGCTCCAGATCGACTGGCTTTGACGAGATACCCATCAAATTACTGAAATTATGCCTCATCGATATACTGTCCTATTGTCCTATTCTTCATATATAATTTTTCACTACAAAACGCAGTGTTCCCGAAATCTTGAAAAAAAAGCCTTAGTCCATCCTATAAACCAGTGGTTCCCAAACTGGGGGGCATATCAGGGGGGGGGCGAGACAAGTTGAACATTAAATACAATTTAAGTAGTCTTTCTAAAATTCTAAATTAACCATGATGTTTAGAAAATTGACCACTTTGATATAATAGACAAACCTTCTTTTTGGTTAAAATATATCAATCTTCGTTTATATTTGCCCTTTTCAAGCACCTATTTATGTAAAAAAGTATTTTCAACACTTGTGGCAATTAAAACAAAGTATCGAAATAAACTTGATGTTGCTAGAGACTTGCGTTGTGGACTTACTAAAGCTCTGTCACGAATAGACATATTTGTAAGAAAAATGCAAGCCCATCTATCTCACTAACCAACCTAATCTATTTTTCTCTTATTAATAATTTTTGTATTTTATGAAAACTATTATTGTTGTACCTTATGGCAGTACAAATAAATGTTTGGTTTTCAATGTAATACTTATTTGTTTTTGTTTTGTTCCTAGGCCCACACAATTTATTGTTAAGGGGGGCGCGAGAAGCTTTCAATTCAACAAAAGGGGGGCGTGGTACAAAAAAGTTTCTGAACCCCTGTTATAAACAAAACCTTTACTCCAGTATCTCCCAATGACTACCGGCCAATCTCCATACTTTCCAACCTTTCCAAAGGTCTCGAAAGAATAGTCCAGGCTCAAAGATCAAATTTTCTCGAACAGTCCAAACTCCTTGATCCACTTCACTCAAGCTTTTGTCCTGGTTTCTCTATACGATCTGCCCTTACCTAAATCACCATTGACCTGCATACAGCCATGGAAAACAAACAACTAACTGTTCTGACCCTACTTGACTTTTCTAAAGCTTTCGGTTCCTTGAACTATTTTATCCTTGCCTCCAAACTAATGTCATTGTCCTTTTCCAACAGTTCTATCCGATGGTTCCAATCATTCTTCTCTGATAGATCTCAAGCAGTTTCCATACCCAGTCAACCCCTTTCCACTTTCCTCACTCTGTCCTCAGATTTGGCACAGGGCTCAAGCATCTCTGCTCTCCTTTTCAACTGTTACATCAACGATCATCCTAAATCTGTCAACCAATGTTCATCTATATGCTGACGACTTCCAATTCTATTGATCCTTTCCTCCTTCTGAGCTATTATTTGTGTTCGCCAGTATTCAGCAATGCCTAGGTAGGATCAGTGCCTGAGCAAAGCTGAACAAACTGGAATTGAACGCAATGAAAACTCAGGCCATTGTTCTAGGTCCCACTCCCTCTTTACAGCTATCCCCACCCTCCCAACAACAATCCTAAACGACCACTCCATCATAAACAAACATAAACAAACTCTTCTTTCAAAATCCTAGGCACCACTAATGATCAAAACCTTTTTTGGAAACCCCATATCACCTAAATATCCCAACGGTCAATTAGCTCCCTGAAATTATTCCATCGATCTCGGTATCTCCTTACACAATCTACTCGTAAGCTTCTCGTATCTTGCTTCATCTTCCCCCACTTTGACTACTGTAGTGAGGTATACGGGGCCTTTCGAAAATGCTTGAGGTCCGTTTAAAGCGAATAATTAACTGTGCTCTAAGATTTGTCCTTAATTCTTCGTGGCGATCCCGGGTGTCACATCACTATGAAGAATTAAAGTAGCTCTTCCCTCCTATTCGTATACAATATTTCCTTAGTGCTTTTCTATACAATCCGTTAATTCGCAGCAACCTTAACATATCTATAGTCTCCTCCAATTCAAATCCTCAGTCCAGCACCACAAAATAAGATCACGCCTTTCCGATCTCTACAGTCGTTCCACAGAACCAAAGCATTCGAGCGCTCCTTCCTCACCCGCTCCACCACAGTGTGGAACTCAATCCCTCCTTTCATCCACCTTGCTTCATTTAAATCCTTGCTTTTCCAACATCTCTTGGCATCCTAATAAGATACTATAAGCTGGTCAATCATCTGCTTAAATAAATTAGTAGTGAATGATCGATTTCGTTGCCTATGCGTTTTGGTTATTTTTCTCAAAGAAGATATAGACAATGTATCTACTTCATTGCATGCTATTCCATTCATTTATTTTATTAAGTAATGTTTGTATTATCTATTTTATAAATTTTATAATTATTTTGTTCGTATAGTTATGTAATGTATATTTATTTTCGACAATTAGTGAAAATCCTTTCAAGTTTCGTAATTTTTAGTTATTCCATTTCTATTTTATTTTCATTATGTTTTTGTCACTTTTAAATACTTCATGATTCGTATTATTATGTAGCCTTCTAGCCATTCTTTTTATTTTTTTTGTTCATGATTGTTACGGCTTGGTTCCATAATAAAGTTTGTTTTCTATTCTATTCTACATACATATATGTTATATATATATATATATATACATATTTTTTTTTTAATTTGTCATATACATATTTTATTTTTAATTAAATTGTATTAAAAAATATATACATATTTTTAAGATATATATATATATATATATATATATATATATATATATATATATACATATTTTTTTTTTAATTTGTTCCCCCATGGTAACCCCATGGAGGGACCGTTTATTAATATTAGGACATGCTCCATACTTAAGTAAGCATATTACATGTCATTACATGTGATGTTAATAATTATAGATAAATTTGGTATCATAATTACAGAATACACTTTAGTATAATTTAACAATACAAGAACTTCAAAATTTATAGTTTGACTAAATTGATAATTTCTGAGACTAAAATTAAAATTAAACTTGTAATCCTAAATTATGTAATGAAAAAATAAATAAATTTAACAAATATACAAATAAACAAAAATGAAAGATATATATGTATATATATATATATATATATATATATATATATATATATATGTATATATATATATATACATATTTTTAAGATATATATATATATATATACATATTTTTTTTTTAATTTGTTCCCCCATGGTAACCCCATGGACGGACCGTTTATTAATATTAGGACATGCTCCATACTTAAGTAAGCATATTACATGTCATTACATGTGATGTTAATAATTATAG
The DNA here is from genome assembly GCA_037127475.1 of Arma custos. NCBI lineage: Eukaryota > Metazoa > Arthropoda > Insecta > Hemiptera > Pentatomidae > Arma > Arma custos. The sequence continues at coordinate 51,838,052 of CM073764.1, forward strand.
ATAAATTTGGTATCATAATTACAGAATACATTTTAGTATAATTTAACAATACAAGAAATTCAAAATTTATAGTTTGACTAAATTGATAATTTCTGAGACTAAAATTAAAATTAAACTTGTAATCCTAAATTATGTAATGAAAAAATAAATAAATTTAACAAATATACAAATAAACAAAAATGAAAGATTTTATGATATAAATGATGTAACTAAAAGAAAAAATCAATTCATGAGCTATACATTACGATTAGCGACAGTACTTAATAAAAATGTATACACATATATCCATACTCATAATAGTTACAATTAAAAATGAAAAACCAGGTATCTGGTGGATTGCCTTTCTTATGACCTAGAGCTGATCAAAATTTATGTCTTTTATAAATGATAATAAGTCAGTTTTAAATTTAGAAAAAATTAAATGTTCTGTCTCAGGCCAAGACCCTCGTTTCAGTATTATGTTTTTTATCAATTTAATTCTTTGTCGGTCGTATCGTGAACAGTCATATAGTATGTGTCTGAAAGTGTGGGTCTGTCCATCTTCATCACATGCGTCTGTTCTTATAATGTTAAATCTTTTCAAATACTGTTTTTTTTTTCCATGTTCTGTTAAAAATTGTGTTAGTTTGAAGTCTGAACTGTGTAATTGTTGGTAATTTTCGAGTGTTATGCGAGGAATGTATCTGTGTAGGCTGGGTGATTTTGTCGATGAAGTCCATGTAGTGTTCCATTTTTTAATTGTTCTATCGGTCAGCTGTTTCTTGAGGTAAGATATTGGGAACTTACTGTAAGAGGTCAAGAGCTCGCTGTTAGCTGCGTCTTTGGCTAAACGGTCTGCTCTTTCGTTGCCCTCATCTCCTGCATGTGCTTTAACCCAATCTATCATTACCCTCTTTCCTATCTCCGTCAATTTTATCAAAATTAACCTAATGTTTTCTGTTAAAGGGTCGTGTATGTCAGCGTTTTTAATGGAATGAATGATGTTCTTGTTGTCAGTGTGTATTTTAATGTGCATGTAAGTCTCTGACGGATGTTCGTATAGAAATTCTATAGCCTTTAGAACAGCGTATTTCTCGGCTTGGTTGTTTGAGCACCAGGAACTCAATTTGTAAAGTTTTTCGATAACGAAGCCATATATATATATATATATATATATATATATATATATATATATATATAAGTCATGCATACTCCATACAATCCCTCTGTGTTATTTTTTAAAATCTGCACTGTACACCCAGAGCTACCACGCTCCATATATATATATATATATATATATATGGAGCGTGGTAGCTCTGGGTGTACAGTGCAGATTTTAAAAAATAACACAGAGGGATTGTATGGAGTATGCATGACTCTACTAGTACTCATCCTGAATCTCATTGATGGGAGGAAAAACCTGGCTGATCTCAGATACATCACCTTATTGTAAAAAATAACTGTTGTCATTAAAATAGACTATTGTCCTAATATTCATAAATGGTACTTACATGGGGAGATAAAGAATATAGATAAATAGATTATCTATATAGAAATATCTAATAGAAATTAGATAAAGAATAATATGTATATATCACTGATCGCAATATTTATAATTAAATGCTGGTGTTGATCTAGATATTGTCCGGACTCTAAATTAAAGTGACGAGGGAAGTTCTGTAAATGAACTACTCTATATATTTGAATTTTAATATTATGGATATATTAAAGCATTGCGTAATAATTTGCGGTATTTTAATTTTACAATCTAGGAAAATGTAATATAGTATGAAGACTACAGAGGTAAAGCGAGGTAATTCGATTTTTTTCTCAAAATTTGTTTACAGCGGTTTCCGATAGATCTTTCAATGCCAAACAGGATGGTGTGATCAAATGAAGAGGGTAACGTTCAAACGGCTCAAAACAGCTGAAAAGTTATATCTTCATATGTAAGATAACAAATTTATTAAATTTAACATAAATTATTTACATTATATATGAAATTATAACATTGGTATTGGGCTAATTCTGAATATGGGGCGCTGATTAGTGTAATGTAAATATTGGGATCGAAACCGGCAGTACTAGTATACAACTATTTATACTTATAAATGGATCAACGCAGTGGGATCTCTTGTGCTCACCCAGCCTCTAAATGCGGGTAGCGTTAATTAGAGGAAAAACGTGGCGGTTTAGTGTGTTCTTGGCAAAATCTCAGTTTTAAGGTTAAAGTACTATGTTAAAATAATATGTTATTTTTTACTCTTTATCTTCGGCGATTATTATAATAAAAATTTTGAAAAAATAATCAGTTGTAACTGTTTATCCTTTGATCAACGCATAAAGAAATGCATTTTAATATATTAAATTGTATCTCCTATTTTCTATATGAAAAATGTAATTGCGTCTATTATTATTATTATTAATCGGTATTTCAAAATTTTTTGCATTAATTAAGAACCTCTTTGTTAAATATTTATGGCTTACTATTATATTTATAGGATTTTCATTTACTTAAGAAAAATATCCAACTTCTATTAAAAAAAATTTTCTCCTCCAAAACTGGACAAAAATTTATTTTTTAATTAGTTAATAATTAGAGATTCATATCAATCATATAAAAATCTTCCGTCATATAATATCTTTCCTATTTAGAAATTTTAAAAATAAATATTACGGAAATTACGCAGAAATAAATATTAAATAAACAAAAAATTAAATTCCATGAACTATTATTTTAATTTTCTTTCTTATACTGTTAAAATCTTTGTGGTTGAGCGTGATATCGGACAAATCATCTTCCTACACAATCATTTTTCAAGGAAAAGTTCAGTCTCTACAAAGTACTGAAAATAAGGTGTTTCAAGGGTTGGTATGTACAGGTTATTTTTATGTACATTTCTGTTATCCTTAGTATTTTATTCAGTAATAATGTGAAACCGTTGCAGCTAAACATATTTTGTATTTGAGAGCTAAATTTATCCAGATTGGACAAGGTGAGGGATAGAGTAGAACTTGACAGGGACCGGGGGCACTTGATAATGAGTGCTATGAACAGAAGTGACCACTCGATCCATCTCCAAGGGCACTCCGCTCTGAGTTATATCCGTACCAATGGCCAATTGTAGCGCCAGGTTTTCCATAAGCAATAACCGTTGGTTCAAGTCATTCCGGAACTGTTCAGTTCAGCGATCCCCAGCTCAAGGATTCGAATGCTACCATTCCACTTCCTGACGGTGGGAATGAAGGATCAGGATGGAATTTGCCACCATATTCTAAAGTGAAAACAAATCATTAATACATGATTTAACCTGTTATTTATTTCCTCTATAATATTATTCTACCTGCTAATTGTGAAAACTTGGTTGTACTCGTATGGACGTGTTGCAGGTTAAGGTGAGAAGAGAGGGAGGTGAGTGCGTTTTTTATCTGTTCCATAACACGCAAAACATGGCAGTATATTGTTCTTATGTATTCGTCAAACAGAAGAAAAATATTAGAACAGTGAAAACAAATTTTAGATATGTTTAAATTTTTTGCGTTTTGAAGATGTTTTATTTCTTGTTACCATATAGCGTGGTTTACTTTTAATAATGAATATTTTTGTAGCTCTTTAACCAATCTAACTGTGCTAGATAACTGAAAATCTCAAGTAATATTTAAACTACTATGCTTCAACTGACGAAAATAAAATCTGCACTCTTCAACTCACCAGTTCTTTATTTGATATGGTTTTGTAATTTTTGAGAAACTTCGCACAAGAAACTCATATAGCCGAGATTTTTAATTAAAAGTACCCATTTTATGGTGGTTGGATTGGCCCTGGATCGTTTCCAGAACTTCTAAGATCGAATAAAGGCTGTTACCAGAATGAGTTATTCTGCCATAGCCAAAATTCTATTATTAACATAGAATACGTATAGGTACGAGTTTATATGTTTACGAGTTACGTAATATATTCTGTATTTTATATCATATATACAGAAATAGAAAAATAGAAAAAAAAGAAACTAGAAATAAATGCCATAATTGCAAGAAAGAAATAAAACCAAAGAAAAAGATGAGAAAATCTAACAACTCGTTGAATATCTACAAAAAATAATAAAAATAAGGAATTATTTATAGTTACAATCATAAAACTATATGTATAATTATAATTTTGAAACTATTTGTAAGATTAAAGAATAGTTTGATAAATATGGACAAAATATAATAACAACTAGTTAAATACAAATACATCATGGAGAAAAGTAGAAACACATAAATGTGCATTAAAACTTAGAAAAAAAAATTGACATTTTTTCTTCAAACTTTCAATCAAATTTCGGTATCAAGCTTATTGTTGAGTCCCTATTACCTTTTTCTGTATTTTTTTTATAAAAAAGTAATTTGAAACAGGTATTTATTATTAATTTTGCAATTTATTTTTTAAATTATTCAGTTAAGGCTCTAAAGGAAAAACTAAACTTGAAGTTCTATTGGAGTGCCTTGAAAATAATGTTAAAAGCCGCTAACATCTTACAAAGAAGTTCTCTTTCTACTACTTCTGCTTGGCTGCTAACTTTCTCAATGGCTTATACATCTTTTAGCTCACTACACCTCCCAAATACTAACTCCTACCTTCAATCCCATCTACCTTCCCTGAGCAACACTCAATGTAATTGCTTACACCTAAAGACCTATTTCAGAGTTCATCATTGAGGATAATAAAGAACTTTACATTATTTGAGACGATTTATGAAACCTTGATTTTATGCTTAACCTGAATGAATTTGTCGTTAAAACTGGTTGGAGAAAAATCTTAAAGACAGCATTGGAAGTTTACACAAAATTGTAATTTAAATAAAAATTAAATTCGTTGTATATTAATGTAATTTAGTGAATAGAAAGTCAATTGCATTGTAAACACACATTTAAAAGATTAGATGAAAGCAGGACCCCATTGAAATGATCGAGAAAAAAATAATACATAATTATGTTAAGCCAAGAATTAAACAGTCTAATCTACTACTGATAATAATAATATAGGTTCAACAAGCAGTTTTCTTGGACACAGCTAAAGATGAAAAAATAAATAAATAAACTGATAACAGATGAGAGCCTTAACAATATAATTTTTTAATCAAAATTACTTTTTAATTTATTTGCTTTTATTTTTATTTAGTCTGTTACAATAGGAAAGAAATCTGTTTGCTAAAAGAAGTCTTTGACAATATTCATACAGGATAAATTTTTGTGCTATCGGGAACACATCACGGGATGGATCAGAAGATAGAGAAAAAATTACAAATGCTTAAAAATTATCATACCTACATCTGGAAAATAAAAAATCATACCATTCAATTCTCCTAATTAATTTAAAATACGATCCAAATAAAAAAAAAAATGATGTTGTTGGTCGATTGTGATTTTGATTATCTGTACTTTGGTTATTCATTCCATCACTTATTTAAAGTCATAAATTTTTGGTGAAAACAAAATTCGTGAACTGTGAAAATCAACCCATGATGTCGCATTTCTGATAAATAGCATAATTTAAAAATGCAAAATAGGACAAATAAATATTTTAACTTTTGATTACATGATCCGAACCAGAAAGCGCCCAATTGTATATTAAATGTTCAATTGAATTCTGGAAGATTCCACAGGATGCCAAATCCTTTAAAATAACCGGAAATTGTAGAAGAAGAAAACAATTCGAAAACCATCTAACTCGATTTCGAGGGACATGCTCAAAACCTAAGTACAAAGAGGCCATATTTTAATTAGGCAGATGAGCCTTTTGTAATTAATTGCAAGCTTTGAACGTTTGTCTGGCGAATGTTTAATGTAGCTTAAAGAGGCGAGCAGTTTTTTTCCCATTTTAGCCTTGTTTGAGGATTCCAAATTAGAAGTTTGTTAATATGGCGTTCTAGATAGCAGATCTCTTCAATGGGGATAAGTGGAATATATTAAAGTATACCAGAGAACAGGAAGTCGCATGTTTAAGAAGAGGGAAAAATGGTTGAAAAGGAGTTGAGAATCGATTCTTCTTACACTTGTTTGTCGAATGTGAGCTAAAGTTTTAAAAAACTCAAAAATATTAAATTTCAGACAATTATGAAATGATTATGTTATTTCGTGTGGGGCTGGGAGAGGGGACGGGGTATGATCGAGGGCACATGGGGAAACTGGGTGAAGAAATAAACCCCGAAAGATTTATCTATCAATAACCAAACGCTATTATATTGAAATAAAAATTACATTTAGCATAATGAAAATAAAACTCTAATTTTACAAAAGAATCACCCTCAATAATAGTACTTAATAATAACAAGTGAACTAGACTCATACACCAGATTGCAGTACCCATAATCCCATAATACCAGTACTCATAATCCCTAAAACCACTAAAAATAATAATTTCAAATAATACTCAATCCATCATCGATAACAATAATCAAGTCCATTATCTATAACAATAATCCTATGCACTAATAATAATTATAACTTCAACATTCACCCTCAGTACTCATTATCTCGTAACCATTAATAATTTCCAAACAAAACTCGATCTATCATTTAGAACAATAATATTATGCATTAATAATAATCACAACTTGAACATTCACCCTCAGTACTCATTACCTCATAACCGGTAATAAAAACCATAATTTTATTATAAAACTGTTTCCATAATTCCATATACACCAATGACAATTTCTACTCAAATATCCACCATCATTAATCCTTATCTCATAACCGCTAATTTTTTTTTCATCCTCCAAAAATTTTAATTACAATATGATACAAATTTACAGAAATTCCTGAAAGTGCTTCTATATAAACCAAAGCCTTCTGTTACATTTCGGTATTTTAAGGCGTTACAATGGGCTGAGTTTGCTGAAGGCGGTTTTTGCTCGAACCGGCTCAAAGCCGCTGACTTTAAACAATACAAAACAGGGATGGACTGTTTAGCGGGATCAAGAATAGTTGTAGAAGGAAGAAAGTGGAGGAAGGAAGAAGGAAAAGGAAGGAACCACGAGTGCTGATGCTGGTGGCGTAAATCCCAATATCATCCGCATATGCTGCTACCATTGCTCCTGGATGCTTCATTGCGACCACGGGTGCTGTGAAAATCACAAACATCAGTGGCCCCAATACAGAGCCTTGAGGTACTCCACAGGTGGTGGTGCTAGAAGTCGAGTAACTATTACCGACTCGTACGACGACTGATCTTCCGCTGAGATAGCTTTGGATCAGACGACATAGAGTGGCGGGAAAGCTAAACTCTTCTAAGCGTCGGAGTAACAACTCATGAGACACACAGTCAAAGGCCTGGGTGAAGTCCAGTGAAATGAACGCCGTAGCTCTGTTCATCTGCATGTGCTCTATGGTGTGCGCCTGCAGCTTATCCAGGTGGTTGTCACAGGCAACTCCTCTCAGGAAACCAGTCTGCTCAGGGAGGATGATGTTGTTCTCTCTGCAGTGCTTCGACATGTGATGGTGAACCAGTCTCTAAAAGATTTTGCTCATGTGAGGGAGCAAGCTGATCGGCCTATTATCAGGTAGTTCCCCACTCTTCCCAGACTTAAGTAGTGGCACTACGACGGCTTGTTTCCACACCTCAGGAAAGTACGAGATCCTCATGCAGGTGTTGAAAATGTTCAATAGAAAGGTTTTACCCTTCCTAGGAAGCATCTTCAACATCACATAGGTGATATCATCCTGCCCTGATACTCTGTTACCTTTCGTGCGTCGTAGTACTGACTCGAGTTGACCGAAGGTGGAGAATGTGGGCTTCCTGTAACTGCTAATAACATAATAAATCCCCTTAAAAACCAGTTCCCTCTTCTCCCACCATAGTTCTGTGTGCACTAATACTTAAAGAAAAGATTCCTATCTGTTTGTGGCCAAACGCGGCGAATGACAAAGAAGTAATTACTGGCTCTATCTTCAACTGATCACCCGCCGGCCTTACCCCAAGTCTAGTCCGACTACAGTACATAGAAAATCTAATACCTTCCTCTGATTTCTTGCTCCGGAACCAAGGATTCTCGCTAGTACTTCCGTTCAACTCATCTTCAGCCCCAATCTCCAATCAGGAGACCCGCCTGGCGTTGGAAGTGGTTCTCAAATTCTCGGACCTCGAGAGGAAAACCGCCGGGTCCTTGACGGCTTCTACGAGCTGGCGTAAGCATTCTTACTCCTTCGTCTGACAGGTGCTGCCTCTGGTGGTCATCATTATCTCCATCCATCTGCGTATGTATTTATCTTTTCTAAAAGTTCGAATAGGGTCGAGGATTTTCGGCGGAAACTTCTGAGTCAGACCGACCTCCTTTCCGAATTGGAGTTATAAACTGCTTGGTTCAGCGTCGCCACAAAACAGACGGCACCTTCTAGTAATAATTAACTTTTAAATATCAAAACTTACTGTTAAGGACCTACAATGCCTTTAACTATAACCATATGCATAGAAAATAGTTATTAAGAAAATATACCTACATATTAATGTACAAAATCCTTATAGCTTAAAGTCTTTTTAAAACCTATTAATGAGAAGAAGCAAATAAATGCTAATCATTTTCTATAGTACGTAAAATCCTTCCTCTCTGATAGGTCCCAAGCGGTCTCTATGCCCAACCAACCCCTTTCCTCTTTCCTTACTCTATCCTCAGGTGTGGCACAGGGCTCAAGCATCTCTCCTCTCCTTTTCAACTGTTACATCAATGATCTTCCTAAATCTGTTCACCACTGTTCCTAACATCTATATGCTGACGACTTCCAAATCTATTTATCCTTTCCTCCATCTGAGCTTTCATATGCGTTCGCCAGTATTCAGCAAGACCTAGATAGGATCAGTGCCTGGGCAAAGCTGAACAAACTGGAATTGAACGCAATGAAAACCCAGGCTATTGTTCTAGGTTCCAACTCCCTCCTTGCAACTATCCCCACCCTTCCAACATTAATCCTAAACGACCACCCCATCAGTTTCAACTCCTCCGTTAAAAACCTAGGCATTACCATTAACCAAAACCTTTCCTGGAAACCACATGTCACCCAAATATCCCGACGAATAATTAGTTCCCTAAAATTATTCCATCGTTCTTGGCATCTCCTTACACAACCTACTCGGAAGCTGCTCGTATCATCCCTCATCTTCCCCCACTTCGACTACTGTAGTTTGGTATACGGGGGCCTCTCGAACATGCTTGAGAGCCGCTTAAAAAGAATAATGAACTGCGCTTTAAGATTTGTCCTTGGTACTCCGAGGCGATCCCGGGTCACATCACTATGATGAGTTAAAGTGGCTCTTCCCTCCCATCCGTAGACAATATTTCCTTAGCATTTTTCAATACCGATCCATCAACTCGCAACACCCTTCATATATCTATAGTCTCCTCTGTACAGCACCAAAAAACAAGATCTCGCCTTTCCGATTTCTACATTCCTTCCCACAGAACTAAGGCATTCGAGCGCTCCTTCCTCGCCCGCTCCACCACTGTGTGGAATTCAATCCCTCCTTTCATTCGCCATTCCTCTTCACTAGCTTCATTTAAATCCCTGCTTTTCCATCATCTCTTGGCATCTCAAAAAGTCGCTCTCCAAGCAGGTCAAACGTCCGCTTGAATATATCAGTATTGTAAACTCGATCCCGCTACCCTTTTGTTTTGTTTATTTTTCCTACAACAAAGATGATACCGACTTTTTAAATATATTATCGCATGCTATGCTAATCAATTATTTTAGTTAGCAATTTCGTCATTAACTACTGTATTAATATTATTAATCATTATTTTGTTAATATAAATACATTTATTTTCGACAATTCGTTAAAAAGCAGTCAAGTTCTTCGTACTTAATTTATTTATTTCCTTTCTATTTCTATTTTTACAATGTTTTGTCACAGTTGATTATTTCATGATTTGTGTTATTATGTAGCCTTCTGGCCAGATGAATTTTATGTTTTTTTTATTTGTTCATTATGGTTATTCTAAAGGGACTTGGTCCCAGAATAAAGTTTATTTTCTATTCTATTCTATTCTATTCTAAAACTGGTGATGAGTGTACAATTTCTTAACACAGATTACATTAAATTTTCCTCTCCCCGTTACAATTACTAAAATGGAATCCTTAAAAAGAAAATATAATGGAATGTAATATGTCTTCGGTGAAACATCATCGGAAGCCATCGCATTCACCTGCGGAGTACCTCAGGGGTCTGTGCTATCTCCAGTACTTTTCTCGGTAAACACAGCTGAAACTGTTGGAGCCAACTACAAAAAAGCTGCTGTAGCAGCCTATGCCGATGGCATAGAGATCTACAGCAGCTCGATCAGCGCAGAGAGAGCTCTACGACAGGCGGAGGAGGTCTGTGCGAGCATCACACAGAAGCTAGAAGGACTCAACATAACAGTTAATCCTAAAAAGATGGACTGCATAATTTTCTCATTTCAGGGAAAAAAGCGCCGCCCTCTCCCTAACGTCTATAGGGTAGCGGGACACGAGAACAGACCAGCGAGCAGCATTGTCTACTTAGGTGTCACACTTGACCGACACCTGAAACTAGCCTACCACTGCAGGAAGAAGCTCAGGTCAGTCAGGACCAAGTCTTACAGACTTAACCATTTGCTTACATCTCCTAACTTATCCCTCCTCCTTAAGCTGACCATCTACAAGAGCATCTTACGACCGGCGCACAGTGGATCGAATCAACGCATTTGTTGGACATTGGGCCAATTCTCTAATAACTAAATTAGTCCTTTATTTTGATCTTAAATTATACTTTATACTTCTTGTCAACAAAATACATAGATAAATTAATTGTGAAATCAAAACAAATGAAAAAATCTGAATCGAAGTATAAATTTTTCTAAAAACTCTCATGTTTTTAAATCAATCCACTGCTTCATGTAATGGCTTAAATTAATCGTGCACCTACTGGAAAACAACTCATCCATAATAAGATATTTTAGGCAAATAAAGCTTGGGATTATTTCAATCGTCTGGGATTTTTCGGTGAAAATGGGGGGTAAAACTAAAAAAATCAATTGCGCAAATCGCTTAAAATCGCCCGAAAAACTAACCTCACAGTAAATAACTAGAATGTTTGTACTTTTTTTTCCATTAGTCGGATTCTGCTACTAGGTGCTATTTTCCGAGAAAATGATTTTTCTTTATCTTTAATTTAGAGAATTAATTTAAAATAATTTCTGTAGTTATTGGCGTATACTTTACGCAAGTTTTCTTTTGTTTACCAATGTTTGTTTACCCTCAATTATTCGAATAATCCTTATCATTATATACATTATATACAGGTGCAATGGTTCCTACAACAAATCGTCATGTTTTTTAGTTTTTTCAATTAAATCATATAAGTTTTAAAGATTATGACATGGTATTGGAAGCATGGATTAATTCGTTTGGACTAGAACAAATTTCAAACACCGCAAAGTTCTGCTTACGGGAAAAATTAAGAAAATTCAGTGGTAGCTTGTACTCTCGCTGGATTTCGCCCCACAGGAATATCTTTTCTGGAGAAGCATGAAAACTGGTTGAATTTGGATTTCATTGTTCCTGAAGATGTTAGCCAGGACCTACCTTCATCGTCATCGTCATTAGAAAATGTTCAGAGGATATGTTCGCTTTTAACATGAAAAAAAGATTCAAATCTGATGAAAATTCGGATCCTTTAATTAGACTCTTAGACCGAAAATAATAAACATTAAAAGTGATTTATTACAAGAAACACAATCACTTATTGTCACTTAGAATATAGAAAAACAAATCCTAATTAAAATTAAGTTGTTAATTTTGGTTTAATTGTGATCGTTATTTAAATATAACAATTTTATATAGGCACCTACATTTATTATAACTTTGATGCATCAATTATAACTAGATATATTGACTAACAAAAGTAATTATCAATTATTATATTAATTTTGTTCAATGATTAAATTTTTTGATTTGTTACTTTTTCCTTTGTGGAACTTTATTTAATACCTATGTATCTGTCTTTCCATAGAATACAGTATTGTACCTATTCTCGTAGTATATAGGTACAATAAATGGTACAATGATAGATAATAAATTATCTAACATCGAGATATCAAATCGAGAATTTTTACATGTTTCCCCTAAATGATCTGATCCTGTTCATCATATAATTAAATAGTCCATTCAAAAAGCTTTAAAACCGTACCAGTAGCCTTATTCTAGGAGAACCAGAAGCGGAGATATTAATGAATGTCCAGTCCTCCGTAACGCTCGTTCCACTGTGCGGCGCTCCTCCACAGAGCACCACTATTAAGTACCATCACACCGGCAACAGCAAAAAAGCTCCATCAGTTTCAAAATGGCGTACTGCAGCGCATAGTTAGACACACAACATTAAACAAAACAAAAATGGACCTCCTACACACTACTCTCAACTTACCGACAGTTACAGACTTCATAAAAAGCAGACACATTAAATTTTTTGACAGTCTGATATTCAGTACTAACCCTCTTTTCAGGACACTCACTCCAGCAGGACGGCCACAAACGTGGCAAGATCACGTACAAAGTCTCAGCCTGAACTGAGAAATTAATAAAATAAACAAATAAAAGGAAAAGGACACGGTGTGCCCCATCACCGAAAAAATCCAAAGTTAATAAATAAAAAAAGAAATTAGAGCCTTCCATTTTCTCATCCTCCTCTTAAAATGTGCGCAGTACAGTAAAAGAGATTCCTCTCCAACCTAATCGTAATCCAGATTAGAAATCTTCAAACTTATAGGGGCTAAGAAAAAAAAAAAAAAAGTAATATGTCTAAAGAAAGAATCTCAGTTTAAACCTATCAGTGTCTAAAACTTTTTTAAACAAACTAGACGATTATAACAAGTAACTTAATACTAAAGCACAAAATAAAAAAGTTACTTAATTATAATTAATTTAATTAATATCCATGCTGTAACATTTATAACAATAAATATTAACAATCTGTTAAAAAAGGTCTTAGCTATTAGGCGTAGGTTATGTTATCACATCTTACACATAACCTTCTTTTGCATAAAGTATTAGATATGTGCATGTGTGTAATATATTACAAGCCTATATCAATCAATCGTTACTGGCGCTACAACCCAGTACAAGTCTTAGCCGCATCAAGGTGTCACCTCCAATCTTCTCTGTCCAGTGCCAAGGTCCTCCAAGGTCTGCTGGATCCAACAATGCTACCTGCATGCTTCTCGACCTCGTCTGCCCATCTTAATCGTGGCCGTCTACGTTTCTTTTTTCCGTCAACGTACCCAAATAGTAGTCTCTTATGAGTAGCGTTGTCCTCAATTCTGGCCACATGTCCAGCCCATCTAAGCCTAGCTATTCATATGTGGCTGACCACATCTAGCTCCTGATTACACCCGATACATCTCTGCAATTCTGCCTGTGTCTAAATTGATCGTCAACTCTTACTGCTCCAAACATCCTTCTTAATAGTTATCTTTCGAAGAGCAGTAACCCGTTGGTTTTTGCCCTGGACAGAGGCCAGGTTTACGATCCGTAAGTTAAGACAGGTCTGATAATTGCCTTGTAAAGTATCACCTTGGCTCTTCTTGATATCAGATGACTTCTTAAAATCGACAATCTTATATAGCCGATATTAAATTTATACTATTGTTGTTATAAAATAAATGTGTAATTATTGCAGATATGTATTAAATTAGAATTACATATTCGTTGAGTTCCAAGAAGCAATTAAACACAAAATTTGGCAGTAATATTAATTTTATCTTATTTATTAAAAAAAAATTCTAATAACTTTATCTCAAATACAAAAAAATATGTGATATGGACTCCATATTATTTCCTTGTAAGCCTATTAAAATATAAAGCTCAGAAGTGGTATTGAAACAAATTAAAATTAATATCTGTTATTAATGGTTCAATTATAATTAAACCATCAAATATAAATTATGTATAAATGCAGCAAAATATGTTTTATATAAAAATGTTAGATTATTGAATGAAAATCATGACAATAGGTCTATAAAAATAGTAAAAATAACTTACCGTTTTTACATCTCTTTCATGTAGAGATATTAAAAACCAGGTTCAAAAGTATCAAATTGTTTTTGTCTGTAATATAATATTTATAAAAATTTAACTATGGAGGGGGGGTAGTCAAGATGTATGTCAAAGTGAATATTCAATATTCAGAAATTATTTATTTCAAGGCAACTTTTTCATACAGTCTGAATTATTTAAATTTTCAATTTGCAAATTTAAATTTTTAATATTAGCCCGGTTTTCTGGTATACTGACCCTCTGAACAATAATTTTTGCATATAGTTTATTCATTAATCAAAACACATGAGTTGCACAAGCTCAATACAAAATATTAATTATTTAATTTAAATAATTAGTGCATAGTTATATTTTTTATAACTTGTATTTGTGACACGCCAAAAAATGTTTTAATCTGATTATGAATAGTAAAATATCCGTGCTTGGGTTTGCGGACTATTTGTTATTGTTGTGCGAAATTGCGGAAACTATATAACTAAATACAGAAACGTTGATAAATCCAGGTAAGGAAATATGGCTGGAAGTAAATTTGGATAAGACTATGTACATATTTAGTAGCAGAACAGAGAGAAATTTTAGGGAAATTATCTTGGGTGGAATTAAATTTGAACATGTCGAGAAATTTAAGTACTTAGGTTAGCAACAACAAAAAACGAAATTCAAGAGAAAATAAAGGAGCGATTAAAGGCAGGAAACTATTGTTATTATAAGCTCGCGACTTTTTTCCGGAAATCTAAAAATCAGAATTTATAAAACCATCCTTCAAACACTCCTCTAGGGATGTGAATCGTGGCCGCTAACGCTGAGGGATGAACAACGTCTTAAGGTATTCGAAAATAAGGTTTTGCGCCGAATATTCGGTCCAAAAAAGGATGAAACCACAGGAGAATTAAGGAGATTACACAACGCGGAATTGCGAAACATGCACCCGGTATATATTACACAAGTGATAGCGTCGCGAACATTAAGATGGGCTTGTAAAGTTGTTGGACTGAGTAACGAACGAATTCCTAAAAAGTTAATAAGCACTGTGCCGACTGGTAAACTTCAGAGGGGTAGACCAATATGTAGGTGGGGAGATTGCGTTAAGAGTGATCTGAAGGAATTGGGTTTGGGTAACTGTCCCTAGAAACAGATTTGCAAGTGGAAATTGGTGGTATCCGCATTGAGCCTTGGGGTTCCCTAAGCCTTTTTATTTATTTATTTAAACTTGTATTTCTGTTTACACAGATGTTAATGCACTTAATTTGAATTTTAGCATTATTATTATTTATCATTGGCCATTCCTATGAAGTTTTTACAAAGAAGACAGGGCCGTGCATTTTCAACTCCCCCACCTGTCTAATGAAGACGTGCTCATGCATATGCCATGTTTCTACTCTTAAATATATTTTGAATATATTTGATTGATATTTGGGATGCCAGAGTATCATTTAGAATGATTACTCAAATTTGTATTTCTATGCCTTAGTCTTAATTGGATTCTTTTCCAGAGGTCTGTTCTTGTATTTACCAATTTACTCATCTATTATACCTTCAATATATTATTCATAACTAATATATGATATATGGGAGTCTGCGACTCCGGCTTTTTCTTATCTCTGCAGTCTCCTTGACCTTAGGGAGCACCATCTACCTGCGTGAACTACTTCTTGCAGACCAACATTGTTCGAAACCAACCGGCCCTTCGATGGGTCATTCGAACATTAGTTCGAACGAAGGCGAGTAGCGTTCCAGCCGTTGACGAGGAAGGACCTACGACTGATGCGCTCCTGGAGATTATCCCCACTTCGTTGTTGGAAATCTATGGTCATTGTGCTTCCAGCTGCCAGAGAGGTAAGTCCAGTTTTTCCCCTTGTCCGAGTTTATCGCGACCTGGAGGGGGAGTGTTTGACTGGTTGAGACCCGAGGGACAATATTGCAAATCGGGACTCCCAGGGATCGTTTGAGCCTGCCTAATTAATAAAATATTAATTAGTCGGACTGGTGTGGACCATTGCATATTTTGAATTTTAAATAGCTTATAGTGAAGTGATTAGTGTAGTTAGACAAATTTTTTCTTCTGCCTCCTTAGTTATTTAAGGTGGGTAATATAAACCCCAAAGCAGAAGGAAAACAAACAAACAATAAAAAAGTTTTTATAAAAATCATAAAATTACGTAAGAAATTACGTAATGGATAAAAATAAAAAAGATCTTACAGGAGGCAAAAAAACGGAAAAAAAATTAACGAACGTTAAAGAAGAGGTTAAAAAAGTAATATTGGGAAAGGAAAAAACCCAAAAGTAACGGAAGAAAACAAGATGGCGGCCGAGGAAAGTGACAAAATGGAATACCTAGAGACGGAAAGAAACACAATGGGCGAAGAGGAACCGAGCCCGATGACGAAGTTCGTGGAACAGGTCACTGGTGAAGGGACCAGCAAAATGGTCATGCAGTTCACCAGTTGTAGTGACATGAATGATGGTATAGATACTGAAAGGGAAAAAATAATTTCCAGCCCCAGCTCGAAGAAAAAGAAGAGACTGAGGGAGGTAACTCCTCCCCTACTCTCCTACGAGGATAGCCCAAGTGATAGGGCAAGAATAATTCAGGAGAAAATGAGGCACTACTTGGAAAGGGCAAGAAACACCATATCCAAGGAAAAACAAGAATATATCAACGCGAGTGTCTCCAGCCTTCGTGATATCATCCTCGAACTGGAGACTGAGAGTTCGGTAATCCCTGCGTTGGTAAAGCATGTTGTGAGGGAGGTCCTCTGTACAGAAGAGCTTCACCAGATGGTAGCAACGAAAGTTAAAGAAATAATAGCCCCGAAAATAGGAAGAGAGAGAGTGCAGAAGCCGAAAGGAGAGAATATGACCCCCAGGCAGACAGAGCCAGAACCTGGGACGTCAAGGACGGAAAGCAAATACGCCGGGGCGGTACCAGCGCCGATGCCTCAAAGAACCTGCAAGACAGGCCAGATATGTAGAGGCAGGAACATGGCTACGGCTACGGAGGATGAGACTGAGGAAGAGCCATACACGACGGTGGAGAATAAGAAGAAGAGGAAAGGGGAAAAAGGAAACCCAAAACCAAACCTGGAACCTTGTACGGCGAAACCAAAAACTATGACAGAGATAGTGAAATCCCTACCAACAAAACCGAGCAACGCAAAGGCGCCGGTTTATATTACTATTGGCGCCGTAGGGAAAACATCGTCAGAAGTGTTGGATCAACTCCCGTCCCCGACGGAGCTGGGAGTCGGAGTGAAGCTTATAAGAGCCACTAAGGCCGATGGTGTATTGGTCAGGGTAGAGGACAGAGAAGCGGGAGATAAGGTGGTGGCCTGGCAGAAGCTGAAGGATGCTGGCCTTCAGGCCAAAGCTGCCAGTAGAAGATGGCCAAAGATGGAGGTGCGAGGAGTTCCCAACGGATGGAACGAAGAAAAGCTTATGGAAACGATAAAAGAAAGAGTGAGGAGCAAAGGAATAGATGTACAGGACCAACAATTGAGGATCCTGTATGGCCTGGGAGACAGGCCAGAATGGGGTTTACCAAAACCTGGGTGATCGAATTGGATCCCCAGATAAGATACGCCCTACACAGCGAGGAAGTGATAGTCGGAGGATGGTGGACCCTCACCTTCCTAGACACCCTCGACGCCCCGAGATGCCTGCAGTGTCAGGGATACGGACATTCCAAGGCAACATGCAAACAGGAGGGAGTAACATGCAGGTGGTGTGCGGGATTGGGGCACTTAGCAAAGGAATGCCCCAACAGGACCGCAGGTGAGAAACCCACCTGCAGTAACTGCAAGAAAGGAAACTTAAAGAGCATAAGGCACCAGGCAGGTAGCCGGGACTGTCCGGTTCATTGTAAGGAGTCCCAGAACCTCGCGAAGAGAACGCGATATGATTGAGGAACTGAGAGTTCTCCAGGTAAACATGGGGCGGAGACGCATGGTGGCGGAGGAGTTGAGGGCCCTCTCCCATCGATATGACATTATGGCGGTCCAGGAGCCGTGCTGCCGGAGAAATGTGGTCACGGGCTTTGGTCTGACATCGAGGGTGATAGCGCTGGGCAGTGCAGAGAGGAGGCCCAGGGCTGCGGTGGTCATCACCAACCAGACCCTTGATGTGATGGAGCTGCGGCAGCATATCACTGCGGACATGGCCTCATGCCTGATAAAGTGGAGAGGTGTGACCTTCGCGCCAATGTCGGCATACCTCTCTGACAGGATAAATATAGAGGAAGGAATTGGGGCCATGCAGGGTATAGTTGCCGCATACAGGAAGGTAATCATCTGCTCCGACACCAACGCCTGGAACACGATCTGGGGTTCCACGAGAACAGATAGAAGAGGAGAGAGCCTTGGCGGGTTTATTAATAGTCAACAGCTGGTGGTCATCAATGAGCTCTCTAGCACACCAACGTTCGAGGGGCCCAGGGGACACAGCTGGATTGATGTGACGATCGCGTCGCCCGCCATGGCGAGATATGTTAAGAGGTGGACCCTCAGACCAGAGACGAGTTCAGACCACACGGCCATAGCCTTCGGCCTCACTAGAGATGGGGCCGACGAACCATCGTACTACGGTGGGGAAAAGGGCTATGTAACTAGAAGGGCGAACTGGACCGCCTTTAGGAGTCACCTGGAGGGATTGCTGGTGGATGATGACTGGGAGCGGATGATGTCGGACCGGGATGATTCGATTGATGCCGAAGTCGGTCGTCTCACCGACATCATCCGGGACGCGGCGGAGCAATCCCTTCGGAAGAAGACAGCGGTGAGAAGACCGGTCCCATGGTGGAAGCCGGGCCTAACCACCCTCAAGAGACAGATCTACAGGGCTCGGCGGTTGTACCAGAAGTGCAGGTGTGAAGAGCGACGCACTGCACTTCGGGATGAGTACAAGCGCAGGTTAGCTGCCTACCGCAACGTGGTCCGCGCGGAAAAAAGGAAGTCCTGGGAGGAGTTCGTAACGGAAGAAGTCGGGAAAAACCCCTGGGGTATACCGTACAGGGTCGCATTGGGAAAGCTTTCGCCCATGCAGACTATAGCGGCCCTAAGGATTGGAGATGAAAGAGCGGTCTCCATGGAGGAGTCTGCACAGATATTCATCCGAAGCACATACCCCAGGGATGACCCGAACCAGAACTCCCAGGAGCAGGAGATAATCCGACGGACCACGGAATACCCGCCTGGTACTGAAATGTGCCCACCATGGGACATCTGGGACATCCGTACAGCCGTGGGCAAGCAGCACACGGGACGCGCTCCAGGACTGGACAAGGTGGACGCCTCCATGCTGAAGGAAGCTATCCCTTACATCGAGGAACGGATGTTGAAATTATATAACGCCTGCTTGGACAGGGGATACTTCCCGAGGCAATGGAGGATCGCAGATTTGAGATTGCTCTACAAGGGAGGGGGCAAAGATAAGGAGCTACCTAGCTCCTACAGGCCTATCTGTCTTCTCCCTGTGATGAGCAAAGTCCTGGAGGGCCTCATGGTGACCAGCCTGCGACCCACACTCAGCCGGGCCAGTCACCCACGGCAGTACGGATCGACAAAAGGCCGGGGAACCGCAGACGCACTGCTGCAAGTACGCAATGACGCAGAGGCGAGGGCGGAGAAGTATGTCATGCTAGTCCTATTTGACATATCATCCGCCTTCGACAGTGTGTGGTGGCCGAGCGTCCTTCAGCAGCTCCAGAGATATGAAGCACCGAGCAATATTTACGCCCTGGTAAAGAGCTACCTCGAGGACAGACGAGTCACGGTCCGGGGTAGCTACCACAAGCACGTGGACAGGGTGGAACGTGGATGCCCACAGGGCTCGGTCTTGGGACCGGCCCTGTGGAAGTTGGTATTCGACGAATTGCTCGGTGTATTGGAGGAAGAGCGGTTCCCTGCCACGGCATATGTGGACGACCTCGCGGCAATAGTGTACTCGAATAGCAGGGCCGGGATCTCGGCAGAGGCAGAGAGATGTGCCAACTTGGTAGGAGCTTGGTGCGAGAGGAAGATGATGAGGATGGCCGCCGCTAAGACACAGGCCGTTCTTTTGAAAGGAAGAACAGATAGGGCTCACCCTATCAACATCAGCGTGCAAGGCAGCAGGATAAGGGCAAGTGAGGAGGTCACTTACCTAGGAATAAGAATTGGAAAACATTTGGATGTGACACCTCACTTGAACCACCTAGCAACGAGGGTGAGCCAAACACTGAACGGTCTCAGTCGAATTGGCGGTGCTTTCTGGGGCCTCAGATACCCAGTGAGTATGATAATATACAAGGGAGTCGTACTGGGTATCATGAGGTACGCATCCCCCTTTTGGAGCAGGAACCTCTCGCAGAGACAGAAGAACAAGTTGGCAACGGCTCAGAGAACGGCTCTGCTAAGAGTGACCAGGGCGTATCGGACGACATCACACGAGGCGGTGCAGATCCTAGCGGGAGGTATAACCCTTGACCTCCTGCTGAGAGAAGATGCTATCAAGTTTGAAGTCAAGAGAAGAGGCTTGGCAGCTCTCCCGGAGACACTACAAGTGAGGATCCAGGCGAACCCCAACAAATGGAAAGATGAGGTAAGGAAGGACTCACTGACGGAATGGAATGGACGGTGGGTGATATCCGAAAAAGGAAGCACCCTTAGGAAATACTTCCCCACCGTTGAATCAAGATTAAAGGCCAAGTGGGTCCTTCCCGATTATTGGATGTCACAGATCCTCACGGGGCATGGGGGTTTCAGATGGAAACTAGCACAACATGGATATGACCTGGACCCCCATTGCCCCAGCTGCGGAGTCCCGGAGACTGCCGAGCACGTGGTAGCATCCTGCATCGCATACGACGCCCTGAGGACGAGGTTGTCCACAAAGACCGGTATATATGCGATAACCGAAGACGTGTTCCCCGAGCTAGTGGAGGAGGAGAACTACACAAGCTTTAGGGAGTTCGTATACGGATGGAAAGAGGCCGTAGGATCGGCCCACTTCATGATTACGAGAAGAGGAAGGCCACCGGGAAGACCGCCGGACCAACCTATGGAGGACTCCGAGGACGAGGGTTAAAAGAGAGGAAGAAGACGAGGAAAGGATAAGGTGTAGCCCTAAGGTGTACAACCGTGCACCGGGCTACACCATAGTTCCGGTTTAATAAAGATTTAAAAAAAAAAAAAAAAAAAATATTGGTAAGAAGTTGCCATGAGTGGTGAACCCCCATTCATGGCAAAAGACCTGTATGCCGTTGGCAGGAAAGGTGGTAAAAAAAAAAAAAAAAAAAAAAAAAAAAAAAAAAAAAAAAAAAAAAAAAAAAAAAAAAAAAAGTTCGAACGAAGGCCCGATAGCCAGATCTATCAATGAACAACCGAGAAGAGGAAGACCAGCTGTGAACACGGTGTTAGTTGAAGTGAGAAAGGACATAATTGGAAATTTGATCGTCAGGGATGAGACAAGGCAAAGGTGTAGAGCGTGTAAAAGCCAAACTATTTATAGGTGTGAGAGATATAATGTTAAATTACACCCAGAATGTTTTATATCATACCACAAATAAAAAATGGAAATGTGATTTTTTTGTGTAAATAGTGTGCACATTGTAATTTTTTATTTCTTTGAAGGAGTTTATTACCAAACGAGTGTAATAAAAGTTTTCATGTAACAGTATTATTGCATCATCTATAAACATATCACCTTACCTATCTCTAAAAAAAAATAACATAAAATAAGAAATTTTATATATATATATATATATATATATATATATAAAATACTCTACCAGCCACTGTTGCGTGAGCGCAACATTTTCTACCGCCATTATGGCTGAACAAAGAATAATTACTTTTTATTTTTATTTGAATTAAACTACCCTAAAAATATTTCTTTGGAAGAAAACTCAAAACTTTGAACTTATTCTAGCCTTAGTTAAATAAGCAGGAGTTGTCCAAATATGTCCACAATCACTTCATACAACATGCCCATTTGTGGAAGTGTAACTACCCTAATTGGAAGGCATGATTCGAAATGTTTCGCACAACAGGCACCGCCATGATGAGACGTCGTTATCTGATTGGTCATCAGTAATACACCAATCAAATGCAATCTCCCACTGGCGGAGCAATCCCTTAAATTACAGAGAGTTAAGAGCCGTTCCTTCCTGCCTTTTGTACGCTCAGTGGTCATTTGTCCCCTCAGTCAAATAATAGGCAAAGTGTTTGCTAAATTGATTGAGTTCCAATTCTACCTGTTACTGTGAATAAGTTAGAGTTCTATTTAAACGGAAAATAGTTGGCTATAAAATTCTAACGTTAGAGTAAAATGGTTAAGGGTTGCAGTCAATGAATTATAAAATAAGAATGACTTATAATGTGCCCACGTTTCGGCACTAACATGGTAATCATTATATTTTGTAACTAAATCCTCCTCCTCTTATTTCACTATTTCTATTATATTCATTATGTATGTTTTATTATCTTCTAGATTTATTTCCATTCTTACTATTCTCTCCAGTTATTTCTTATTTGATCTTCTACTCTTTGTATTTCCTTTCATTATTACCATTTCTGTTTATAATAAACTGTAATTCTTCTGTGGTAGTTTAATGCTTTATACAATTTTTTCTGTTTCTTATTTTTTTGCTCTGAAGATGGCCTAAATCTTGAGCCAAAACATAGGCTGAATAAAATATTCATTCTTATTTTTTGTATTTGTTGACTGCACCCGCTGATCATTTTACTTTATTGTCAAGCTACAGTTTATTATATCGGAATCTTATTCCGCAAAAAGACTTTATAATATAATTTATTTATATTATTTTATTCTTATTCCTATTATTTTTATTTTTTTATTTTATTAACCATTTGAAAATTAAATTAAAAAGCTTGAAAGTTTTACTTAACTTATGTCAATATTCCCATACAACTTCAAGTTCAAATATAATAGAACAAAAAATATGACTTTATTAAAAAAAAAAAGTTGAAAATGGAATATCAGATTTGTGGTTCCTTAAATAAAAAACTTAAACCATTTACATTTATTACATTACTTTTTACATTTATTTCATTAAACCATTGCTACCGAAGGCTTTATTCGAAAATGCCAATTTGTCGTTTTTTAATGAGCAAATATTTAAATATATATAATATATATGTATATATATATATTATATATATATTTAAATATTTGTATATATATATATATATATATATACATATATATATATATATATATATATATATATATATATATATATATATATATATATATATATATATATATATATATATGTACACAATATATATATATATATATATATATATATATATATCTAATATTTAAATAGAGTGGAGCTATATTCAGTATCAAAAATTTTGAACATACGTAATTGGTCCGTATTCTTTTTTGGAACTTTTCCGAAATTAAGGATCAGTTCAAGAGAAATTCTAATCCGAATGGAATCATGTAGTGAGTACTGCCCTCCTAAAACTATTAAAAAAAAATTTTAATTTAAACCTTAAAACAACCAGTATCTCTACAATCTATGAAGGTTTTTTAGTTCACTACCTGGTAGAAACTTAACTGCTTCTAGGACGATACTAATGGAAGGAGGTGAATTATCCGCTGTCAAGCTCAACTGCCATCTTTTTTACTATATTAGATAGGTGTATAAAGTAATTGCGCATGGAATATAATGTTTTTGTTTATTTTAATTATCTTGTTTTTGTAACTGGAGTGCATCTTTATTAGTCAATCATTCACGTGAGTAAATTAAATTTTTGGGACATGTTTTTTGTATGTAAAATTATGTATTTATTTGAGTTGTCTTTTAATTTTTAGGTTGAAAATGTACAAAACTATATAAAAAAATTTTTAGAGAATATTTTTAAAATTAAATAGTGTTGAAGGACTTAAAAATGATGTAAATTGAAAATGACATGGAATTGTTGAAACGTTTTTAGAATAAAGAAAAATAATATATGACTGGAAAAGGTTTTAATTTACTCACGTGAATGTTTTTGTTTATTTTTATTAATCGATGAGCACTATTCGTTAATAATTATTTTTTAAATTGCTACATAGCAGATTTAACTGAAGTATATTGCATGATGTATTGCTATTAACAAATTAAAAATATCTCAGTCAGTACAATTCTGAATGTAAAAAAAAAAAAATTAGGAGTTGGAAATATTTGATTTATTCTTATAAATACAGTAGTAACCATAAGAAGGATTACTTATGAGTTTTTCTTAGAAATAATTACTAAAAAATAGGTTCTGATTGCAAAATAATCTTGATAATTATATCAAATACGGATTAATAAAGAATAGAGCCTACTTAATTAATAATATCATTAAGGAAGAAAGAGATAAAATTTAATATATTAAAAGACATGGTTTTTAAGATTGAATAACTTTCTTTAGGTGTTTATTAAAATTGTAAAAAGCAATGGATAAGAAAAACAGTTTTTAATTTATAATTAATGTCGTTCTGAGTTAAGGATGTAAATAATGGAGGAATTCTTTCAAAGAGTTATGAAACAACGGAAGGACAAAACATAAAAGACATTCTTTTTTTTTTTGTACTTTTACATATTTGTGTGTGTGTGTTTTATTAAAATACAAGCGGAAAATAGAACGGATGTATTCAGATTTAAGAACCATTAAAATAATGTGAAGAACGTAAAAGTGCTCATGAATTCAGAGATAGGAATGAAGTACCTGAGATCATATTAATTAATAATAAAATTATGTTTTCTCATTATTAATTAACATGCTTTACTAATAATAAATAAAATTAATAATTTTAAATTCACATTTAATTATTAATAAAAATAAAGATTCCGACCTTAAAAAATCATGTGAACGTTTAAAAAAGAAAAGTAATTTGAGAAATGTTTTTATTCATACAACAAATATCACAATTGGATTCCTTTCAAATGACAATATTATGTTTACTGATCTCTTGTGCATGGAATTAATGTAAAAAAAGTAATGAAATGTATAGACAGCCAGGATTTATTGATGGATTTTGGAGCTAAGGATGATGAATGAAATGTACGGCAAAAATATTGTTCAAAGCCGAAGAACAAAACTATTACTTACTAAATAAATAGCTAGTGTATGAAATTAATGTTAAAAATATTGTTGATATGAACCATGTAATTATTTATATGACTACTGATAATTTATATTAAATTACTATTGAACTATTGAAGTCGTTAGACAAACATTTACTTTTAAAACAAAAACAAAAATAACCAGAAATATTGTCAAAATATTCATAAAAATAATAAGGGTATGATCTTAATAAATATTTAAGTAGCGGTTAAAATGTAAGAAAAAATCTGGAAAGTAGGTGGGCGCTTCGAGTTCGCACTGAAGCAACTAAACGGGGGTATGTGTGGTGAATATACCCTTTCTAGTGAAATAACACGATTCCGCTGCTCTAAGCACAAAAAAATCATTTTGGAAAAAATCTAACAACCACTTATTCACCGGGCCTGTAGATATTTGAATCATGTTGAAGGCTGTCGGTTACAGAGGTTACAAACAAAATTAAAAATTTAATTTGATTGGTAAATAAAAAACTCATGTATATTCATGTCACTATTGACACATAATCGAACAATTAATTCCATTGTCCATTATTAGTTGATAATATTGTTTTTAATAACATTAAGTTTGTGTTAGTTTAAAGCATCCCCCAATTCACGGAGTCTAAACCTGTAACCACTACGACCCGTGACGAGTCTGGTGTTCAGTACATGGTAGAGACTGCACTCTTTCGTGGAAAACGGTTCTGCAAGGAGGTGACTTGTCCAAGGTTAGTCTATATACAGGAGGCAACTTAAAAGATCGGGACAAAGATTTGATGAATCTGCCTTATGCAATAAATATATCCAGAATCGCTGGAATTTTTCAAACATTCCTTAGGGTGTTTAGTCCGGGGACAGTACGCTTCAGAGAAGTTAATATAGGTCTTTGTTCGCCTACTGACCCCGAACATCCATTACCTTTGTCGGTAAGAAGACCGTGGTGTTGTCTTTGTCGGTGAAGATCTGTATGTTCTGTAGCCATAACTAAAATTTATATACTGACTAAAAAACACATTAATTTTTTCATTATAATTTAGTGCCACAAAGAGCCGAAATATGGGCTCAGCAATTAACAGGAGTTGTTCCGAAAAGAATAATTCAGGAGGAGATAAATAAGTACCAGTGTATTTTATAATTATGACAAAGGGCTCGAAATATTGATAATTCAGGTCGTAGAAGTGTAGCTGGGGGAATGGGTGTGGTTGTTGATCTTCATGCAGGGAACAAACCCATCTGATATAAAGTTAGCCCCTTAGGTCCCGACACATGTTCTACATTAACATTCCACCTCCCACTTGCCCTCGCCATTTCCATATTTAAACTGCTCCCTGAAAGTATGACTAATAGGGCAGTTAATAGGAAAACCTCCGAAGAAGTTTATTGATTCAGATGTTGTTCTCTCGCCCTTCTGTTTTCCCAATGAAAATTAATACGTTCGTTCCCTGGACAACTTTGTTGCTAATCCAATTAGTATATGACTCCTAATAGGCGAGCGAGTGGCTAACAAATATCTCGTTTTGTATTCCTCCATGTCATAGATTAAGAATAGCATTTAGTACAAATGTCGAAAGAAAAGGAATATTTTATTTGTTAAAAATAAATCAGTATGTTAAGACTCTGAGGCCGTTGTGGCTTAGAGAGCCAAATAGTCACCTCAATAACCTCTCAAATGCTTTTGTGCTATTTATCTTCACAAGTAGCATATAAATCGTTTTAAAAATAATCAGTAATAAGAATGATTATAAAAGCAATAAATAGCAAAAGTATAAAATAATCGAAATCGTTCTAAAAATCACCTATTGTGATTTTTCTTTAATAATTGAATCTATTTACTTTTATATTTTATTAAGTAGCGGATTTGCTCAGTGGTAGAGAGGTGAGCTGCAATGTTGAAGGTCTTGGGTTTAAATCCCGATGCTGGCAAGAGTTTTTTTATTGAGTCTGTTAGCAGCTGGAGATGAATGCTAAGGAATCTAGGACCCTCCTGGGACTCGTCCGCCTCTGTAATGTGGCCCCACCCAAAATAAGGGAGGAACCTGGTGGATGAGCGCGATCTAGGACAAATCGCATCCCTGCATAACCGTTGTCCGAGAAACAGTACTGTCTCTATCATCTACTAAGCCCCACACCCTCCACGGGTTGTAGTGATACAGGTTACAGGTATATTTTATTACTGCAGTGCGCTTCTAGTGGACAGGGAGGCCTGTAAAAAAGAGAATTTATTTCAGTACCTTGGTTCTTTTTGGATGCGACCGGGTAGTCTGAGCATGAGGTTATAGGAAAGGTAGAGCAAGCCTGAAAGGATATCCGAATGCCACATCCAGTTCTCAGGAATACAGCGCTTTCAAACGAAAATATTCACAGCCATAGTGGAGTCAATCCTTACATATGGTTTAGAAACGTGGACAATGAACCCTCGTCTGCACTCAGGTACTCAGCCAAAGGTTCGGAGGGCTGAGATTGATTTTTGGAGGTGTTTCCGTGTCACTATGCTGAACCAGAAATGAAGAAATGCGACAGTGGATGGATGTGAGTACATCTGTATATGAAAGGATCGAGGCACGCAATATAAGATGGTAAAGCCATGTAGAAAGAATGCCGGACGAATGTTTTTATATATATATATATATATATATATATATATATATATATATATATCGATGTTTCACATCTTAAAAAAAAGAAGAAATGTCGAGACGGGGAAGTACATAAATATAGTATATAACTATATCGATATATTTAAAATATTTGGTTACGTTGTATATTCTTAATACTTTATATATATCATTATATGTTTTTTTTTAAAATAATATTTTATTATTTCGAAGTTTTATATCCTAAGGTAAGGCGAGTTTTAATAATACTTAAGTAGTAAATTTTATACCAATATTAATTTTAATATTTAGTATATCATCGAGTAAAGAAAATGAGTTGGTTTGTTTTCCAATATTTTTAGATAGAATAGCTTTTCCATCGACTATTAATAAGATTATATATTTTAAAACTATCTTCAAAACCAATATTTGTTATCAATTTGGTCTATTTGACTCATATTTTAGGAGCCTATCCGCCCGGAATCGAACGAGAAATAGGGTAATTTTTCATTTAGGAAAAATAATAAGTTGCTTTAAGTTTAATAGATAAAGTTTGGGCGGGTGTTCTTGGCAGGAGCTTAGTTACCAACCAGTCTACCTCCTCCTCCTTTACTCCTGTCTGCCTCCACATTGTATTTATTATTCTATCCCAAAGTGTTAACTAACTTATAGTTAACAATAATATGACATATATTAAACACATAAAATATTTAATTAATAAAAAAATATAATCGGTTTAATGATATATGATACCGAATAATTACATCTTTCGTACCTTCTCCTTTGGTTTGACTGATTTGCTTTAGAGTATTCAATTTTGACTACCATGATGATGTACTATTCGGTTAAGATAAAAAAAGAAAGGGTATTTGTTTTTTTTATTACATAGATTATAACGGTGACTTATGCTCAGCAGTCCATAAGTTTAGTTTATACGGAATTTGTACAGATGTGGGAGTCTTTGGACATTCTCAGTGGTATTGAGATAGGACGTGATAGTACTTTTTTCGCAGGTGTCATATAGAAATATAAAAACAACATTATAAATAAATATGTATAGCTATGTTCTTTCCTATAATGGATATGGATTTCATAAAGGTTTTATCTGATGAAGCGATGATTTCACTTCCTCTAATCTTGATAATAAAAAGCCATAATTTGTAGGTACCTGGAAATAATAATGAATTTATTTAACTGAACTGTTGCAAGTTCAAGATCTTGACATCCCAAAAACGTGGAGGACTGAAAATATGTGGATTCTAACCATGTCACATAAACACGAAGAGTAGCTTAGTTTGCTCATATAATTAGCAAACGGTCAAGAACCTAAAGTAAATTATTAATAAAATGGATTTACAACCAAGAAGTTTCGTCAATTCTTCCGTGCAGTCAGCAATGTTAACTTTCCCCTTTCTTATTTTTTATCTTTATACTAGCTTTTGCCAACGGCTTCGCTCTCATGGAATTTGGTCTGCCACATTGTCGTGACAGATCATTTTAAATAATTAATTTAATTTTTTTTTTAACCATAAGTTACTCGTACAACCAAAATTTCAGATGTCCAACTGATTCCATACAATCTTTGAACCCCTATTATATTAAGGGGGAAACCCTTGGGGGTGGAATTGTCCAAATTCCTTTCTTAGTGCTCATTTAAGCTATACAAAGAACTTATCTGCGAATTTCAAGATGCTAAGTTCAGTGGTTTCTGCTGTGCGTTAACCGCTGAGTGTGTTAGTCAATCAGGTTAAAGTTTTATATAAACTTCACCTACGTGGTGTGTTGATGATAAGTAGCCTATGTCCTTCCCCAGGCTTGAGATTATCCATATCAAATTTCATCACAGACGGATCAGGACCGCCGTGAAAAGTGCATTGACACTGATTAACAAACAGGACGGACAGAAATTCGTTCGTTCGTCGGAAGTTGTTCGTGTCAGTAAAGGATTAGTATGTAATGTTATTGAATTTATTCGAAAGGATTACTTGAGGCATCTCCACGCAAAAATTGATAAATCCATATTTTATAATTTTTAATATTTTTCACAAATTTAGCATCATCTATTCGGTGGTACATGGTTCACTATTCAATGCATGTCAAAGCCAATCTAATTTTTCTAAAAATAATAGTCTCAAAAAAATAATCATTTCATATTAACCTAAATTATGCTTATGTTTGAGATTCCTGAAAAATTTGGATTTATCCCCTTTTGCATCTCAACGCCTCACATAAGATAACAGTTTCAGTGCTTGTCGTACGGCAGCGGCCAGGAGTGAACTTTATTTATTTTTTTTTAGCCCTTTGAGTTTGAAGGTTTCTAAGTAGGATTGGGACAGGATGGAGAGGATCTCTTGTACTGTACGATGAACATTTCAAGAGGAGGATGGATGAAAATTTCTAATTCATTTATTTATTTATTAATTTTATATTTTTCCGATGATGGGGCTCACCGTGTCCTGTTACTTTTATTTGATTATTTATTTATTACTAAGTTCAGGCTGAGACTTTGTACATTATCTTGCCACTTTGTGGCCTTCCTGCTGGGGTGAGATTCCTGAAAAGTGGGCTAGTTCGGTATTTCAGGGTGTCGAAAAATCTAATGTCAGCGTTTAATGAATTCTGTTACTGTCAGTATATCGAGAGTCGTGTTTAGTAGGTCCGTTTTTGTTTTATGTAATGTCGTATGTTTCACTACGCGTTGCAGTACACCATTCTGGAACTGATGGAGCTTTTTCGCTGTTGCAGACGTGATGTTTCCTAGTAATGGTGCTCCGTAAAGGGGCGTCGGTCTTAAGATGCTCTTATAGATTGATTGTTTGAGGCGGAGGGATAAGTTAGGAGATGTAAGCAGGTGGTTAAGTCTGTAAGACTTGGTCCTAACCGACCTGTGTTTCTACCTGCAGTGGTAGGCTAGTTTCAGGTGCCAGTCAAGGGTGTCACCTAAGTAGATTATGCTGCCCGCTGGTCTATTTTCGCGTCCCGCTACCCTACAGACCTTGCGGAGAGGGCGGCGCATTTTCCACTGAAAGGAGAAAATTATGCATTCAGTCTTTTTGGGATTCACTGTGATGTTGAGTTCCTCTAGCTTCTGTGTGATGTTCGCACAGATCTCCTCCGCCTGCTGTAGAGCTCTCTCTGCGTTGATCGAGCTACTGTAGGTCGCTATGTCGTCGGCATAGGCTACTATCGTAACTTTTTTGTAGTTGGCTCCAACAGTTTCAGCTGTGTACATTGAGAAAAGTACTGGAGATAGCACAGACTCCTGAGGTACTCCGCAGGTGAATGCGATGGCTTCCGATGTTTCGCCGATACGGACTACTATTGTTAGCTGTTTAAGAAACGATCGTAGGACTGAGTATAGCTGCTCTGGAAATTCGTTGTCCTTCAGTGTCTTGCATAGGAGGCTAAGTCCTTCGGTGGGAAAGTCTTACCTATGAGCAGGATCTGTTCTTCTTATGATGGTTTCACCATAGTGATCCGAAAACTTGGTAACCTGTTCTTCTACTTTTATTTATTTTAATTCCCCCTTCCTGCCATCTCTGGCATACGGGGCTCGGCAAGTGTGGGTTAATACCTTGGGTTTACGCACGCCCACCACTGCCAAAAAACAACTCTTTATTTATTAAAAATCTTATTATACAAAACTTTGGGAGGTTTAATAAAATTCTTGGGTACAAAAAATAAAAAAAAAATTCTGTGGTGCTGCCCGGTGCACGGATGTGCACCTTACTGTAGGGCCAGAACCTTTTAGGCCTCCTGGCCGGTCTGCATCCGGCCGGGTGCCGACCACCCTTCCTGGTCCGCCGCATCAGTCCGGTCCGCATCCGGCCAGTCTGCATCAGTCCGGTTTCTGTATCTCTCCTCCTGACGTGGCTCATCGTCTAGTGGCTCGCCGGGTGGCCGTATCCTGCTAATGGCGAAATGTGCAGGACCGACCACCTCCTTCCAACCGTAGACAAATTCCTTAAAGTAAACATACTTGTCATCCTCCATAAGGCGGGGGAAGTCTTCTTCGACGAGGGCGAAGATCCCAGTCTTCCTCATCAACCTGGCTCGGTGTCCATCGCGGTGCAGGTGAGCACAATGAGCTCCGCCGTCTCAGGGACCCCACAGGTGGGTCGATTTCTCTCCTTTGCTCGCTGAGCTTTGCCAATTCTTCTGCTGTCAACAGTTTAACTCCGTCGTGAATTAGTGTCGAACCCCTCATCTTTGTGCTGGTTTTCATTAGAATCCAGAATTTGCTGTAGTCACCATGCGTAGAGCTCAGTTTATCGTGCCACTGTGCATTCCCCCATTGTTTTATGAGATTTCTGATCTTCGTGGTAAGGTAATTTACCACCGATTTCATCTCATAATCCCTAATCCTGTACCATTTATTCTTCCACTTATTGCGGGTGGCGATAAGATACAGAATGTGGTCTGGCATAGAGCTGGTGGAAGTGACCTGAATTTCAGAATTGCTTCGTTGCTTCGGCTCTTCTGATTGTTTCTGTGAAGAAGTCCACGTATGCGTCTACATCACTTCTTGTCTCCGGAGTGTGGGAACTGTTGACAGTTCGGGATGGACCTGTATGTTCCCCAGTCTGCTTCCTCATATTTATATTTCGTCACCGCTGGAACTGGTATTTCCTCGTCTATGATATAGAGCACAGGTAGAAGTGAACAATGAGCTGAGTACGCTGAAAGGGGTTTTTACTCGAACCGGCTCAAGGCCGCTGACGTTATACAAGGAGGGACCGTTTAGTGGTAGCTTAAAATAGAAGTGAACATTTTTTTTCACGTCCTCCAAGATTTTATTTACATTATAAATACAAATTTACGATAAATACCTGCAAATGCTTCTATATAAACTAAAGCCTTCTGTTACCTTTCACTATTTTAAGGCGTTACAATGGGCTGAGTCCTTCGTCATCGGATGCCTACGTCATACAAAGAACACACTCTCAAAGTTTCTGGTCTCTACGATCAGCGGTTTAGGCAGTGCGTTGATCCCTCATTCATTCAGGACAAAGCATATTTATAAATTACAACATTAAGAGGGGAGATGATATAGCTAGACTGTAGTATGTAAAGAGAATTCTTTTATCTCTACCTCAATAAATTTTTTCTAGAGTAGTCACTAAAGTATGATGTTAGTCCATAGTTATTAGTCTACCTAGTTAGTTCATACCTAAAAGTCAATTTGTATATAAGTATATGTGATATCGTTCAATGTCAAAATAAATGTAACTTTTCTTACAAGTCGTCTACTGTCTGATATCTGTACATAGCTCAGTTATTCCTTTTGTCCAAACAGGCTGACTGTACTGTCAATTCACTTTAAGTCGTGACAGTTTTATTGGAATAGATCGATTTATCTATCTGTACTATCAAGGACAAGAAGATTTGAAGTCCGAGTCTTGTTGGAAAAAACATTAACTAGAGAGTCAACATCACTTGTCCTTTCCTTGGGCAACTGTTCTGCAGCCACAATACAATCTGGCACTCCTTTTTGTGACCTGCTTCTGTTGTTGAACATTTCATGAGATATATTTCAGTTCAGCATCTCCCTTGCCAAGAGACAATTTTAGTTGATTTATGGTGCTATCCTGATTTAAATATTTCATTTGTGTTCGAAAAATGTCAAAACTTCCCCAACTAAGTCTTTCTGTAATATTTTTAAGGACTACACTACTTACTTTAGGTTCTTAGGGTCTTTTCATTCGATCCTTCGAGCATTAATCGCAGCCTATTGTGTAGAGTCACAATCGTAGCCTAATCAAAACTGTTCCAAGAAGCTACTTTATCTTTGCAAACACGACAACTTCGTACGAAGGCAATTAAAATTGCAGCACTAAATTCTAAAACGACAAAAACCAACGTTGGCTTTAAACCTCCCGAAGAAACCCTGACATTAATCAATAAACGAGAAAATCTCAAACAGAAAAGAAATAAGTCAAAAGAAGAAAAAATAGAATACAATCTTATATGCAAACTTGTGAAATATAAACTTCGTTCTGACCTCGAAAGACATAACCAGGCCATTGTCGAAAACTTGATTAAAAAAAATACATCCCTTAAAAAAGGCAGGAAGTTGATAACTCCCGGAAAAAACTGGCTTTTAAAACTTAATAACGAAAAAGGAGAAATTCAAACTAGTAGAACTGCAATAATCCATACTGCTACAAAATTCTATAAACAGTTATATTCTGAAAAGTATCCAAACAAAATTAGACCAACCAGCGGAAATGAAGATAATAACGAGGTGTTTGAAGATTTTCTGGAAGAGGAAATAACAAAAATAATAAAGGAGCTCAAAAGAGACAAAATGCCTGGACGCGATATCATAACTGCAGAATTAATTATCACAGCTTCAGAACTAATTGCTCCTATATTAACCAAACTGTTCAATGTAATTATGAAAACTAGGGAAATACCCGACCAGTGGTTAAAATCAGACATTGTTTTGATTTTTAAGAAAGGTAGCCCATCGAAATTAGATAATTACCGTTCCATAAGTCTGATCCCTATCTTCGCCAAGGTTTTCTCAAAAGCTCTCAAAACCCGCTTAAAAAGATTCTTCGATGAGAACCAACCAATAGAACAAGCTGGCTTTCGAAAGGGCCTTTCTACAATAGATAATCTCCATGCCGTTAACCAAATCATTGAGAAATCGAATGAATACCAAATCTCAATATATTTTGTATTTATTGACTTCAGTAAAGCTTTTGATACAGTCAAGCACTCATTTCTTATCAACAGTCTAAAACGCCAAGGCATTAATAAACAGATTTTGGATATTCTTCAATGTTGGTATACCAACAGCCAAGCGAGAGTAGTTCTGGACTTAAATGGAGAGGATTTTCCAATCGAAAGAGGGATTCGTCAGGGCGATCCTTTATCACCCGATCTATTCAACGCGGTCTTGGAAGATGTTTTCAGAAACCTTCACTGGGAGAATTTTGGGATAGACATTAATGGTAACAAACTGTCAAATCTGAGATTCGCCGATGATGTACTTCTCATTTCACACTCACCATCTGAACTGAAGAAAATGCTAGAAGAGCTAGTCCTAGTAGGAAATGAGGCTGGGCTGGAGCTAAATTTTAACAAATCAGTCTTAATGACAAATGCCGAAGAAGAAGAAATATTTCTCGGTACCAGCAAACTCCAATGGGTTAAAGAAACAATATACCTAGGGCAACTTATATCATTTGCAGATAAATCCAAGAAAGAGGTGAATAGAAGAATTAAAATAGGATGGTCCAAATTTTGGTCACACAAAAACATTTTTAAAAGCAACATGGCCATACATCACAAGAGAAAAGTTTTTGATGCTTGCATCATTCCCTCTTTAACTTATGGATGCCAAACTTGGAGCCTAAATAATGATACATCTAAATCCCTAGCAATCACTCAGCGTGCAATGGAGCGAAGTATGTTAAGGAAAAGTAGAAGGGAAAAAATAAAGAAGACAGAACTACGGAAGCTGACTGGTACGCGCGATATTCTCAGGACAGTATCTGATCTTAAATGGCAGTGGGCTGGACACATTGCAAGAATGGCACCAACACATTGGGCTAAGGCAACAACGGATTGGTATCCAATACACCGCACTAGGAGAAGAGGGAGACCAGCTACGAGAGAGAGAGAGAGAGAGAGAGAGAGAGAGAGAGAGAGAGAGAGAGAGAGAGAGAGAGAGAGAGAGAGAGAGAGAGAGAGAGAGAGAGAGAGAGAGAGAGAGAGAGAGAGTAATTATAACTGGCATGTAGATAATTCATCAAAGGGTTTTTTGTAATCCTAGTTGATGGAGAATTTTTACTTCCTTTCGGAACAGAGATTTATCAGAATCTTTTAATACTCCATACTTTTAACGACCTCTGTTAACGCTCACATTACATCTTTTATTCAAAATATAAAAATCTCTTAATCGGATAGCTTTTTTTCTGAATAAGGTTAAATGAAGACTAGAACTAAGTTCTAAAAAAAAAAGAAGAAGAAACAAAACAGAACATTAAAGAGAAGGAAAAAATGAGAATGCTAAAGAAAGCTTTATTAGAGAATGGTGGTGCCACTAATGATCCATGTCCTCTTCTTATTATCCAACCTAATGAGTCGTCTACTTTACATCTCCTCCCTCTCTTCGAGGGTGTGGGGGTTATAATCCCCAACGTTTTTTAGGGAATGTTTATATTGATGGACACGCTAAAAAATATCTATAGAACTAACTTTCTATAGAAAGTCTTATGTTTATTTGTTCATATAACGTCACTTTATGCTGCTAAGGCTAATTGGACGATGCTACATTTGGAGCTCTAAATTTTGCCTATCCAGGTTTTATTCGAAATGGGATTTTTAACGAGTACCTGACGTCGTACAGGCTCGGGACCCCCCTTAAACGTCCCTTCCGAAGGACGCCATAACCAAGGATATTTTACTCCCTTTAAAAAATCTTAGGGCCACCTGCCGGGCTACGAACCTGCGATCTTGGGTTTAGTAGTTTGTTATGCTAGCCACTAGACCACAGGTCGCCCCGATCAGCTTAAGTAGAATACTATAGATAATATATGTGTTCTAGATTTAATTTTCGAATTCCTGCTATGTTAACAAATACCAAAAGAACACACCTGTTATGGGAGAAGGTGAAAATATTTCTGATCATACAATCTTAAATAAAATAATTGAATTACTTCTGCTCTACAGTTTCTCACTTTTCGATTTCATTCTATTTTTTTTATTCCGAACTTTATTATAATGTTGGAATATCATAAGCCCAGCATCATGATAAAATATGAACCTGTGATCTTGGGTTTAGTAGTTTGTTAAGCTAACCACTAGACCACAAGTCGCCCCGATCATCTTAAGTAGAGCTTTAGTGAAAAAAAAATAACACTAAAACGTCTTCTACAAAATATTTACTTAAATAAAGAAAAGAGCTTTCGCTAAGTACCTCATCAGTTGACAGCGCTGCACTACATAGCTGAACTCATAGTAACTAACTACTTTGGTACCCAAAATATAGAAGCTGTGTGTGCCATAGGAGGGTATCATGTTCCCATTGGGTAGATACACGTAAATGGGGCAGATAATGTGATATCATACATAATAAACCTGATTTGAAGACAACTTTTCACAAAGAATTTTCACAACGCTTTCGATTTTTAAAGATTAACTAGAAAACTTCGAACATAAATCCTTAAGGTTCTAAGTTTTTTCATGTGAGTATATGGTTGAACCTTTTGGAGAGAGGTTGCTGTCACTGAACAGTTTCAATAGACAATTTATATAAGATGCGCTTCCTATATCATTTCAGAAGTGCTATAAGATTCATAAATTTAACTATTGCAGCATTTTCTTACTTAAAATAAAATTATAAATTTCCCAGAAAATAATGTGCTGTCAAAAAATACTTTTAATGTAAATATTTAGTTACACTTTTCAGAATGAGTTTGCTGTCTCTGAATGATAGGTCTTTTTGGATTGTTGTTGATGCGGGATGTGATACATTTGATTTTCATTGATATCATTTGGCTAGGGTGCGTCTTGATACAATATGTGGACAGGCGAAACATTGACTGGTTATTTTTTCCAGATGCATTTTTTCTAGGGATAATATTTTTATTTTTTCAAATATATCCTATTATTCATATCAAGTCTGTTTTCGATAAATGAAAAGTAATATAAAAGTAATATTATATAATATAATATAAATGAAGAGTAGTATAAGCGTTAAGTATATATATATATATATATATATATATATATATATATATATATATATATATATATATATATATATATATATATATATATATATGGATTGATAATAAAATTGAAAATTTATAAAATAATATTGTGAACATTTTCAATCACTATATGTTTTTCATGATAATTGACATATGATACCTACAGGCTATATACTATTTTAATATAGCCGCACAAGCCCGCCTTGAGTTGTCATGTTTCTCTAACTTATGTCATAACTGTCATAGGCGGAGACCACCGCTACATTCGAATTAGGTTAATGATCTGATATGCTACTCACGACGAAATGACAGTGATGGAGTTGATTATATGTGTTAACATTTCCTGTCAATTATGTATTCGTTTGACACATGTTTATGTATAATTTTGTAAATGGTTTACTACTTAATATTATACTCTGGAGATTAATTTTAAGGTTTAAAAATTATAATTATATTTCAAGATCCTATTTAAAGTCTTAGGACCATTTTACGTTTTTTTTTTCTAACCTGTCCATTTCTTTTTTTTAGTAAAGTAGAAAAATTTAATCAGGCCACTAAAAATCCTTTTGATGATATATTTTTTTTTTAATCAATTCTTTGATTATGCTTCTTTTACATCCTTATCCGTTACTTAAATATGAATCTGTGTTGGATTAACGCCTTAAGTAAATGCTCCCAGTTGCCGCTTACTTTAATAAGCAAGTTAGCATTTTGTGATTATATATTACATCAACACACTCACACACATATATTATAACATGTATATGTAATAGGGGCAAAACATATTAGAAAATTCGACATGAAATCTTTAAAATGGATTGTTGTATCATTATTTCAATCGGGTGTTGTCAATAAAATACCCAGAAAAAAAACTCGATTGCCGAACTTTCATAATTGTCTCCGTGAGAGTATGATTGCACGATTGGAGTGTTCAATTCAATGCATAATTTGAA
Organism: Arma custos; assembly: GCA_037127475.1. Taxonomy (NCBI): domain Eukaryota; kingdom Metazoa; phylum Arthropoda; class Insecta; order Hemiptera; family Pentatomidae; genus Arma; species Arma custos. The sequence goes on from CM073764.1 coordinate 51,876,427, forward strand.
AAACCAAGAATGTGCATTGCAACCAATTCATAATATCTAAATGATGCAATTCACTATATCTTATCTATAATAATTACATAGAAGTAGATTTTAAGGAACCCGTTTTTTTCTGGAATTTTATGCTTTCTTGTAAATATTTCAATACTATAAAGCACTATGATGGATCTTTTATCTTCCAATATTTGTTTTACTGGCCTGATGTTTCAAGTCACATTAGTCATACGTCTCAGAATTTACTGGTCCGGTTCCCAAGATTTTTCAATAATTAGCATTAAGCATTATTAAAATGCGTTTTCTGTTTGCCTAATTTCAAGATATGAGTCATAGGATAGACTTTATTTCTAAAAAACATACTATTTTATATACTAACCATCCTATAATAATAATAATATTTATTGTTATAGACAACCCCAACTCCAACTAAGGATAGCCCATAGAGTTAGGCTATTAGAGAAGGGAGTGCAATGCATCTATTAACAGATGACAGTCTAAATTACCTGTCCACGGCCAACTCACCATCTATCACAACTTTCACAGAAATGAGCCTTCAGTCTACTGGGTATTAATCAGAGGTTTTATCTCGTGTGCCTTTATTTAGCAATTTAAACATTTATTTTAAAATAAAACTTAGATATATACAATCTTAGATATTTTTGAAAAGTTTTTTGATCATACTCAAGGGATTTTGAATGGTTAAGGAGAAATACATGGAATTAGTGTCCTTTAGTGTTTATGAATCATCTCTTTTTTGATAATATTTACTATCACTACAAATGAACGAACATTGTTTAGTACACCATGAAATTTGACTATGGAAACAAGCGACTTTCATCAAATCGATTTTATCAGTTTAAACTTGTACACTCGGTAGCCAAAGCTGCAAGTTACATTACTAACTAATGTTTTATTGAAAGGATCTTACGCTGCTAGCTTGAGAAATTTTCAGCTGATGACACAAATCAGCTTCTCGTTCGTGGATCTTTCCATCTAGATACAGATTCATTACGTCCAGAATGAGCTGCAGGAATATACGCTGCAAAAACTCATTTTTCATGACAAACAGTATAGAAACTAAATGTGCTGAGTTATGCTTCCCACACCCCACCTTATTACCAAGAATTTCTCAACAGAAGATCTAATCTCAAATCAAGAACGCATTTTTAGGCTTTATTTCAACACCAATTCCTGAATTTTTCTATTGTGGGATTGGAAATGTGATAAAACGTAGGGAGAAATGAGGGTAAGTATTTTGAAAACAAATGTTTTGATTTATTAATATTGTTTTACTAAATAACCTATTCCTAGAAAACAGATATTTCATATGAAATGGCCCAGTAATAATTTTTTGAGAATTTTTCAGCATTTAAAGTAAAACGGAACATAACATTTTTTTAGATTGCTTTATATATATATATATATATATATATATATATATATAATTGCATAACACCACACTCATTTAATCAATGGAAGAGATCTAGCCACTCAAAATAATCTCTAGTTCCGAAGCTTTTTTTTTTAGAAATCTTAGTAGAAGTAATAATAGTATTTTAGACTGTTGCAAGGTTTCAAGATTAACTAGGGAGGATGCCAGGAACAATAGAAGTGATAGTAAACTCTTGCTAGGACGACAGTGAAGCTGAGCATTCGCAGGCGGCGTGTGGTCCAATAATAAGGTTAGGTGGCGTGTCACCGTTCCAACTTGCGCTGTTTACTCCAACTTCAGAACTTAGCTGCCCTAACCCACTTATCTCCGATCTCTCCTCACCAATTTTACAATGGCCCTGATTTTTATTGGATTTTAGCATCGTTTCCTCCTCTAAGTAAGTTAGTATTTTGATACTATCTTTATTAACTTTAATACTAACAATATAAATAAGAGTGTTTTCATACAATATTAATAACCATTGGAAAACTACAAACAAAGCCTTGAGTATATGGAATGCTGGAAAAAACTAAACAATCAGCGTTTCGCCAATTCAGACGTCGTCAGGTCATACTTATAACAAAAAAAAAAAAAAAACACGAAATAGAATTGTTTATCATAGACTCCAACAAAAAATGGAACAATAAATAACACATAATTGATTAAGGAAGACATTTTATCAAAACAGTTAACAAAGTGCTGTCTTATGTTATGTAAGACAGTAGCATCTGTGATAATTACTCATTCTGGGATGCTTTTGAGTAATTATATATAATGAATTATAACTACCCAAAAAACTATTCAAATGAATTAGTTGATAATTAAATTCAATGATCAACAATTCTGCATAGGGCTTCTTACCAAAGGTCCAATTAATAATTTAATTAGAAAAAAAATTCAAAAAAGCAAGCCATTCAGTACAATACAGTAACTGAGCCACCTAAAACTTGCATTAAATTTACTCCAGTAAAACAGCAGCAATTCTGGCACTACCGATTAAGTTCCTTAAGTTTGGAGCGCCACTAATTCTCTGGTCCAGATCCACCACCTGTATTTGTCTCCGAAATTAGGGATTTCTACAGCAATGGTCAGGAAATAACAAAATTGATTGGACTGTCAAATTTTATATGTTATTTTAGAGTAAACGAAATAAAATTAATACTGCAAATAAGGGATTTCACAAAAAAATATTTACACATTTAACGTTTTTGAACTATGATTTTTATTGTTACCAACTGTTTAGCCGTGAACCATACACTACCCGCCAGTAGGAACAGACCGATCCTTGCTTCTGATATCGGCAGATATAGTTTTACCGCCAAAACGAAGGAGAGGGGGGAGTGACGCTCTGAGCACTTCACTTGCTTCTGATATCGGCAGATATAGTTTTACCGCCAAAACGAAGGAGAGGGGGGAGTGACGCTCTGAGCACTTCATTTGCTTCATGGACGGCCTACATCGATATATATATATGGTACTAACAGGACAATTCAAGCTAATTAATGGTATCATACTTATTACCCCTTCATGCCGTGATCACTGGCGAAGATTATAATTAGTCGCACATCTTCTCACCTTATCATTGAATTCTTCATTATAACGTTCCTATTTATGTTCTCTTTCGCCATAATGCTAGCATGGAGCAATTTCTGTTAATGTTTATTATCGCTTCTAATCATTAAGTACCATTATTATTAGATCGCATATTCATGCTAACCTTATATCTTTATTAGTCATTAATTATCTTTGTTCATTAGATCGCTATTGTAATATTAATCCCTTCTGTTGTAATTCATTAGTTATCATTATTTCGTCCATTTTAGAGACTCGCTATTTTGCATGTTTAGTCTTTAAGTCATTCTAGTAGAACTGCTAACATTAAGTTTACTCATTTTATCATATATACATGTATATTTGCTTAGTATTAAGAGAAAGATATTTCATATGTTCTTAAAATTAATAAATCAAACGCTATGTTACTTTCAGAGATTCCTTTCAAATTCCCGTAATACTTCAATTTACTTCCTCTTAATTATTCTTCAGTCTAATACATCAAAGAAACACCAACTGAAGCAAGTCATAAAAAAAAAAAAAAAACCTAGAATGCTTGTAAGACAAGTAGATTCAATCATGCTAACAGTTGCAATTAAAAATTATCTAGAAAAAACAGACCGCAAGTCTGAAATATTTCTTTGGTATTGCATCCCACCGAATAATATCCCTTAGCGCTATTTTTCATGGAATAGGAACGAGCATGAAATAATATGGAAATATTTCAAGTCACAAGACTTGTATACACCACTGCGAAATATGACGATCTATATGCACATCTGTCATAAGCCTTATGACCCATATGTTATAAGTTTCAGAGCTTAGATTATTCTATAATCTGTTGCCACCACCAAGTCAGGTACGTCAAGCATGAACATCCATCTGACACCCTAGAAGTCATGAAATGAGCTTGCAAAATGTGCTCTTTGTGGTGAAGACCGCTCAACGAAACTTCCGAAGGCAGAGAACATGAAACATTCATGTGTAAGGCTAGAAAAGAATACAACTTAAGCACCTGAAATCTACAATACTACTATTTTCGCTGAAGTGCTCATAGTTCAACATCCGATCAAGAGAACTTCCCCCATATCCCAATCAACAACACATAACGAGAACAATCCTAATCAACCAGGAGCAGCCTCGAAATCAGTTGCCTCAAACCTCCCAGACTTTCTTTACCAAGCCCCAAACCTCTCAATGCAGGTCCCGGGTAACCTCAATAATGCAGTGGTGTTGAAGTTATCGTGATATTTCTGAATGGTCAGAAGCACAGTCCACTTTTTCTATTTCACTCCTTTAACTAGGAAACTCCTCAATGAAAAGACGCCTTCCCCTTATTCTACGGTATTCGTAGATAATGCGTCAATGTCCTGTCAATAATCTGGCATCAAGACATTGCGATATAAAGGGAAAAGTTAAATTGGACGTCAACGCTTTGCGTGGGAGGAGCATATAACTGCTTATCTTCATTAACCCTCATCCACTATCCACTGGGTCGTGAGCGATCCAGTGCTGCTTTATCGGCACTCTCCTCAGTTAGGAGATGAAATGGGAGGGAAACAAATTCCCTCCCAGTATGTCTTCTCGGAGCTATCCTAGCGATTAGGTAAATAATCTATAGCCTTTTCGAACCTATATTCTGATTTATTTCTGGAAAACTCTGTGTGGGTCGCATATGACCAAGATTATGTATCATGAATATCCTTAACTATTTCGTATGCCTGGTCTAATTATTTTGTTCTTTTGTACTGCCTTCGGTTTGATTCAAAAATCACTCGAACATCCAGAAGAGAAGGGAATAAGTTAGCTGCATATAGAGAGGTATGGAACTTATTCAACAAGAACTGTAAGATGTACTATACTCCCTCCGAATATGTGTTTGCACAAAGAGTAAATGGACATTTGCAAGAAATAGGTAGTCGCTGAGGTAGAGGTTGGCCAAAAAAAAGGGAAGGAGTCAGGAAGACGTGAAAGACGGAAGCCGTTTGACGATGTAGGGCACAGAAGATCCGGACGAGGCCAGGCGAAGACCTACCTATTTTAACTTATTATTAAAAATGAACAACCTAACTTTACTAATCATTGTATATATTAAATCATTAATGTTATTTCAAAGTGAATTAATAAACTGCAGTCATTATAATTCTTTTGGTGCTTACCCCAGATGCACTATTTATTTATGAATAATATATTAAAGGTTTAAATACTGAGTAAATTGATAAACACTCGAAGGATCTCTGGAAAAGAATCCAATTAAGACTAAAGTTAAAATTAATGCTTTGAGCAATCATCTTAAATGATTACTCTGGTATCCCAAAACCAATCAGAATATTTAAAATATATTGAAGAGAATAAAACATAGCTATACTATCGTTTAATTTTGAAGTTATATTTATCTGTTCATGAATTTTGTTTTGTTTTTTATTGCTTAATAGTTCAATTTATTACTTATTTTTTTAATATTGTTTGTCTTTTAAAAAATAATTATTATGTATCTATGATTACAAGTCTTGTAATTTTTATTTTAAACCCTAAGTGATTGATTTTTTAATGGCAAGGTGAATTTCGTACACGACCCAGGAGTAGCAAATTTGTCTTAGGATAAATGGGTAGTGGAGGAGGGTTAACCGAGAGGGACTGGTATTTATAATCATTAGGTTTGAATTTATCTGACTGTATTTATGATGATGTTTCTAGAACAAATTAATGATAGTAATAAATTATTTCTTTATTCTGGGTCCTATACTAAGAGAGGCAGAGAAATGCTTTATTTTTCAGCAGTGCTGTCTAACTACATTGGATTGCCACAATACACAGCATATTTATCAATCCATATTGGACATACTGTACATTACAACCACTAAAGAGCATTAGAATCAAATACAGTTACGCATTGATTAATTAATAATATAAAAATATGATAGTAAAAAATAGTTTATTATGTCTCTAATTAAGTATATGGTTCATTCTTATATTTTTTTTTATTTTTTTTAAACTGGATTTATTCTTCATTTATTTAGGGTAAGAGAAATAAAACCGTTTTCCAATTGTTAATTTATTTATTAAAGTTAAAAGATGCAGGGGAAGAAAAGATTGAGAATGACACCATAGTGTCGAAACGTCTCTCTCTAAAGAGTGAAAATTAATGAATAAACAACAACTGGAAAACGGTTTTATTTCTCTTACCCTAAATAAATTAAGTATATGGTTAATAACAGAAAAAAATGATATTGTTTTTGAAGGGTATAAGTTTGAACATGTCGAGAATTCTAAGTAATTCATGAAGTAAGAAAGAACGGCATTCATTTTTCGGTCTCAAAATTACTACGCTCACGTATTTTGTTCCGAAATCTAAAAACCAGAATTATTAATCATATAAACTATTATTTATATTTTTTGTTAATGGTTTTAATTTTTAAATATTTTCATTTTACCACCATCCTCCCAAATGTTGTTTTTCCCAAATTTTATGAAAATTGGCTGTTGGACTCTAAAAAGAGAACCCCTTAAGATATTCGAAAATAAGGCGATGCGCAAAATATTCCGAAAAAGGATGAGACCAATGGAGAATTTAGAATATTGCTCCGGTTAATATTGTGTGGTTAATATTAAAAATAATGATAGAATTTAAGATTCAGATAGGAAGATTAAGATTGGCCTTTAAAGTTATTGGGCTTATTAAAAAACGAATTCCAAAAAAGTTGATAAGCGTTGTACCGACTGGGAAGTGTCTGAGGGTAGGGCTTGGCGTGGGTTTGGGCAATGATGCTTGGATGGAAGTTTGTAAGCTGAGTTTGGTGGTATCGGCATCGAATTTTCGGGTTCGGTAATACTTGTAATTAGTAATATTTAATAAATTTTACCACGTGATACAACATATTAATGTAAATTTTTTAAAATACCAAATGTCTGAGAATCATGAAAATATTTCTCTAATTATTAAATAAAACCAATGTTAATTTTTTACAAATAAATAAGATAATACAATAAATCAGTAATTCGGTTAATATATAAAAGGGCATGCAAAGTTTGTTAGGCCTCGCCCTTAGCACGTGAAGGCAGCCCTCAGCCGTTGTCCTCCGACACTCCCTTTGACAAAGTTCCCTAAAGGCCGGATCTTCCATTAATCCACTGAACCAGCAAATGGAATATTACTTAACCAGCTCTGGCATAATCAAGAAAGGCAACTTTATTAGAGCATCCCCAAGTTGGGATGTGATTCTGCTACTAGTTAACTTAAAAGTAAGTCTACAAGGAGGATGGAGAATGGAAAATGCATTATTTTATATGTTTGATGTTAGACATATGTATAATCAAGGCTCACAATTTCAGTTGGTTTATTCATCTGAAAATCGACCATTCAACCTTATCTTTGAGCCATAGCCAGGGCTGAAATTTAGTTAGAGATACAAGGAAAAGATTAACTGCCGAAACAAAAAATAGATAAGTTTATAATGGTACATAGGAGCATGGCACTTCTCATTTTTTTTATTTCAGTACCCCTTCAGTCATCAAAAAATGTATCCAACCTAAAAGGAATCAACACTGAATCAATATTTATTAACATATAAAAAAATATCATTACCGATATTATGATTATTTTTATAAGAAAGGTCAAAATTTGACTAGAGGAAATAAAATATAATATATATATATGGAAGAGGAAAATATTGGAATATGCTAATAAAAACACTTTCAGGCCTGATTGTTGTTATATTGTTGACGTTAGTGTTATTTTTTGTAAAATAATTTTGTTTAATAAGATCATTATGAAGACCAAGATTAAGCATTAAATACAATCTCCAGAACTATATGAACTGAAGAGAGGTCCTGGAAAATGGGAATTAACCTTATATCGTTATTAGTCAATCATTCACATGAGTAAATTAAAAACCTTTTCCAGTCATTATTATTTTTCTTTATTCTAAAAAACGTTTCGACAATTCCATGTCATTTTCAATTTACATCATTTTTTTTTTTTATTATTAAAATCTTTCAACACTATTTAATTTTAAAAATATTTTCTAAAAAATTTTTTGTACATTTTCAACCTAAAAATTAAAAATTTAAAAGACAAATCAAAATAAATACATTATTTTATATACAAAAAACATGTCCCAAAAATACTGAATAAGATATAGATACCTTTTTGGTTAATTGTCATATAATTTAAAAATAAAGCTTAGAGTTATAGTGTACTCCATGGTCAATTACTAATTTTTGTAATTTGTACTTTGGACTGTTTTTTATTATTATTGTTATTAAAATAGTATTTTAATTTATTTAGTTCTTCAATATATAGTCATTATGAATGGTTAATTAATATAATTAGTAATTTTTTTATTTATATTGATCTATTTTATATCTTTTATTTATTTTAAAAAGTTAGTTATATGAATTAAGAATTGGAAAATGAAAAACAATGCTGAGGTTACTGAGAAGGTTATGTTATCTGTGTTATCTAATAAGTGTGGACTTCTATATTTCTTTATTTAATTTTTTAACTTTAAAATCACTGATGAGTATAGTTTGCTTATTTCATTAGATTCTTTCCTATCATTTACTACCTTATCTATTTTATCATTTATGTATAATGCTTCTAAAAATTTTCTTTTTATCTTATTTCCCTCTCTGTGCAAAATTCGTGGCTTTTCGAAATCAAATGTGTGGGATTCTTTTTTGCAATGGGCTGATAATGCAGTGCTTGTCTTTGAATTTGGTTTTAGATTATTTTTGTGATGATAGAATCTATTTTTTAGATGTGTACTGGTATGTCCTATATATTGTTTGTCACAATTTTTGCAATCAATGTTATATACCACATTTTTATTATCCAAGATTGGTATTTTATCTTTTTTGCTGTTTATTATGTTTTTTATAGGGTTTATGGTTTTATGTGCTAATTTTATATCTGGGATGTCATAATTTTTAAATGTTGGTTCAATTTTTTCTGACAAGTTTTTGATATAGGTTACACTTCTGTATTTTATTTCATTTTGTTTAAAATCTTTTTTTGGTGATTCATTAATTATCTGAGCTGTGTTATTTTTGGTTTGGGGGTCTTTTTCATTATTTTCTTCTGTCTGAAAAAAATTTGTAATCTTAGTTTGAGATGGCTTGATTTTTGATGTTTTGTCATTTATATGGTTAATTTTTTTACTATTATCAAATCTATTGATATTAGAGTCATTTTCTATATTTATTATGTTATTATCTATTTTATTCTTAATTAAATTATTTTGTTTGTGCCACATTTCTTTTATAAGTTTTATTGGGAAAGCATTACTAAGTAGAATTTTGAAAATTTTATTCTTTGTTTCATTTAAAAATTCATTGTCTGTTACTGTAATTGATCTTTTTATTAGATTTTGAGCTGTATTTCTTATTTGTTGTTTAGGGTGGTTTGAGAAAAAATTGAGTAATTTGTTTGAGGTTATATCTTTTTTATACCATTTTGTTCCAATTTTATTATTTTTAGGGTTTCTTATGATGGTCATGTCTAAAAAGTTTAGAGAATGATTATTTTCTATTTCTTTTGTGAACTTGATATTTTTATTTTGTTCATTTAATATTGAGTTAAATTTATTTAAATCATTTTCATTTGTAATAATTAATAAATCATCTATATATTTTGCAATGAATATAGATGAGCTGTTCAATTATAGTAGGCTATTTTTTATTATATGATTAAGGACTATTCCTGATAAGTTTACTGATAGTCTACCTCCCATAGGTAAACCTATCGTTTGCTTATAAAATTGACCCTGATAAATGAAGTATCCATTTTCAGTACACAATTTAATTCCTTCTAAAAAAATTGTTTTACTTTTTATATTCGTGTAGGGTTCAATTTTTTCCCAATTTTCATTTAAAAGTTTAAGTGCTAATTTAAGTGGGATGTTAGGGAACATTGATACCACATCTAAACTTGCAATAATTTGATCAGCTTTTATATTGATATTATTTAGTCTGTTTTTTAATTCTATTGCATTAATAACATCATAATCATTATTATTATTATAATTATTCAAAGATCTATTTAGGTATTTTGCCAGGTTGTCTGTTGGGTTATTGGTGCCATCTACTATTGGTCTCAACGGATAATTTTCTTTGTGCATTTTTATTAGGCCATGTATTCTAGGTATATTATAATAGTTGTTTGATAATTTATTTTTCATATTTTTTTCAATAAAATTATATTTGATTAGTTTATCTAAATATTTATTAACTTTATTATTGAGTTCTTTCATTGGGTCATTTCTTATGCTTTTATAAATTTCTTTATTATTTAATATATCTAACATCTTTTGTTGATAATCTATATCTGTTATTATTACCAATTGTTTTGTTTTATCTGATTTTATGATACATAAATCTTTATTTTTTTTAAAAGATAATTTTGTATATAAAATGTCATTATTAATTAAGTTATTAAATTGATTCATTGTATTATTTGGCCTATTTTTTTCTTTATTCAAATAATTTAGAATATTTTTACTAATTATGTTTCTTAACCCATTTTTATGTGTTTCTGGAGTGTCTAAATTTATAATTATTGCTTCCACTTCTGCTATCATTTGAAATATATTGATTTTTTTACTATTAGGGTTATAATTATATCGTTTTGTTTCGCTCATTTAGTTTAGATTTAATTATTAATTATAATACCAGTGTAATCCAAAACGACGGCTTTTAGAATATTATATTTACACAGGCTGTCATTATTTACTCCACGTATTATTTCCTTCTATGAATTAATTACTTTTCTTCCCTGTCAAAATCATGAGAATTAAATTACAATTACATAACATTATAAATATAAGGCTTTGATTAACGTTACATATTTGGTATATTATTTCTAAATACTGGTTCATTAATAACTGTTTCTACCATTCACTTGTTTCCTTATCGCCTTGATTTAGATTCCAGCTAATACAAATATCATTTCAAATGAGAACTTCAGTTATGGTTCAGGAGTTGTTAAACTTTTGAGTCATGAAATAATCAAACACTGATGAACCGACTTCCATAACAATACATAAAACAAGTAGCAAAAACTGGCCAGTAGAAATAACGGCTACTAAGTAGCCTGTTTTTAAATTTTGTTTATAGTCCTTTTTTTTAACCTAATATTTCGATTCTAGATATCGATTCAAGATTACTGTGAACTGAAACTTATCAACTTTCTATGGGAGTGGAATGGTGAGGAATTACAGTCAGAGAAAAGAGGTGAAAAAAGAAACAGGTGAAATGAGGTCGAATAAAGTGGACAAAAATGCGAGGAATCTGTGTCATTAATGTTCATGAGGAGTCCATGGCGAAAAGTCTCAGTTTCTACTCCTGAATGTGTTTCGTGGCTTTTATTTAATATATAATTTCTTTATAGTCTTTTTTAATCATAATTTTACTTTGGGTTATATTTTTTTGTCGATTCTAAGTGTGTAAATTTTGTAGAGTTCGATGTGGTCTAAGGAGTTTTACCACCTTATAGCACGGTTTCTACTTCTAGAAATAGGAATCTTGAATAGAATACAGTGGTCAATGAAATTCAGTGACTATCCAGCAAATTGCCTAAGTCTGCATTTGGCGTTGAGGTTGTCATATTACCTACTCACTCTCATTCAAAAGTCAACAAGTGACAAAGGCAAGCTTGATAACACATAAGCTTACATCCCCCCTTTTTAAGACCGAGGATACACTCCATCGGAATAAGGAACAAGCTTACTATCATGAAAAATATTTGACTCATTTTTTCTAAATCTGCTATCTAACATAACATTACATCAAAAATGTTCTCTTCAGGAGGAACCTACTCTAATTTGATCTATTTTATCTTTATTTAAATGATATAATTTTTTAAATATTTATATTTAATATTCTTTATTTTTCGTAAACATAAGAAAAAACCAGCAAATTCTTTAGGATTTTCCATTTTTGTGCTGCTGTGTACGCTGTGCTCTCTAGGGGAACTTGGCTAACTCCACTTAGGGCGGGCAATTTCCCGACGATAAGAAGGGAGATGGTGTGGTCGGTGGAGAAATAATTTCATTACGTTTCCAAACCAGTAAAGCGTATCTGACTCGAAACTTAGTTAAGTATTTTATCCACCCAATGGTTCCTAACATCTTGAGGCTCCTTCAAGCTTCCATCTATCCAGTTTTAGGGTTTAGGCAGCTCTTTTTATCCCAACGAATTTTATGAAATATTATTTTTTGGATTTAGCAAATAAATAGAATGGCTGTTATTAATTTTAAAATATGTTTTGGCTTGTTAATCACCAAAACGGCCTTGTAGCAATCTGATGTAGTATATGAAATTGGTTATGTACAATGTATATGCAGGTTGCAATAACTGCATATAAGGATATAACAGCATCAGTACTATTATATCAGTATAATGCAGTTTGCAGCATATAATGATAATAATGTCTTTATTTATTCTGGGACAAGTCCCTACAAGGTATTGTCTTAGAGTGTAAAATAATTACATTTAATTAATTATTACAAGCAATTTAGTAAGTTAGAAAGAATAAAGAAAAGAAAAAAATATGAATTACCTACAGTAACAATATTTTAAGAACAGATTAGAGGAAAAGAAAAAAAAAATTGAAAATAAGTTAAAAATAATTATATAATAGAAAAAATTGATGGTTACATTTATATCAAATTTATGCCTAGAAAAAAACAAAAATATGAAGAAAAATTAAACAATACTATCAGAGATTTATATTTCATTTCTTTTTGTCCTGTTTTTCTTTTTTAATATCTATCTATATGAAATTAATAATACATATTTACGTGGTTTAAATTCCACACACATACATAATAACACACAAAAATGTACATCAAAGAACATCATTCATTCATCGAATAAGGAGAACATTACGTCATTAATGTAATTGTATTTATTAATGTAGTCCTTCATAAACATTAATAATATAATTATTATGTTCAACAAAAGCTCCATTCTCTGGGAAAAGAAATAAACTACAGGCTGGTACTTCAAAAAGATTTAGAAATACAAAACATAAAAGCAGAAACAGCAGCACAGAGGATGCCTTCTCAAAGATAGTGTTAAACTTGGAATTCCAGGGTACAACCAATTAAAGAACAGGCAGAAAGTTGTCGGAAGAAATAAAAAGATGAAAGGTGAAAACTTAGCGAGTATTGAAGGAATAGAAAACAACAATTGAGAAAGAATTAAAATTGGCATGCGGTCCCTAGTTGGCCAAAAAACGAAATATAATTTATGAAAAAATATATGCCTAATAGTTTAAGAGATGTGGAATGAAAAAGCATTGTAAATATTTTCCAAAACAGTGACTCTGCTGGAGAGAGTTCGCAGTGATCGCTACACAAACAATTTATGGACCGTGCGTTGGCCCCGCTTGTGTTCTTTGATCTAATCCTTCCCCGTCTGATTTAGCTATAATAACATTCTCTTTCAGTCCCACGGTTTGTTACGAGCGTATCCGTCGTTGTACCCGATAATATTATTTGAGCTGATAGAGTACTCCTATATTTACTTGAACTTGTATAACAAAATATCTTTTGATAAGTAATCTTTGATGTTGATGTATATTGTTTCATGCAAATTAATAAGTTGAATTTTGATAAAATTAATTTATACAAACACACATCAGATCAGATCATGTTTTTTCTTTGGGCGATCAACATCTAGGTAATTACGCCCTTTGCACTTTTATTTATATTGCGGTATTTTAATTGTTATTTTACTGTTTTAATTTTCTTCGGTTTGCATACTAATTATTTCTTTTATATATTTCCTAATTTACTTTTTTATTTGCGTCTTATATTTTGTGGTAGAGATCTATTTCTTTAAATATAGTTATTATTTTATCTATTGTATTTTTTTAAATCTTCTAGTGCAAGTCCTATGGACCGCATGAAAATATTTTATTATTTTCAAAGGCTTTATGTAGCAATGTACAATCTTCTATTATGTGTTTTTTAGTGTTACGGCCACAGAAAGAAGGACGGAAACAAGGGATTAGCGTCTTAAGACCGTTAGCGGGAGAAGTTAAGATTGGATTAGAACCTTCTCGAACATAGTAGAACCCCCTCTCGTTTTTCGGAAGAGATCAAGAAGGTTCTCGGCACTCCCAGAATAGTCTCCCCCTACTTCCATGTTCTAGAATGTTCGGCCTTGCCTATTTAAATACCCCCCTCGCCTCGAGTGAGGCAGTCAGAGAGTAGACCAAGCACTGTGATGAACTTGTATAAGTGATTGTCAGTGTGATAAACTATTTAGTGTTGAACCGGCCAGTGTAATAAGTATATCAGTGAACTGTGACAGTCTCGCGAGTGTAATAAACTGTCTCTGTGTATTATTGTGTGTCAGTTTGTCATATTTGGAGAATCTTACGGTCGGTGGATTCTGATTAGTAAACTGTAAGTGTTAATTAGTAGTTATAAATTGTAGTGTAATTTTATAATATTCATACAAATTTATGTAAATAGTTAAATCATTTAGAATTAGTAATATCTTATATTATTGTAATAATTAAATAGGAGTTTGGCCTAGATGTTAAATATTTAGAATATTGTCATTGTAAATTTATATCAGTTTAATAATTTAATTGTTAATAATATAATTATATTATTTTTATCATTTTGTTAATAAATATTAGTATCTTTAATTTAGGAGTAGTTTAATTCATTTTAGTACCAAGTAGCCCGTAACAATAGTCATTCAACGAAAACACGATATGTTGAGTGATGTAGTGAAAAACACGCCATCAATTTCGGATGTGCACGAGAAGAATAGCTCTTGTAAGAAGATGTTTGAGACCTTGAAAGGTAGTCAAAATGTAATTTCATATTTATTGATAATTATACTACACACATACACATGCACACACATATACACATATGATAAACTGACCACGGTCATTAAATCAGCAAAAGGACATTATTTTATTTACAGATGAGATAAAATTTATTTTCTAGTAGGCAGAAAGACCTATATATTTAAAATGGACAAGATACCTCTTTGGTAATATCCATCTCTAAAAGTAGAAGCTGTGAAATACTTCCCGAAATAATTCCATAGATTCTGTGAAAAAAGTCATCAAATGGATTTTGACAAGAATAGAAATAGAGTTGTTTTTGTCGAAAGTGTAGGTAAAACGTTTAGAGAGGTCTACTATTAATCCTATAGGATTGACTTATTATTGTTAAATTTTGTATATTTCAATTTTCATTAATATGAACAATAGACAGGTGTTATTAGTATCAGAATTATAAGGATACAGGCCTGGTCACCGGCTAATACACAAATACTGTTGTCTACATACAGTATTTTTTTTAATTTTATAAAGAAAAGTCTAATATAACAAAGCTCCTTCAACAACAAAAAACATAACTGAAAAATTGCCATTTTGTGATCAAGCCATCCATTACAGTACCATTTGTACTTATTGAAGCTTTTTAATCCAGGAACGATATTTCTGACGTTCCATTTCCAACATTTTTTTTAAAATAAATTTTGAATTGTATCATGTTTGATTTTGAAGTTTCGTGGGAATGATGGCATAAGTAAAATAGAAAAAGTAAAGTAGAAATATACAGATTCCTAGCTTTGTTGGTGGAGATTGAACATTATTTTACTAGACTTGTGGATAATGATTGACAGGAAACCATTCGAAGAAAAATACCCAAGTTCGGATTGAGAAGTCCTAGGGAAGATAGACCTGGGAGAGGAGAGACAAATGAAACTTGTACAAAGAATTCAGACAAGGGCAAAAGGCCCTGATTTAGGATCAGCCATTTTTCATTCGGAAGTCCACCGCGGCCCGGGCGGTCCTCGCTCCTCCAAGGGAAGGAACAATGATGAAAATTTATGCAGGTTCGATAGGGCCTTCTTCCGTCCCTTATCAGGACGACCATCTTGTAGAAATTGTTTTCCCTCCATTTATCCCGTAATCTCCTTCTTCTGAAATTGCCTCCTGTCAATATTGTTTTACTTTTTATTGTTCCTTTCACCTTTTTAAAGCCTTATGATGTTGCCTTTCGGCCAGGTTGTTAAACTTCATACCTTTTTCTCTCTTTTGTTTTTAATAATCTGTTGATTTATGTTGATTAGATTAGTAATATGAAATTTCAACTTGACAGTAATGAATAGAGTTCAGGACGATGTAAACTAGGTAGCTATCAGGTTACTTGATTGGGTTCTAGATGAAAGATAATATATCATAAAATTATTTTATGATGGAATTCATTAATTATTCTTCTAGATATTATTCTTATTGTTATATTTTTTCTCTCTCTCTCTCTCTCTCTCTCTCTCTCTCTCTCTCTTTTTTAATAATCTGTTGATTTGTTGAACTTCATGAAAATTCAATTTGATAATAATGAATATAGTTTAGGACAATGTAAACTAAGTAGGTCGAATCTTGATTGGATTTCGGATTAAATCAGGCAATATATTATACAATTATTCTATCATAAAATAAATAAAGCTGCAGTCAATATAAATTTATATTCTTATTTTTATTGTTGCTTTCACCTTTTTAAACCTTATGAAAAATATTAAGATCGCGCAGTACACTAAATATCGTGGGTGAAAAATCTAAATTAGTGTTAAAATTAAGATTTGTTAAAGTTTAGTGTTTTAAATTTAATTAAATCTTACTAAAAAAAAATTTATAATAATGCTTTAGCATTATGAAAAAACACTGTAATTTAGATTATCTGAATTAGAACAATCCAATATAGTAAATTTTGGCAATCACTAATACTGAACAGATATTTTGGTTAATTGATGTGCTAGTAACGTTTCGACATCACTTACTTGTAACATTCGACATAATTAGAACATACGATATATGTGTTATAACATCGTGAATTTATCAATATTATATTTAGGCAAATGTATTATTCAATATAACTCTATACTTTCACTACTAGAGCGTGATTATGAGAACTATATAGTCGAACGTCGCCTAAAGAAAGATTAACTAATAGGCTAAAACTTATATACATATATATATATATATATATATATATATATATATATATATATATATATATATATATATATATGAGTTATATATTTACGTGGAAATGTAATTTTTTTTCTTCCAAACTGCGATGAAGGGCTTATTCGAGTACATTTTGTCCCGGAAGGGGCTGTTAATTTAGCGAAAATAAGAGAGATTATGCCAGCTAAGGGTGGTCCAGATTTATCCTCGGGAGATTTGCCAAAATCCCTTCCCCCTCTACTTCTATTCCCCCCTTATTTTCCCCCTCCATCTCGGGGAATATTGTGTTAAGGACTGGTCTACCTCCCCTACTCCTCTATTATCATAATAAGTCCACCGTACTATAAGTCACTTATAGCTAAAGAGGATAATGTTTGTTGATGGCTCTTCTCCAGGTAGCCTTTATTATATATATATATATATATATATATATATATATATATATATATATATATATATATATATATATATCTATATAAATGGCAGCTGACTCTCTCTTTATGCCCATAACAATTAAAAAGTGCTATATATAGCTATGTATAGTTTCATATTGTTTGTTAATGCACATATAATCAGTATCTTTGATAATAAATTTACAGTAATTTTTTTTGTATCTCGTGGTTTTATTTATTTATTTTAATCAAGAAATTACGACTTAATGACATTATATTTGTGGAACATGATAATAATGATAATTATCTTTATGGTGAATTTAGTTTGATACTTTTTTCGTGGCGATAAATATCTTAGTGTATATCAGTTCTGAGACGACATTAAAAACTGGCATGTTTTAGTTAACCTGCAAGTAAAAATTTTATTGGTTGAAGCTTTTTAATTTCTCAATTCAGGAACGGCGGACCTTATATTTCATTTCCAACATTTTTTTATAATTTTTTTTTTAGATTAATTTATTGATATTTCAACTGTACTAATATTACAAGTAAATTTGCTAATATGAACAAATGACATGAAAAAAAAAACACTTGTGGAGAAAATACCCATCGGTAGCACTCCAATAAAGTTCTATAGTAGAAGTTCTCGAGACCATCTTCTTTTTTCAGACGCCTCGGAAGGTTATCAGGAATAGTATGGGAAGCAAGTTGAGAGACTTGCGGATTCAAATGTGTTTAGAGAGTGTCATGGAAGGATAGGTATCTAGTTTAGGCCAAATCAGCAATATATAGGATATTAAGATCAAGATGGATGAGTTTGTTTGTCACATAATAAGGGGCATTGAGGATTTTACGAAAGATTTTGGATTGTAAGGATTGGATAAGAGATGAATTGGATGGTTTAGTAGAACCCCAAAGCTCAACTCCGTATATCCAAATAGGTCTGATAACTGTCATGTAAATGAGTCTTTTGTAATTAATTGGGAGCTTAAAGCGTTTGTCCAGTAAATGTTGAAGTAGGTGAAAACGTAAAGCAGTTTCTTGTATTTTCAGTCTTGCATGAGGATTCCAAGTGAGATTTTTGTCCAGATGAAGTCCTAGTTTTTTAATATAAAATTATATTTTGAGTTAGCACTGAGTTGCCTTGTCGGAAACCTGATTCAAATCCTGCTGCAGGCAAGACTTTTACTAAGTCTGTTTGCAGTCGAAGGTGGATCATATGGGACCTAGAACCCTCCTGGGGCTCACCCAACTTCTATAAAATTATATAAAAATTGGGTACTGAAAAAAGGGGGGAAAATCTGGTGGTTGAGCGTGATCTAGGACAAATCACCTCCCTGCATAACAGTGCCGTCTCTACCATGTACTGAGCACCAGAACCGTTCACGGATGGTAGTGGTACAAGATTTATAATTCGATTTGTATCATGTTTAAACTTGAAGTTTTAATGGTTAATAAATTTTAGTACCATAATTACAATAGGAGAAAATAGGGGATAAATTCAAGGAATCCTTAACTTCAACGACAGCATTGAAAGTAAGTAGGTCACAGTTCGTATCTCGGGCTGCAAACGAGTTTTAAAACTAGGTTAAAATTGAATGATTTCGAAGTTTGAAACTAATAAATAAAAACATACTTATCATAAAGATTGCGTAAACAGTAGAACTCACATTGAAATATTTTTTAAAATGGAATTTTCATGTTAGCATATATTTGCATAAACATAAAATCTACTAACAAAATGCCTGTTCGTAAGATAGAAGTGACTTTGGCCATTTAGAAGATGTCTACTAATGTACCTGCCTTCTTTTTCCCGACTTAAAATGTGACTTTACCTTTCTACATTTTTCAGGTAATGTCCAAAGGAAATCCAATGAGAGCTCACTCTACCTACCTGAATATATAACATCTTATACCCCTTAGTGGGTATATATTATATCTGCCAATATATATATATATATATATATATATATATATATATATATATATATATATATAATAAATATTAAATTTTCCATAATATAATAATTCCATAAGTAGGAATATCTTCTTTTAGTGGCGCTTTTAGTGTGCATGTATGGAACTTATTCTCAGTTTCTTGAGATCTCCCAGAACGCTATCCTTCCACCTGCCCCTGGATCTCCCTCTACGCCTCACTCCATCAGGGCAGTTTTCATACACTCTCCTAACAGTTCTTTCTTCTCCTATTCTCAGCAAGTGACCCAGCCACTTCATCCTCTGTAACCTGGCAAAAGAGGAGATCGTCATGCCATTATAGCTTTCATATAACTCTGTTTTTTCCCCTGCGCCATACACTGTTTTCCTGGACGGGCCACAATATGCATCTGAGGATACGCCTTTCGAATCCATCTACCAAATGTGCATCCTTCTTGTTTAGGATCCATGTCTCGCAACCATATACTACTCTCTAGTGATCACAGTTTGGAATTTTTGTTTCAAATCTCATTTATTTCATAATTTACATAAATTTACAATATATACATTTTATTTACAAATCAATATATATATGCATACATCATAGGTACTTCATTTACCTGGAGGTATTATAAGTATCAGTTTTGAAGTAGCGATATATTTGATAAATATGTCCAAAATCTTCATAATTGTATCATAAAGAATGAAAAATACATCCCACCTTAATACTGAACTTTGACCTTGCTAATTTAAAAAAAAATATCACTACAAAGCGCTAACTTTAAATGGGTTAACTTATTTCTTTTTGATTTAAAAATTGTATAATATTGTAAGTTATTGATATATACATTGATCCATAGAGATTGAGTTTATTTATGAATCAAGGTTTATGATTATACTCTCTGGACTGATGGAAATGGAAGCAAAGTAGCAACATCTTTGTCACCTACCAAAGTGTAAGGTAGGTGGGTTTCTGATCTGTAAGCCCCGGTTTCGAAAACGCCTATATTAGATAAATTATATATTTATTTAACCACCGATTTTGTGGAACGTGCAGGTAATGTCACAAAAATTGACTCATAATGAAGATAACTACTATCACGTAATGCACCCAAGGCCCGTCACAGGACATTGTAAACCAGTTTTTTAACGGTTTGAAAGGATAGTAAAGGTCCTTTAAAACCAAATACAAAACGGAAAATAAAAGGACGGAAGGGAAGGACAGAGGCACCTTACAAGGGCTCGGAAAACCATGGCTTTGCGGCAATCCTGCGGTCCTTTACCCCTTACCGGCTCGAGGTAATGCCATCCGTAGTATCCTCTGGAAGTGCATTTCATACACAAGGTTTAAAAATGTTATTGGACAATATTGTTATGTATACTTAGTTCAAACAAATAAAATTCCTCTACTAATACAGCACTCATGAAGGGTGCAGGGATTAGCACATGATAGGGACTGCAAGGGATGAACTGGGAGGCGTTTTGGCCGAGATAATGCTTGTAACTAGAAGAGTTAAAAGGTCCCATAGAGGGCTTTTTAACCCTAAAAGAGTTAAAAGGTCAAATTAAATAAATCAACTGCTTCAGTCGGTTTCGCACCCTGGAACCAGAACTCAACAAGAGTCTTCTTCTTCTACCGCGTCCCACTATTTTTAAAATATTTGAATTAAAATTGATATATTTTTTAAAAATTCTTTTCCTAATAACTTTGAATACCAAGTCCTATGGAAATTTCTTTTTGTAATCAATATATTTTCTCGATTATTCGAGTACCATTATTTTATGTTAATTATGGTCGACTGTTGCTAATGCTTTGTTTTATCATTCCAATTATGATGTTTATTTAATTTTATGTTAGCCATGTGCTTGGATAACCCACATAAATTACTTTAAAACGACTACGAAATAAAATAAGGAACAGTAATAATATTTTTATAACTAAAAAAAAATTGAAATAATATAAAGTTTTTTATCCATTAGAAAGTACATTTCTATACCAATTTTATAACATTAATAACGATTTTTATACCAATATTATTTCAGAAATATCACGTGTATGAGTAAAATCATACAGCATACATGACCAACCAGTTCCTAACAGTATTAAAAAAACAAATATGTTTGCCAAATATAGAATTGAAAATATCGATGAGCTTTACGCTTCAATAATCATAATGCGAATGAGATTGGTATGATACAAAGGAGGAAGGAATTCCTTGTCAAGCCAATTCTATAGGATGAGAAAAACTAAGAAAAAATTGATTAGTCGTGGCGGAAACCAACTTCCCTAAAATATTTACGCTTAAGAGCTCACGGTTAAATGAAAACTGACAGTGATAGACGCCTTTAGAGCCTTTAAAAGAGTCGTTGGCAGAATATAAACACGTATGCAAGCTTAATTATTTGAAATATACTTAGATGTCGTTTGATCATGAAGTTTAAAATAAATCATTATTAAAAAAGTGAATGGATGGAAATTACATTGGATGATATTATAATATTGCAGATTGGGTCAGGTTTTATATATAAATAGCATTTGCATGTTGAACACTGCGACAAGTCAATAAAACAAATATATTTGAACAATAAAACCGAAGAATTGCTGCATCGATAACTAAAATATAACAAAAACGTTCATCTACATGATACTTAATCATAATTAATCATATGTTTTATTTTGTTTGCAGGTGAGTGTCTACTTTTCCTGATATTTAAGAGCCATAAATCAGTGAGTACAGATTATATTTTTCTGTTTGAAGATCGATTTATTTATGATAATTCTATTATGCCATCTTATTCTACTTTATTCTTTGTCCCTGTTCAATTAAAAATTGCTTCTAATTTTAAATGTAAACTGTTGTTTTAATGTTGTTATTTTTTTCTGCTACCCTCTCGAGTTTTCTTGCTTTTTTTATCTTAGTTTTACGGTCTATGATGAATATTTTTTAAGAAGTAGTGAAAGGAAATGAATTGGTCTACTATAATACAACATCTTTCCATTTCATCAGAGTGTGATACTAAATAAATACCTTCAAACAGGCATTATAAATTCTACAAATGTTTTTTTATTTTTATAAAGAAGATCCAAAGCTTTCGGTATATTGGTTAATACTGATAGTTATTTTTGTTATTTTTAGAGATTTGAGACTTTTTGTTAGTAATTTTCCCACTCAAGTGGTTTAAGTATTTTTTGTCTCATTTGAGATTTTACTCTTATGCATTAATATATTTTTTTGAATAGCCTTTAATCCACTGGTATTATCATAATGGTTTTGAATTTGTTATAATTCACTGGTTAGATAATAACTGCGTTTTAATGTGGAGTGTAATGATATTGTGGGTAATGTGGTATTGAAGGATGAGGTGTTGAATGTTACGTTGAAAACTCCCGCGAAAATCGCCGTAACAAAATTTGCCCCAAGCTCATTGGAGAAGGGTGGGATTCAATCCTATGTGCGGGGATATCGCCAAAACAAATGGAAACCCCCGTAGGTTAAAAATATTAACTACAATAATTCCGTAGGTAGCTACACCTAAATAAAATGATAATGTGTAACAAACATAGCTACTCATTAGCATTACCTGGACGCTACGCTATTTAAAGAAAAGTAAATAAAAATAAATGAATACCTAATAAAAAAAAAATTAGAAAATTTCTAAAGAAAACACTTGAGAAAAATAGCGAAACCTCAGACTGTTTACAATAGAAATAAAATACTATTTATTAATTTAAACATTTTCTTCCTTATTAAATTATTTTTTATGACGGGCGGGGCGACCTCTCACGCGAACTAATAATAAATAATAACGGGATGGACAGAGGAGGGATGAGGTTGCCCTTGGCGAAGTTGAGTGGGTTAGACGATAAATTCCTTGTGGATACGGGCAGTACGAATTCATTAATTAGTAGACAAGGGGCGGAAAAACTGGGTATGTGGGGGACGCAAAGCAAGTGTAATTGCGAAATCTCTACGGTTAGTGGACGTTGTAAAACATTAGGGGAGGGGTATTTTAGTTGTAAAAAGTTAGTGGGAAGGGATCTACGCATTAAACTTCATATCACCGAAACCTTAATGCCGGGATACGATCTGATCGTGGGGTGCGACCTGTTGCAACAAGCAGGGTTAGAAATGAGGGTAGAAAGGCCGCTGTCGATTTCGGTTAGGGGACCCGAAATACCAAACCAATTTGGTGGGTTCAGGTCAACGTGTCGAGATTGGGATAGTTGAGTGCAGTCAGGAAGTTGTGGAGGACATCGTCAATCAGTACGCAGACCTGTTTTATCGCGAAGACGAAATTCTGCCAACTACTGGAAAAACCGTACATCGGATTACACTTAAGGTAGATAGGCCGATTTACGTCAAGGACAGCAGATACCTCCAAGCAATAAGGGAGATTATAGGGAAACAATTAGCCGAACTTTTGCAGCAGGGAATTAGCCGGCACAGTAATTCTCCCTTTAATAGCCCTCTATGGGTAGTAGAAAAAAAACAGAACACACCTGGGGGAGGGAAGCAATATCGAGTGGTTGTGGATTATCGCAAGTTAAACGATGCGACGAAAGATGAGTGGTATCCCCTTCCTCGCGGCGAAGATATACTTGACAGGTTGGCGGGTGCGGTCATTTTTAGCACGCTGGATCTCAAAAGTGGGTACCACCAAGTTCGAATGGTCGAGGAAGATATTGGCAAAACAGCGTTTTCCTGGGAACGCGGACACTACGAGTTCGTGCGAATGCCATTTGGGTTAAAAGGGGCCCCGTTGACGTTTCAACGCCTTATGTATGAGTTCCAACGGGGTTTGGGGGAGGATTTTGCCCAAGTCTATATGGATGACCTCATAGTGTTCAGTCGTTCGGAAGCTGAACATGCTAAACACTTAAAAGCGGTATTCTGCAGAGTCCGCCAAGTCGAACTTCGGTCTGCGGGAGATCAGATTCTTGGGTCACGTAGTTTCGCGATCAGGAGTGCGGCCTGATCAGGAGCGAGTTAGGGCGATTCAGGACGCTCCGTTGCCGGTTAATGCTCGGGGCGTAAGGCGGTTTTTAGGCATGGTGAACTACTACCGTCGGTTTATCTTAGCTATCGCGGAGTTAACGCAACCGCTGACGGAGGTACTGAAGAAGGGAAAACGGTTTATGCTTGGACAAAGTCAGTTGGAAAGTATTAAACGTTGTCGGGAGGCTCTCACCTCACAACCCTTACTAGCTTTCCCTGACTTTCGACTAATGTTTCGAATTACGACGGACCCGAGTGAGGTCGCGATTGGCACAGTGCTGTCGCAGAATTTTTCCGAGGGCGAAAAACCTATCGCTTATGCCAGCAGGAAACTAAACGGAGCGGAAAGCCGTTACAGCGCGATAGAACGGGAGTTGTTAGCGGTGGTTTGGGCGATCGAATATTTTTGACCTTACGTCTATGGTAGGATGTTCGAGCTGTTCACAGATCACAAACCACTGGTATACTTGAACACTCTGAAAGAATCATCGGTTGCGCATATCACGCTGGAAGGAACGGTTAGCGGCCTATACCTTTCAGGTTGTCCATAAGAAGGGGGCGGAAAATGCCGTGGCAGATTGGTTGTCGAGGGACCTAGTGGTGAACGCGATCGATGAGGAAGGACCTTCTGCAGAACGCTTCGGCCTCCGATCTTTAAGGGACTGGGCGGAAAACGGACCTGAAATACCGCTCGTTCGTCAGGACTCCGAGGATAATTCCGTTACGTCGGAACGACCTAATTACTTGCCTGAGGCCGATGAGATTATCAATGACAAGCGCCTTCAGATTATATTCCGGTCGAAACAAAGTGCGGGTGTCGAAACTCGAGCATTTACATCTGAAGGGGCGTCTGTGGTGATTGCGTGGGTTCCTACTATGGTGGATGATGACGGACTTGAACGGATATTTTCAGAGTTCGCTGTCCCTGGTCGTTGTTGCCATATTTTCGTCGGGAATAAACTCCTTCTCGATAAATTACGTAGGTTATGGCGTCAAGAGCGGATAGGGGTTGGTTACTCGATGGTTCGCTGTTTACGGTGAGGTCGAAACAGTTTCAGATAAATCGAGACAACGTCAAATCGTTTCGGACCACCATGAGGGCAAATCGAATCATCGTGGGGACGATGAAAAAATACGGGCCCTTAAACGGATGTACTTCTGGAAGGCTATGGGGAAGACGGTACGCGAGTATATCGAGCGATGTTCGGTGTGTCAGAGATCTAAATATGATAGACAGCCACCGGTGGCAGGTCAAGTAGTCTCTCCCACAGCGTCGGAGCCGCTTCGTCTAATTCAAATTGACGTATACTCCAATGAAGGTCAATCGAGACTTACTGCCATTGATTCGTTTAGCAAGCTGGCTATGGCCTATCCGATTGAGGAGAAGACTCCGGGAGCAGTCTGGGCAGGGGTGCTTCAATGGTGCGCGACGTACGGGGTACCGGAAGAAATCATCTCAGACTGTGGGCGCGAATTCGATAATGCCATGATCAGGGAGGAAGCCAAACTCTTGGGAGTTTCATGACGACTGAACACGCCTCATCACGTTACCGGCAGGGGTGCGGTGGAACGTCTCCATAACACGCTGGCAGAACATATTCGCCTCCTTAAGTTAGGTCGGAATTTGGACCCGTACGAGGCTATGCCACGGGCAGTGATTGCCTATAATCACACGATACACTCAGTAACAAGACTATCACCCGTCGAAGTGGTGTTTGGGCAGGCGCGCCGAGATCGGGGGATCTCATGACAGCTAACAACGAGGTATTACGCGGACACCTTTTGCATGTACGCGCGGCTCGGCAGGCGTTGTGGCGTAAAGTTCGGGAGAAACTCATTCGGGAGAAGTCGGCTAGAGTGGCCAAAGCCAACGAGCGATTGAGAGTCCATACGAGAGGACAGCTGCCATTGGGAACGGTCGTATACCGCCGATTAAGGACTGCGCGAACTAAAACAGCTGCACGGTATGATGGCCCTTCAAAATTATTACCATCCGAGAGCACAACCTCTATACTATTCGTGACATTAATTGCCCCCCCCCCCGCGTTCGTACAGTGCATCTCGAAGAGCTTCGAGTCCCCCGTAAAGTGTCCTCGCTCGGACCGGAGGCTGCGCTGCAGGAATGAATACTGTATTTTCTGTTTTACTTAATAATGTTCATGAATCAATCATGTTTCTTTTCATTTTTTTTTTCTTCAGAGTTTGTTATTTAGTATAGCGCTTTCAGTGATAGAGTGTTGTCAGTATATTTTACGTTTTATTACTCCCAGATTGTGGATTATTTTTATGTTAAATCTTTGTATTAATTTTTATTCTTTTCTTTCTTCTTCTTAGTTTTAAGAGTTCCTCCAGGAGAAGGAACTGGAGGGGGGGGAGTTATAAGGACAAATAGACGGTAAACCTAAATAGTATGTAAGTTTAGGACTAAGGATTGTTATTATGAGTTGTAAACATTATAGACTATATATATGAGAGGTACGAGAAATAAAGTTTAGTTGTTATCTTGAACTTGTGTCGTTACTATGCCCAAAACCCTATTTTTTTAGTGAGTATTTCAGTCTAATCATAACTTATATATACATATATATATATATATATATATATATATATATATATATATATATATATATATATGTAACGGAGTAGATACATATAAACACGCACACACTTATTTTTAAAATATTTTTTTTATTTCTTTAATTTCTTATATTGTTTTGTTTTCTACAAAACTTGTATAAATGTAAATATTAATAGTTTTCTTTCTTTATAATTATTGTTATTGTATTTATATTTTTTCTTTCATTTAATTCGTTATTGCGAGCTAACTCCTAACTTATATTCATTAATTTTTTATTTTCATTTATTAATTAATTTGTAATTGTATTCTACTTTAAGACATTAAAGTTTATATTTTATTTTCCGTATCACTATTCTAAGAGAACTTGTCCCAGGAAAAATACGGATTTTCATCAGTTTTATTATTGAATACTGTCATAATTATGCATTGTTTTTTTTTTCTAATTATTATCCTAGAAATTCTCATAAATTCAGTTGGTAATTAATTAAAAACCATTTTTATAATTAAAATACTTAATTAGTAGAAAGAAATGAAAAGATGCCGACAAATATTTTTTTCCAGCTAGCTCCTACTAATCGAAGGGGGATTTTTACCGAGATTTTCGGTATGGCAACTCAGTGCTCTAGCACTGACCTATAATGTTTGTTTTCTGGTACCTATTCATTGTAAAACCTTTATAAAGTTCTTATTGAATTATTAGTATTTATAAATTATATATGGAGGGAGTGGCTTAGCCAGTGTGTTACACGCTGAGTTGGTGCGCAGAACGTTTCGGGTTCGAATCATGCTGTGGTATGAATAATTGAACAATGAAATAGCAAAACGCCACCAGAATATAGTGGTCTATTTACTGATTGTACCTAAATATCCTTAAAATGTATAACCTTGCTATATTTATTTCCACTACCGTTATTCGTCCTAATACACCTAGATGGAGCGAGATATTTTTTGCGGTGCCGAGTTCTGTAACAACTTGAGCAATATGGACGAACCCACCTTTTCATGTTCCGTATTCCATCTTTCGCCTCATTGCTCTCTCACTAGCTTTTACAAGAAACCTTCCCCACCTTTAGCTGTTTTTTTCCCTTTCTTACATTTTCTCATATTCCAAGGCTTTTTTTTAAAGGTTATATCGTACCTTATGGTATTTTAACATTATCAGCCTTTGCTTGTAATGTTGAATTACATTTTTCTAAAGATTTAGGATAATATATATATATATATATATATATATATATATATATATATATATATATATATATAAGTTAGGATTAGACTGAACACGTATAGTAAAAAAAAGGGAAAAAGGGGCATAGAGATACTCGCGCTGATAGTAAAAGACTAACTTTGTTTCCAACTAGCTACAGTATTTATAGGTACATTAGTTTACATACGATAACAGAAAGATAACTTAATCCTAAACATGAACGTAAATAATAATCCTTCCAATATTGGTATAATTTATATATATATATATATATATATATATATATATATATATATATATATATATATATATATATATATTAGGTTTTTCCGGGATCTGATGTTTAGTCAAAAAATTTAACAAAATTTTTATATTCCACCATTCTCATATTCATGCTGTAACAGTGAAAAACAAGTTTTTTGTGGGAATTTAAAGTAAATAGTTACTTATATCAAGTTCAAACTCTAGTGTTAACAAAAAATTAAAATTTACTCATACATCATTAGAAATGGTGTATTTTTGAAAGTGGTTTAGGTCCATTTAAATCTAAGAAAAATCGTTTGTTGTTTAGAATAATTTTATATTTTTATATAAGGATTATTATGTAATATTAAATTTAAACGGTGTACAGGGTTAAAAACGCCATTATTTGCTAAATTTGAAATATATATATATCGTTTGCCTATAATTTGAAATAAATTCAATAAAATAGAGGCAAATGCTATGTTAAATAAAACACCTCTATTCATGAAAAGTGGACTTATACCACTGTCGAAAGTAAAAGCTCATAATTTGACTATGATAGAAAAAAAAAAGTTAAACTGTTTTTGGCGACGTTTCGAGACTATGTTATGATACAACCATCTCATGCCCTGACAGTCAAAGAATGAGCTTTTAGTGAATTCATCAAATAACACACTAGTCTAATATAAATAGACACGTGTATGATGGCAACACATTAATGGCACTTACAAGTTGATGATAGAAATAGTGACGTCAATTTAAATCGATTTTTCTCTCCTCGCTTACGAACATTAAAAATAGATACACCTTTTAAGGAAGAATCTTGAGGAGAACAGCATTCTATTAACCCACTGCAACTCGATGTTTATCAAAGCCCAACTTCGCGGATACCTCTGTTTTGGAAAAATAACCCCGCCTTGTGGTTCGCTATTTGCTAAGCCGTATTATCAACATCGAAAATTACTTTTTAAAGTTTTAAAATGCCTTAAATAATATCGCTTGAAATAAGCATTGATTTTTTCTTCATAATTTTTATTGTGTATATATAAAATCAGCAAGCCGCGACAACACGAATTTATCAATTAATTTGTTTTTATTTCAATAAATTTATATAATAGATTCTGTAAAATATTTCCACACTTTTATTTATTTGTTTGGATGCATTGGCCTCGAATTGAATTTTTAACGCCAAAGGTTATACCAGGATTTGTGATTATGAGATAGAAGATAATTTTACCAGGCGACCACCACTTTCTAACTTGTTTTAAATTTAATTAAAAACTTATTTAAAAAACCTGTTCCAATACTACCCGTGAAGGGTCTGGGGTTCAGTACATGTTAGAGAATGTACTCTGTCTTGTTTACAACAACAGTTGTGCAAGGAGGTAATTGTCCTAATTTACGCTCAACCGCAAGATTTTTGCCTTTTATTTTGGATGCCCACTTTATAGAGACTGGGTGGAGGACCCTAGTCCAGGATTTGAAACCAAGACCTTCGGCATTGCTGCACAGCTCTCTATCACTCAACCACTCCGCTCCCTAATTAAAAACTTAGAATATATTTATATATATATATATAATTGCTTGACATTTCTCTGGATGTCCTGATATGATATGTGAGGCATTAGTGTTTAGTTTATTTATAAAATTGATCCCTCATAACTTTCCTAAAGGAGTGTGCTATAACTCTGCCCTCAGAAAGGCTAATCGAATATACAAAGGCTCAACCGTACTTAGGCTGGGCTTGCCATCTCAGGATTCTGGTCCGGGCCTCGCAGGACCTTAATAATGGGATGTATCCTTTGAAAATTCAGGATACAGGATCAGGGTCATATTTTTTTTTTAAATTTCCGTCCTCAAAAATAGTAAAGTGGTAGGTCATCGCCATTGTAAGAGCTATAAGTTTAGAAAAATAAAATCCAAAATCCAGAACACAGAAATTTACCATCTTTATTGTATAATTAACCATAATGAGTTTCTAACCGAGACTGAGTGGGAATGGATTTCTAAGAAAATTGGATAGAGAATGCTATACTGCTCTGAAAATCGGATCAGAAGATATAATGTTTAATATGGTTTACATAAAGTTCTTACTATTCATTAATCGCTATATATAAGAAATATTAGAGTTAACTAAAAGAGACTTGACTTTTAAGTGGTAACACTATTAATTATGGAATCGAATGATATAACAGGTAATATTTAGAACTTCTTAATGGTATTCTACTATTAAGAAACTTGATAAGTATTCTACTCTTAACTATCCATAATATATGAGATGAAAATGGTTGACTGGATGATCTTATGTAAAGGAGATGGTTGGGGGGTGCAGTCAATAAGAACACCGAATAAGTGAAGTACTTATATTATGTGCCGACGTTTCGACCTACAGTGTAGGTCATCTTCAGGGCTAACAAAGAAACAAACAGAACAAAAATGTAAAAACATCAAAGTTGTACAGTAACAATACTAGTGACAAATAATGTAGAAAAATACAAAGTGGCAGATATGAAAATAGAAGATAAAGAATATTAAAAAGGAATCAGATTATAATAAAATAAAGATATAGACAGATTTAAAAATTACTGATAATGAAAAGGCATTAAACTAGTGTTAGATATAATAAAAATCAGATAAAGACAAATATAACAAAATTATTGAAATAGTGACAGATATAATTATAGAAAATGTGATAGAATATAATAAAATTAAGATAAAGACAGAAATAACAAAGATATTGATAATGGAAAGAAAATGAAAATAATGGCAGATATCATAAAGTAAGACAGATATAATAAAATTAAAGAAAATGAGCAGAAATGATAAATAATAAATAACGCATATAAAATAAAAATAGAAAATAAATATACAGACTGGATAGTACAGTACAATATAATAATATAAAGAAAAATCAAAAGGGGGAGTTAAACAAAAGAAACAAAATGAGGATATTTACATATAAAGAAAGGTTGGAATATGAATAATACAGAAAAACTAGTAAAATAAAGGTGTAAAATGTATGATAACGGACTTAATGATGTTACCAAATTACAGAAAAGTATGGAACTATATGTACAATAACAATGTAAATAAAAGAAAAACTATTGTACAATAACACCAGTGTACAGTGACTGTTTTGAAAATATAGTAGATAGGAATAGAATATGAAAAGATAAAATAGGTGAAAACGCTAGTACCGTAACAATAGTTTACAATGTATGTATGAAAAAAATTAGATGGGATTAATGAATTAGAAAAATAAAATAGGTGTTTAAAAATATGAACACATGATTACCAACATATGATGGATGCCAAAATGATAAGGGGAAAAAATAAGAAAATTAAAATTGGAGAAAGGATAAAGAGAAGAGTTTAAAAAAGAAGAAATGAAGAGGAGACATACCGAATGATGGGAAGCGTGACCGTTACAGATCGCTGCTAGAGTGTACTGGGCCAATTTGTCCGTTGAGAACGGAGGGCGGAATCTAGTGGCCGGAAAGTTAACTATAGAAGGAAACTATACTGGAGTATAGGAAAAAGGGATAAAAAATATAAATAAAATTAAAACAATGAAAGAAATGTCGATAGAGTGATAAAAAAGAAAACATCAAAGTCGGAGTAACGGGAATTTATCGGATTCCAGCAAAAGAACGTTAAGACCGGGGGAAGAGATAGAGGCGAAATCTAGTGGCCAAAAGTTAACTATAGAAGGTAACCATGCTGGAGAATAGGAAAAGATGGGGAAAGGGAGTAGATGGATAAAAATAATATGAATACATATTTTAATGTATTATGAATACAATAAAAATAAAAAAATTGAAACAATGAAAGAGATGTAAACCGAGTGATAACAAAAGAAACGTAAATGACGAAGAAACGGAAATTTAAGGTCTTTTGAGTAAATTAAAAATTTGGGAGTAGGTAGAGGAAAGGTGATGAGAGTCAGACTTAAGATTGATAGAGGAGGAATCTAAATTTATGTGGATGGTTTCAGAGAGGATGCGTTTGTCATGGTTATGCGCTGTAGCTAGGATAGACGTATTTTCAAAATCAAAGGTGTGGTTTAAGGAAATGGCATGTTCGGAAAGTTTAGAGGAGGTGAGGTTATGGGAGGAAATGGCATATTTGTGTTGAGAAATACGGTCTTTAAGGAAGTTTTTGGTTTCACCTATATAGGAAGAGTTGCAATTAGTAGAAGAACAAGGTATCCGATAAACGACATGGGAACGAAGCTTGAAGGGAATAGGATCTTTGATACGGGTATAGATATGGGAAAGTTTGTTATGGGATTTGAAGGCAATACGCAAATTGGGGATAACGGAACATAAGTATTTTTGAATGCAATTAGAGAGGGTGGGTATATATGGCAAGGATCTGTATATAGGGATAGATGGTGGATGTGGTGATCGGGTGAGGGTGGGGGGGTTATAGTAGTCATGGATGAGTTTATTAACAATATAGGGAGGGAAATTGTTTTTAAAAAGGACTTCTTTGATACGGAGGGTGTTGGTAGTATGGAAGCAGGAGTCAGAGAGGGATAGGCCACGGTGAATAATATTTTTAGCGACGTTAATTTTAAGGTGGTGTGGATGTTGGGAGTAATAATTAAGAAGTCGGCCAGAGTAAGTGGGTTTTGTATACCAATCGGTGGATAAGGTGTGGTCAGGATTTTTAATGATAAGGAGGTCAAGGAAAGGTAGTGACTTATTGGATTCGACTTCAACGGTGAAATGGAGGCGGGGATGGTATGAATTGAAGGAAGATAATAAGTCAGTAATGATGTTGGGATTGATGATAAGGAGGAGGTCGTCTACATATTTTTTGATGAAACAAATATCGTCGCGGAACTGTGGAAGAATGGAGTCTAGAAGGTCATTAAGAACAATATTAGAGAGGTCAGGAGCAAGGGGATTTCCCATGGCAAGTCCAGAAATTTGGGAATAGAACTGTCCATGGAAGGTAAGGTAGCCGGATTCACAGCAAAGTTTTAATGATTGAAGGAATGAGGACCGGTTAAGAGATGTATGGGGTTCTATTAGTGGCCAGTGGTTATCTATTATGTCAAGAGCTTTGTCTAAGGGAATGTTGGTGAAAAGACTTTCGACATCGAAGGAAGTGAGGATGTAATGATCAGGGATGGTGAGGGATGTTAAAAGATCACGTAGGTGAAAGGAGTTATGGATATCGTATGGGTTATTACGGCTGAGGGCTTGTAAGG
Organism: Arma custos; assembly: GCA_037127475.1. NCBI lineage: Eukaryota > Metazoa > Arthropoda > Insecta > Hemiptera > Pentatomidae > Arma > Arma custos. The sequence continues at coordinate 51,909,976 of CM073764.1, forward strand.
ATGAAAGTAAGAATTTGCTAAGTTTTGTAGATGGTGAATTGACGTTGGCTGTAATCGGACGGAGGGGGTTGTTGGGTTTGTGGATTTTGGGAAGACCATAAAAACGTGGGGCTAAGGAGTTATAGGAAATGAGGTTTCTGTAAACGGGATAAGTAATAAATTTAGAATTGACAAGGCTTTTTAAGTGGAGGTTGAATTGTTTTTGGAGAGATGTAGTAGGATCACGAGGTATGGGTTTATAGGTGGAAGTATCAGAAAGAAGGGAATTAATTTTGAGGTTATAATCAGAAAGGTCCATAATTACAGTAGAGTTACCTTTGTCAGCTTTGGTTATAATTAAGTCAGCATGAGATTGAAGAAAAGAACGAGTGGAAGCAAGGTCTTTGAAAAATTGCGGGGAGAAATTAGAAGGGGTGGAATGAGGGTGTTGAAGGAAGTTGGAAATAATATTAGCTACAGAGACGCGTGAAAGATCTGGTTTAACATGTGAAAGGTTGAGGAGGGGGTCATTATGGATGTATTCTAAGTCAGTCAATAAGTCGGGTATAATTTTTTTGAAGGAGGAGGAGGGTGCAGAAAAATTTGGTCCTAAGGATAGAATATTGATAACATTATTAGGGATGGGGGTGGAAGAAATATTGTGAACCCAGAGGTCATCTCCTTTAGGATAGATTTTGGAGATGAGGGAAAGTTGGTAAAGGGATTTAAATTTGGCGATAAGTTGGTGTTTTTTGCGTGACCTAGTTATGGAGAAAGTGGATGCAATAAGAACAAAAATGTAAAAACATCAAAGTTGTACAGTAACAATACTAGTGACAAATAATGTAGAAAAATACAAAGTGGCAGATATGAAAATAGAAGATAAAGAATATTAAAAAGGAATCAGATTATAATAAAATAAAGATATAGACAGATTTAAAAATTACTGATAATGAAAAGGCATTAAACTAGTACATAAGATACTACTAGTACTAGTACATAACTAGTACATAAGATCATCCAGTTAACCATTTTCATCTCATACATGCATTAACATGAAGAACAATAAACGGGGCCTCAGACAGAACTTCTCCTCTCAACCTTTACGTCGCAGTGCACGAATACAAAATCAAAATCTTCCTGCTCTCCGTAGTTCCACCTCTACGCCACCACTTCGCCTGTCGAATAACTCTTCTTCCAGCCACCATCTGACTTCGTCGCCTTCTCCTGTAGATCGCTCTTCTACGTCCCATTCTTCTAGTTTTCATCATACATCTGCTTCCTCACCACGACTTCGCCGCTCTAATGTATCTCCTAACTTTATCACTTTTAATCGCCATAACTTTCCTAACTATGATGGAACTGCCTCTCCCCCTCTTATCTCTACTACTCCTTCTCCTTGTTTATCTTTCTCCTCCATCAAATCTTCTTTTCCAAACCTAAAATCCCACATCAACCTTTTATGCTCTCTTCAAAAACATTTGGCTCATCATTTGGAACATCGTATTTTCCTCCTAAAATGCCGATCTAACTCCATCTTTCCTAATTTTATAACTAATGCTCTAAATCACATTACTACTTCCAAGTCCCTAAATTCATCATTATGTTTTTTCTCTTTAAAATTTAAAAAATCCCTTCTCAACCTTAAAATACGTGAGAATATTCTACACATCCACTCATTGAACCACCGTATTTCTTCCCTCACCCAATTTTTATCCAGTCACCTTTCCCCTGATCACATGAACAACCTTTCAATCCTTATTGCATCCACTTTCTCCATAACTAGGTCACGCAAAAAACACCAACTTATCGCCAAATTTAAATCCCTTTACCAACTTTCCCTCATCTCCAAAATCTATCCTAAAGGAGATGACCTCTGGGTTCACAATATTTCTTCCACCCCCATCCCTAATAATGTTATCAATATTCTATCCTTAGGACCAAATTTTTCTGCACCCTCCTCCTCCTTCAAAAAAATTATACCCGACTTATTGACTGACTTAGAATACATCCATAATGACCCCCTCCTCAACCTTTCACATGTTAAACCAGATCTTTCACGCGTCTCTGTAGCTAATATTATTTCCAACTTCCTTCAACACCCTCATTCCACCCCTTCTAATTTCTCCCCGCAATTTTTCAAAGACCTTGCTTCCACTCGTTCTTTTCTTCAATCTCATGCTGACTTAATTATAACCAAAGCTGACAAAGGTAATTCTACTGTAATTATGGACCTTTCTGATTATAACCTCAAAATTAATTCCCTTCTTTCTGATACTTCCACCTATAAACCCATACCTCGTGATCCTACTACATCTCTCCAAAAACAATTCAACCTCCACTTAAAAAGCCTTGTCAATTCTAAATTTATTACTTATCCCGTTTACAGAAACCTCATTTCCTATAACTCCTTAGCCCCACGTTTTTATGGTCTTCCCAAAATCCACAAACCCAACAACCCCCTCCGTCCGATTACAGCCAACGTCAATTCACCATCTACAAAACTTAGCAAATTCTTACTTTCATCCTTACAAGCCCTCAGCCGTAATAACCCATACGATATCCATAACTCCTTTCACCTACGTGATCTTTTAACATCCCTCACCATCCCTGATCATTACATCCTCACTTCCTTCGATGTCGAAAGTCTTTTCACCAACATTCCCTTAGACAAAGCTCTTGACATAATAGATAACCACTGGCCACTAATAGAACCCCATACATCTCTTAACCGGTCCTCATTCCTTCAATCATTAAAACTTTGCTGTGAATCCGGCTACCTTACCTTCCATGGACAGTTCTATTCCCAAATTTCTGGACTTGCCATGGGAAATCCCCTTGCTCCTGACCTCTCTAATATTGTTCTTAATGACCTTCTAGACTCCATTCTTCCACAGTTCCGCGACGATATTTGTTTCATCAAAAAATATGTAGACGACCTCCTCCTTATCATCAATCCCAACATCATTACTGACTTATTATCTTCCTTCAATTCATACCATCCCCGCCTCCATTTCACCGTTGAAGTCGAATCCAATAAGTCACTACCTTTCCTTGACCTCCTTATCATTAAAAATCCTGACCACACCTTATCCACCGATTGGTATACAAAACCCACTTACTCTGGCCGACTTCTTAATTATTACTCCCAACATCCACACCACCTTAAAATTAACGTCGCTAAAAATATTATTCACCGTGGCCTATCCCTCTCTGACTCCTGCTTCCATACTACCAACACCCTCCGTATCAAAGAAATCCTTTTTAAAAACAATTTCCCTCCCTATATTGTTAATAAACTCATCCATGACTACTATAACCCCCCCCCCCCACCCTCACCCGATCACCACATCCACCATCTATCCCTATATACAGATCCTTGCCATATATACCCACCCTCTCTAATTGCATTCAAAAATACTTATGTTCCGTTATCCCCAATTTGCGTATTGCCTTCAAATCCCATAACAAACTTTCCCATATCTATACCCGTATCAAAGATCCTATTCCCTTCAAGCTTCGTTCCCATGTCGTTTATCGGATACCTTGTTCTTCTACTAATTGCAACTCTTCCTATATAGGTGAAACCAAAAACTTCCTTAAAGACCGTATTTCTCAACACAAATATGCCATTTCCTCCCATAACCTCACCTCCTCTAAACTTTCCGAACATGCCATTTCCTTAAACCACACCTTTGATTTTGAAAATACGTCTATCCTAGCTACAGCGCATAACCATGACAAACGCATCCTCTCTGAAACCATCCACATAAATTTAGATTCCTCCTCTATCAATCTTAAGTCTGACTCTCATCACCTTTCCTCTACCTACTCCCAAATTTTTAATTTACTCAAAAGACCTTAAATTTCCGTTTCTTCGTCATTTACGTTTCTTTTGTTATCACTCGGTTTACATCTCTTTCATTGTTTCAATTTTTTTATTTTTATTGTATTCATAATACATTAAAATATGTATTCATATTATTTTTATCCATCTACTCCCTTTCCCCATCTTTTCCTATTCTCCAGCATGGTTACCTTCTATAGTTAACTTTTGGCCACTAGATTTCGCCTCTATCTCTTCCCCCGGTCTTAACGTTCTTTTGCTGGAATCCGATAAATTCCCGTTACTCCGACTTTGATGTTTTCTTTTTTATCACTCTATCGACATTTCTTTCATTGTTTTAATTTTATTTATATTTTTTATCCCTTTTTCCTATACTCCAGTATAGTTTCCTTCTATAGTTAACTTTCCGGCCACTAGATTCCGCCCTCCGTTCTCAACGGACAAATTGGCCCAGTACACTCTAGCAGCGATCTGTAACGGTCACGCTTCCCATCATTCGGTATGTCTCCTCTTCATTTCTTCTTTTTTAAACTCTTCTCTTTATCCTTTCTCCAATTTTAATTTTCTTATTTTTTCCCCTTATCATTTTGGCATCCATCATATGTTGGTAATCATGTGTTCATATTTTTAAACACCTATTTTATTTTTCTAATTCATTAATCCCATCTAATTTTTTTCATACATACATTGTAAACTATTGTTACGGTACTAGCGTTTTCACCTATTTTATCTTTTCATATTCTATTCCTATCTACTATATTTTCAAAACAGTCACTGTACACTGGTGTTATTGTACAATAGTTTTTCTTTTATTTACATTGTTATTGTACATATAGTTCCATACTTTTCTGTAATTTGGTAACATCATTAAGTCCGTTATCATACATTTTACACCTTTATTTTACTAGTTTTTCTGTATTATTCATATTCCAACCTTTCTTTATATGTAAATATCCTCATTTTGTTTCTTTTGTTTAACTCCCCCTTTTGATTTTTCTTTATATTATTATATTGTACTGTACTATCCAGTCTGTATATTTATTTTCTATTTTTATTTTATATGCGTTATTTATTATTTATCATTTCTGCTCATTTTCTTTAATTTTATTATATCTGTCTTACTTTATGATATCTGCCATTATTTTCATTTTCTTTCCATTATCAATATCTTTGTTATATCTGTCTTTATCTTAATTTTATTATATTCTATCACATTTTCTATAATTATATCTGTCACTATTTCAATAATTTTGTTATATTTGTCTTTATCTGATTTTTATTATATCTAACACTAGTTTAATGCCTTTTCATTATCAGTAATTTTTAAATCTGTCTATATCTTTATTTTATTATAATCTGATTCCTTTTTAATATTCTTTATCTTCTATTTTCATATCTGCCACTTTGTATTTTTCTACATTATTTGTCACTAGTATTGTTACTGTACAACTTTGATGTTTTTACATTTTTGTTCTGTTTGTTTCTTTGTTAGCCCTGAAGATGACCTACACTGTAGGTCGAAACGTCGGCACATAATATAAGTACTTCACTTATTCGGTGTTCTTATTGACTGCACCCCCCAACCATCTCCTTTACATATCCATAATATACTTCAGTCTTGTTTTCCCTTTATAAGTAACCCTTTGTAACTTCTAGACTACACTAAACAATATGCCTTATTTAAAAATGATAAAAAAATTTATATTATAATTAAAAATGTATACAATAAACATAATTCTTGGTTCCTGTGGCAATTTATGAAAGATTACGTTTACAAAAATTATAAAAACATTTTTTTTTATATGTTTAATATCGTACATTTATTCTCAATTTTATGTTAATTTTTCAAAATGAACACTATTAATGAATTTACTGAATTAGGGCCGAAATGTTGCTTACAGCTCCTGCTCGGACACTGGCCAATTTCCTCCCTTACTATTATTATTTTTTATTTAACGATTTTGTACAATTTAGTTGTTTTTCGTATTAGAGCGGTAAGTAAGTATGCAAAATGTGAGGACCAAATTCCACCAATGGATTTAAGTTAAGAAAAGGTCAAAAATTAATAATGTGGATTTTGCCGGTCAAATATTTGGTCCATTTTGTTTTTACCCCCCTACTCTTATTTATAAAGGAAATGTATTGAGTACAATATATAAAATCATTTTAATGATTATTTCAGTAATAATTTATACTTTTTTCTAATGGTGAAAGTGAGGATGGATTGTTAAATAAAAAAAATAATTAAAAAAAAGATTAAAATAAAAGTAATAAAATCTTTTTTATTAATAAAAAAGATTATACATATATAAAAACACAGTAAATTTAAATAAAAATATACGTAAAGTGGTCAAACAATTACTCGTTTATATTTAGACAATTGTTATTAATACATTTGCATAGAGAACTACAAAATAATTTTGATTTTTTGCAATTGCAAGAAATTGTGCGACAATTTGCAGTACATTTACAAGGTTGACTTAATAACTCTGGTAAAGGTTGCTTAGTCATTTGTCGTGGACGTAGGTCACCATTCAACTTTTCATAACCGTACAAACAATAATCGATGGGGTGTAATTGAGTTTGATAAGAATTTTTCCAAATAAATTTTTGTACTGCAGCTTTTAATAAATCCAAATGCAAAGCCTCAGATGTGCATATCACTTTCATAAAATTAAATTCGTAACCTATGTTTTGTGAAATCAGTTTATCTGAGTTCATCAGAAAATAATTGTTTTTTTTTTAGAAATAAGTGCAAACTATTTCTAACTGTTTCAATTGTTCATTATTTAGGTCAAGGTTTCCCAAAGATATAAGAGCTGTTTATACAAAATCTTGTACAAAATAAAAAATTCGCAACAACACAAAAATCGCAAAAACACGCAGTCGTTCGAAGAGCTTCTCCAGATTCTTCAGATGGTGAGCGAAGGACTTTCCCAGCACAATGATGTTGTCTAAGTATATTAGGCATATTTTCCAAGAGAAACCTCTAAACACGCTTTCCACCAGCCTCTCAAATGTTGCAGGGGCATTGCAAAGCGCAAATGACATTACTGTAAATTGCCAGACTTAAGTTCCAATTGAGAACGCCGTCTTCTCTTTATCTTCAGATGCCAATCCAACCTGCCAATATCCACTGCGGAGATCCAAGATAGAGAAAAGTTTACAGTCCTCTAGAGTGTCCAGCGTATCGTCAATCCTGGAAAGCGGGTAACTGTCTATCTTGGTGACGTTGTTCAGAAGGCGGTAGTCTACGCAGAATCTTGTTGTGCCATCTTTCTTCTTCACCAATACAACAGGAGACATCTAGGGGCTACTCGAAGGCTCAGTGACATAATCAGCCGCCATCTCCTTGATAATCTTCTCGGCGTTCTCCCGTTTGGCTAACGGCAGCCTCCGCGGGACCTGTCGGATGGGCTTCGCATCCCCGGTGTCAATCCTGTGCTGAATGATATCCGTTCTACCCCGTGGTCCTGATCTCGAAAACTTCATGCCATCGAGTAATCACGTTCTTTACTTCTTCACTTTCTTCAGATGAAAGGTCGCGACATGATTCGTCTACAAATCCTTTTAATTTTTCCGGCAGTCTTCGAAGCTCGGTGATATAACGTTGCAGCTGACGAACCACTGAGGTAGCGGTTGTAAATTCTCCGACTAGTGTTCCTTTGTTCAGCGTTACTGGGAAGCTGTTCAGGTTCAATAGTCGAATTGGAGTGGTACGTCCGACCTTGATGATGGACCTTGCAACCGGTACGCCGCGTCTGTTCTCTTGTTCTTCTTGTCCTCCAGGTTCAAGCAGCACACATTGACCCACAGGTAGATGTCCTTCAACCCTCCCATGCGTCACGATTTGGCTCCGTGCAGGTAAAGTGGTGTCTTCTAGTAAGCGTAGTCGTGCGTAGAGGTCCTCCCCCTGCCGAAGGATGACTTCTTCGTCTCTCACCGTCATCACACTGCTCGCCAAATCCAGCTTGATTCCGTATGCGATCATCAAATCCGTGGCCAATATGACATCTTCATCGATCTCTGCCACGAGAGCGCAGTGCTTTAGATGTTGACCCCGATGATGAAGGTGACAAGTGTCTCTCGTAGACCTTAGCTGGCTCTATTGTGGCAGTCCGTAATGCCCAAGTGATTGACAAGATATTCTCAGCGGCAAGTGTCTTCGAGTTCAAGATTGTCATAGTTGGTTGGTTGAACTCGTGGATGGCCTCGTAGTGACTGTCTGACAGCCTTAACTGTTAATAATAATAATAAATAAACATAACTGTTCGTTTGGTCTTTTTTTTTAAATTAATCACTTTCAACAACATTTTTAAAGTTTTTTAATACATCACACTTTAAACATACACTCAAAAATAACGAAAATCAAATTATTTTATACGTATTCAACAAACATGACTTAATAACGAAACATTTCTACGTCGATAGATGCCGAAACATACTGAATACCTAAGCGAGCTATGCTTACAGTTAGCTCGGAGAGGGGATGTGAAGGGAGAGGGAAGGGCCCATCACAGCTGGTGGCAAGGTGTGTTTTGTTATTATTTGGGGTCTCAGGTATAAGAATCCGATAATAGTTGCCGGTCCTCACATTTCGCATACTCAACTACCTTTAGCGCCTGCACTATATCTAAACGGTCTCGCCATAGATCTCGGTCCCTTCGCTGCCATGCCCTCCTGCACATCCTGCAACTATCTTGTGCTGTTAGGGACTTGTTGAATATGGAATTGGCAAAACAGCGTCTCCAGAAGTCCATCTCAACGGCTCACAACTTCCTTTCCTCCTTTTTGTAACTGTCCACGTTTCGGATCCGCAGATCATAACATTTTCAATCATTGAGTGGATCATAATTTTTTATTATTTGGAGGTTAACCTGTTTACTCCACATAACATAGTTATGATTCCCAATAATTTATCTGCCCTTTACTATTCTTTCTGTTATGTCTTTGTTGCATCAACTGTGAGCCAACTGCCAAGATATTTATGTTCACGGTTTTTTCTATTTCTAATTTTAGAGGGATAGCGCAGTTATATTTGTATGTATGTATTGCCCTGTACTCAGTTTTCAGTCTATTCATTTCCAGACCTCAAGCAGCATATTCCTCCTGAAGTTTCTTAACATGTAGCTGGCAGGCATCTTCATCACCACTTGCGACTATCACCTGGGTCGTGAAGGAATTTATTACCTAATTGTACACCCATTCCCCTACATTTCCTCTTCCAAATTTTTAAGAGCTCTTCAACATATAGGTTGAATAACAGTGGGGATAGAGAACATCCTCGTTTGAGACCTTTAGTGATATGGATATGGACTGTCTGTTAGTTCCTCAGTCTTATTCTAGGTATGTACTATTATTGTAATAGCTAATTCCAACCTTTGCCTTTCATCACTTTGGAAGTCATAAATTACGCGTTTAAATGTCTTTCTACTATGTCTAATGGGCAAGTAATTAATTAAAATAAGTTATTGATTATGCTACAACTGGTCCTGTAACTGTAATACGATAAAGTTAATTTTGGTCTTGAGATCAACAATTACAATTTGAACAATTATATAAATTACATCTCAGTTTTATAATCACAATTCTTGCGTAACCTTTTACGCAAAAGGCTTAATTAATCACAAAATATAAATAAAACATTTAGGAAATATATACATAAACTGATATTTATTTATTGGGATAAACATCAATATTAAAAAAAAATCTTATAGAGAAATTCGTGACATTATAAAATCATTTATAATCAAGGGAATAGGAAAAAAACATCGATAAAAAGTGTTAATCTCTTATTATTTTTTTTTTAGTGTATTATTCAATACATTTTGGAAGCGTATTTTTTTTTCAAACCAGCAAGAATCTTTCATCAGTTACTTATCTTATTTTACTGATAAGTTCCAATAGTTTTTAATACTCTAGGAAAAATTCACTTTTTCCTCTGAATAAATAATAACATTTTCTAATCAAATGTAAGTAAAATAGATGGTAAATAATAAGCCATCTCCCTTGTATTCTTTTCTTTATCGTAGGATCGACCAATCTCATAAATTATTCACCTACCGATGAGATGGAAAAGAATATTGAATCGAACTTAATGAACTCCGAATTCATTAGTTTATAAAAACAAGCTAATAATCGTCTTAAAATTTTTTTAATTAATACAAAAATCATACAATTTCTTTTTTAATATCATTTAATACATTCGGGAACTTTTTTTTTTAATTCCAGTAACTTATTCTAATTTACTCAACAAAGTTAAATAGATTAAAATAACTTTTATTTTAATATAAACTTAACGTTATAAACAAGATAATACATCTATTTTTAGTATTTTTTCTTTACTTTAGGGCCGACCATTCTCATAAAATATTCATCTACTGGTGAGAATAAAAAAAAAAGAATATTGAATCACAATTTATCAACTCCGAATCCATTTGGTTATCAAAACCACTTCGTAATGTTCATAAAAAAGAATGTTAGTCCGTTAATATATTTCCATTTTTGTATCTATCATATTCTTTCATTTCCAACTATAAATTTGTTTCAGCCAAACTATACCTTGACGACATTTTGAGATTTTAATAATTTCCTAAAATTTAAAAAAAAATGCACATAGAAATTATTATATCAGATACATAATATTATTTCCTACATTATGTATTTATATACACATTAAAACTTCAAAATAATAGGAAACTTGGTGAAGGTTGGTAACAAAGTTGCTTCTTTGAGAGTAGGCTGGGTGGCCTGTAGCGAGGCGGGAAGGTTTTGAATTTGAAATACGGTCCATATTAATAAATAACCAATGGCTGTTCTTTATCCGAACTCTCTTCCCCCACCACTTCCTATCTGCCAATAGCATTCCCCATATCCTTCATTCTCTTCCCAATTCATTGCTTCCCATACCAATCCCGTATTCAAAACACTCTTAGGAACTTATATTTTATCTCAGATAATATTCATTCCCACTTATTTTATTAAATAAAAATAAGTTAAAATATATTTTTATCGATAACCAATTTAAAATATTTCATTTATCATTATGGATATATATATATATATATATATATATATATATATATATATATATATTTTAAGTAATCTTGGATTGTTTTACTGGCCCGATAGCCAGATCTATCAATGAACAACCGACAAGAGGAAGACCAGCTGTGAACACGGTGGTAGATGAAGTGAGAAAGGACAAAATCGGACATTTGATGGTCAGGAATGAGACGAGGCAAAGGTGTAGAGTGTGTAAAAGCCAAACCATGTTTAGGTGTGAGAAATATAATGTTAAATTACACCCAGAATGTTTTAAATCATTCCACGAATAGAAAATGAAAATTGTGATTTTTTGTTCAAATACGGTGCAAATTGTAATTTTGTATTTCTTTGAAGGAGTTTATTATTCAAAAGATTGTAATTAAAGTTTTCATGAAACAGTATTATTGTATAATTTATAAACATATCACCTTACCTATCTCTAAAAAAAAATAAAAATAAAAATAAAAAAGTATAAATATATACTCTACCGGCCAATGTTGCGTGAGCACAACATTTTCTACCGCCATTTCGGCTGAACAAAAATTTTTTTTAAAATTTTTATTGTTAATAAACTACTCTAAAAATATTTTTTAGCCTTATTCTTAGAAATTATTCTAGCCTTGGCCGTAAATTGGTTAATGCAGAATAAATGAATATCGAATCGGAAATTTTAAAACTTATTGTAAATAGCTTGGTAAGTGAAAAATAATTTATGCGCACTGACCCAATTTTTTATATTATATATATTATATATTTTATATTATATTTACTTTATAAATTTCATTTCGAATATTCTTAAGAACAAACTTTCATTATTACAAAAATGGTAGTGTATCGCTTTTTGTTCCTAACGTAATATATAATTTAATATATACTATTTACACCTACACAAGTTTTTTTAAATATATATTTTTATTAAAACCTTAATCTTTTTTTTATAATGCGTAAATGGTTAAACGATAAGTAAAGAGCAATAAGCAGAGCAATAAGAAGACGACCGCCTGGCGTTGAAGATATTGGAATTCCTTCTCTTCATTCTTCTTCTTAAATTATCTTTCATATTTTATGTATTTAACGACATTATATTTTATTTTATTTATCATTTGACATTTTAAGTATTATGGTATTTCTGAATTTTATTTATTGCTGAGGTTAAAATATAAACAACGAATCGGTGATTCAAAAAGTTATCCTGAAATGAATTTAAGTCTACATCAATAATTATCTAACTAGAACTTAATACTTAATGTTTAAAAAAATTAAAAACGATAAAAAAAATAAACAAAATATTTCGGTTCAAATTTCTCTCTTGCCATTAGACTTACCGGAATGATTAGTTTAGGTTCAGAAATGAATTCTGACAAAATTAGCATCTTGAAATCTCTAATTATTTCATATGGAGAAGTAAATAAATGTCTAGTGACAAATAGTCGATATTCGAAAATTCTGTGAATTTAATAGTATTTTACTAATAGTTTAATTCATAAATAAGGTCTTCGGATATATCTAATTCTACAAAGTTTCTTTCTGAAGACCAACTAAATTAAACCTACCTCAGGGAGTTCAAAATACGTCATTTTATCAGCTACCCAACGATATTTCCAACTTTGCAAAGCTAATCTAACTTTGAAGATAAATTGGGATTGGGTGGGGGGAGGGGGTAGAAAACGTTATGTAACAGAGCCAATTCAGGTTTCTAGTGTTTAATATTTACTATAAGATACCTTTTTTTCACCGTAAAAAAATCAAAACTGTGTTTATCTAAAGCGAAAACAATGTTTTCATATTTCAGTGGTTTTGATTGTTTCCCAACAATTTGACTTTAGGTAAAGGAGATTCTGGAATAGCTCTTACATGTTAGTAATTCCTTACAGTTTGTTTTTTTAACTTCCCACCTAGTGATTATCATTTTCAGGTCTTAAAGAATAATAAAATGCAAAAAAATTAATTTTAAATTTTTTAGATCTTGGCAAATGTAAAAAGAACAACAAAAGGATGCATAAACCAGAAAGATACTAGATTACTATAACGGTATTAAGTGGTAATTAAACTAAAAACCAAAATATTACTTAGAATTAGACTATATTCGCTTAATAGAACCTAAGGTTGGAAAGATTCCATGGCATCTCTTCCACCCATAAAACTATATTAGAACTGTTATGGTATATTTATTTAATTTTATGAGAAAATAAATTATTGCAAATAAATAAATCTCTTGGAACAGTATAGATTTTCTAAATTAATGTTTCAAACTTTATTAGAAATTGTTACAAAGTTAGGAATTTCAGGTCATCCCGTCGGAGCTAACATATTAAGGTATTTCGTACTTATTTTCCTTATGACTCACTTTTTGAAATAGATTTAATTGATAATAATTATTTAGGGATATTCAATTCATTAAACTTCCGTTAACTTAATCTTTGAAATTAGAAATATTTTTCCTATTAGTAAAGAACAGTTGACTTTGAGATATGGCGCTGAAAATACCCTACACGCCGAACGGTCGCGCTGGTTCTAGCGCCCACAATAAATAAACAGTACACTGTTAGTATTTTAAAGAGAAAAGATATGCCTCCGGTCGGGATTCGAACCCGGATCCTCGGTCTCTCCGTGACAGCGCTCTAATAGAGTCTAATAGCGTTAGAGTGCTGTCACGGAGAGACAGAGGATCCGGGTTTGAATCCCGGCCGGGGGCATATATTTTCTCTTTGAAATAATAATATTTAAAAATCAAAACAGTTGACAATTATAAAAAAAATTACATTATCTTTGAATCACATTAAATCGAAATTAAATTATATAGTAAAAATCCATTGGGTGCAATTTATTTATTTTTAATATGGAGTTAAATACATCAAAACAGTATTAAATTTATTCCAAATGGATTATTACTCAATTATTCCATGTAAGGGCAATAAATCAATATAATGAGTTGACAAAATGTATTAACCTAGTCTTTCAATTTATTTCCTCAATTGATTATCAGCATCAGCGCTACGTTTAATATTAATGTTTGCCCTCAATATAATAAAAAACAAAATAATTTTACGTATGTTATTATAATAAAATCCGATTTAAAATAACTTAATATATTAAATATTAAATGAGTAATTATTAGATCCAATTTGATATCATTTTTTGCTTAACATTTTCAAAGAATTTCATAAAACTGAACGATCCACCTTATCTCCATGGTTCTGATACTTCTGCTGGATAACTCAAGACCTTGACCCAGGCAAAGATAAACATAGTAGAATAGAACAGGCCAAAGTAGCATTTACGAATATGAGAGATCTTAGGTACAAGGATCTTAATATAGCCATACGGCAGTGTTTTACGAAATTATAAATTTATTTAGTGCTGCTGTATTATTAGAGACTTGGAAAATAACGGGCAATGCATGAAGTAGCTCGATGCCTAGGAAATATGGATGTTCATGATAATCCTAAAAATTCCCTGGACAAATGCTAAGGTATAAAACCGGATAAGTAGAGAAATAGAACTGCTACAAATAATAAGGCGAAGAATAGCAGCCTGGATCATGTATTCAGGAATTCAAATTATAAATTTCCAAAGTTGATTATCAAGGAGATGATCAAATGAAAAAGAGGCAGTGGAGGAAAGAAATATCCACGGAGTAAGAAAACAAAAAATGGAAGAAACTTTGTCGAAGATCGAAATGACTATCTCAAATATTTCGTCAATATTCCGAAAATTAATAAGGCACATTAAGAAGAAGAATATAAAAGCCATTTATGTGTTTATATGAATATTATTCAATCATGTATGAATCATTTGTTATAAAAGGTGCTTAACTAGGTTCTATCTGTGGAAGAGATGAATATAATTTTTTATATTACATGTTCTAGGAAATATGTTCTTATATATTTTCGCTTATATATTTTCAAACCTTTTTGTAATTTACCAACCTTTTCAGCAATTATCATAAAATTATATTGATTTAAAAATAAAAATTGCATTTTGAAGAATTTCTATAAAACAATGACTATTCAATTTAGAAATGGTCTATTCAGTTATTGAACAAAATGTGAAAAACAGTTTCGGTGAAAGAAATGACTAACATCAAGTTAGGAGTAATTAACTAAGTAACAAATATATGATACGTAGATAAATAAACAAAAATTAGAAATAAGTAAAAATTAAGCAATATGCGTAACTGTACCTGGTCGTGTTAAAACTGAGAATCGCTATTATTCAGTGAGATCACAGAGTTAAAGCTACTTCCAGCAATAATTGGACCCGTTTGAACTCGGAACTATTTAAAGAAGCCGCTCCAAGTAGAGAACTGGAACTGTTCCAAATTCAAGCGGTTACAGCACATCCTAGTTTTCATTTTGCTGCAAATTTAGCCTATTAAAATTAAAATAAATCAATTATTTAGTCTACAATAGTGGGAGTTCTAATGGGCCATTTCATTATATAAACATACATACTTTTCATATTTATTTATTGTTTTTATTTAAGAGGGGAATGGATCAGTACTGTTTCACAGCAGTGATGGGTAAACGGGTAAGAGAAAAAAAAATCAACATCCGCAAATCGTTCCTGTGGGATATGGAAGCACTCCTGGGACTATGGGAATACTAGATTTCATCTTTCAGATGAATATATGCTGCTACTGCTTTTATCTTTTTTATTGGTTATTTTTATGTGTATTCTCTTTACAGCAGAGAAACAACTGTGTGTGATATTGAATCCTCCTGAGGTTCACCCAGCTTTTTTGGGTTTCCTAGGTGTAATATTATATGAACTATTACCCGTTATGAACTAATGAGGAGGCCAGGACCCACCCAGGATTGTAGCGCCACGGAGATAGATAGATAGATAGAATATTATATGGACTTTTTATTTTGTTTTTAAATTATTTTATGAGTACTACCACTGGGTAGTTTCTCTACCTGTCTTTATACATGCCACTATGTATCAATCCTGCCATTTACTTGTTGTATTATTACAATACATTCGTAAATTTCATGAATAAATTAATTTAAAAAAATATTCTATAAATTAATCTTTGTCAGAGAGTTAAAAAAAAATCCATAGCTTTACTATGCTATTTTTAAATAGTACATTTAAAAACGAGTTGTATTTACATTATGTTGTAGTTGTACAAAATTAATCTAGCTTTTGAAAATCAAATCTGAAAGTAATTCTAACAATGAAAAAAAAAACAATAAAATAATATATACGAAAACTGAGGACAACTAGAACAGGAATTACATCCTGGATTTTTTTTATCCCTAGTGGAAAAAATGGGGTGTGGCTGCGCCATGGACAAGGCTATGTATTGTACGTGAATACTTTTACGTAAAGGGTAATATGTTTTATATAAAATTGTATTATTTATGTATTGTATCAAAGGAAACGGTAGTTCTTCGGTATACATTTCGTAAATGATGTTTATCAGTGTTGAATGCTAGACCGGAGTAATGTCGGAACAATGTTCTTCATTCCAAAGCCTAGTTTGCTACCTTGTAAGCAGAAACTCCGACTCCGGTGCAATTCTGTCACACTGTGGATGTGACCTACGCATCTAAATGAATGGCAGTCGCGGTGATACTAGACGTGTACTGATCCGATCGAATGTATCCAACCCGTGATGGTTAGGTGGATATAAAAATTCGTTCGAACATAACAACTTGGGCACTTTTTCCGAGTCCAGTAATTTTTAAAGGTCCAGTTTAAAGTCCGCTAATGGCTCTTCAGGCAATTTATTACTAAGGAGCGGTAAGTGTTTTTGTTTCGTTGGATTCAATGCGCGCAGAAACAACAGACGACCACACAAATCGCACTTATATCCGAATGGATTGTTGACAAATGTAGTTTTGACGACTAGCTGCTTCCCAATGAGTCTTCATAATCAACGCCTACACAGTCTGTTGTAGATATAGAAGCTATTTCATCATCCAATTGCATAATTTCAACCGTCCCGGCTGCAGATGCACTTGCACAGTCGTTTATGCTCTTGGTCTCAATCATTCTTTTACATCCCCGGCACGGCTTGACTCGGTCAATATGGTGTTTTATTGTTATCATTCACTAGCTCTTGAGAGCCCTTTCCAACCATATATGATTTCTGGATTTGGATTTGGCTTTTCGACGCATATAGGCCGCCATTATATATTGATAATTTTTTTTTTTATCCTACACTTTATTTTGCTAATATTCAGGGTGACATAGATAGGATCAGTGCCTGGGCTGACCTGAATAAACTGTCGTTAAATACTGCTTAAACTCAGGCCATTCTCATCATCAATTCACAACATCCATTTTATATCTATAGTCTCTTACTGTTCAAATCCTCTATCCATTCCCAGGGCAGTAGATCTCGCCTTTACGACCTTTACTCTCGTTCTCACAGAACCAAAACTTTTGAACGCCCCTTTCTCGCTCTGTCTACCTCTCTTTGGAACTCACTCCCACTCGAAATCCGCTATGCATCTTCTTTATCCAGATTCAAATCCAAACTATTCCTACATCTCCTTAATTCCCAAACAGATGCTCTCTAATCAATAAAATAAAATAGCTATATTCAACACAATAGATCGGTAAAATACTGTAAATTTTCCACACTCATTATGATAAGCCTTTTCAGTCAATGTTAAAAGCAGTTTTTACGTATGTTTTTCTCTCCATATTGTACATTGTTCGGAGGTTTATTAAGTTGGCCTTCCTTCTACTTTCCGGAGGTATTTTTTTAATGCAAAGAAAAAAATGTTTTACTAGTAACTGTTATATACCATTTGCTTATCTGTATGTATTAGTACCAATTACTTTATATATCTATTTGTTAAATGTTTGTTTTACTAACTATTATTATTTAAAACTTGACGTTAATTAATTCTTAAAGAAATAATAAAAAGTTCTATGGATTATTTTTAAAGTTGTCGAAAGTTGAAAAATCAAAGAGGAATAACTCTGTCACTTTCAAATTAATTCATATTTAATTGTAGTCTTTCAATAATTTAGCTGTCTGGCCAGATATATTTCTGTTCATTTCTGTACAATATTGTTATTCTTAGGGACCTGGTCCCAGAATAAAATTATTTTTCCATTCTATTCTATAGTGGAGGAGTTTAGAGCCCATGAGTAACTTTTGTTTATTTTTTACATACATTATTTATTTTTGTTAGCTATTTTTATAATATTTCCTAGTTATTATCGTGTAACCTTCATTTTGCTTCAGCGTTCCAGGTAATGGGGCGCTGAATTTGGTTGTTGTATTTTGGAATTGTGAGTTTCTGATGTGATATATTTCTATAAATTTATTATTGTTCCGATGATGCCTGAATTTTTGACAATTCATATTTTTTTGTAACCATTTTTGATACTTATGATTTCTTGTATGGTGGCTTCGTGAACTTTTTTATGTTTGGTTCTTTTTTAGAGACTTAATGTTTCTTGTATAGTCGTGTCGTGAACTTTTTTATTTTTGGTTCCTTTTTTCTTTCCCCATTTTTAAGGTTTCTTTTTGAGCTTTTGCTATTTTATTTCAACGAAAAATTAAGATGTTACCAACAAAAAAAAAAGAAGAATCCCTCCATCCTTGTAATGCTAACTATGCTATGTGTTTGCATTGTCTGTTAAGACGTAGATAGCTATGATTTGACAATAACTTAATTAAGGAAAATAGAAGCTGCTAGCCCCCATTATATGTTCCTATCCCATTTTCTCCTCAGCTCCACGGATATCTAATATTCTCCCCCGCTAACCTAGCACTACTCTCAACACTTCCTGAAAGGGCCTTTATAATATTTTGAGGGTTCAGTGATGAATAATATTTTCAAAATGTTTCAAACTTGTTAATTATCAATTTTGTATTTATTTATTGAACATGAAGAAACCAAATATATATATATATATATATATATATATATATATATATATATATATATATATATATATACAGTTAAATGGTGTCTTTCCTGGAACGATACATAAGCTGGCAGGTGTCCTTCTCAGAACCTAGATCTGCATAATCATTCCTATTTATTCCCCTTCTCCAATAGATATAGATCGTTACATTAGAATTATCTTTAGTTAGCGATTAGGCTAGTTACTGTGTCTCTGTCATTTTCAATAAAGTTCTTTTTAAAAAGTGATTTAGAGTTGGAGATTATTTAATTGGCGCTCAAATATGGACTTGAGGGCTTATTTAAGTGAGTAAAATAATTATGTATATAAATTTCTTGTATGTCTTCGGTTTCGTAATTATGTTCGAAGTTTTAAGTAGGAGTTGTATTCAACTACACAAATATGTGGTGAAATATGTAACCGATGAAACATGGTAGTTGACGATCAATTTTGAATAGTTTCCTGAAGCAAGAGTTACATATGTTTGGTGAGGAAGACCTTTTGAATAGTAATTGGACATTGTCTGATCCACTGAACTCCCGAGTGCGATATAAACAAAAATGTACATCGGCATTAATATCTAGGAAATTTGGTTTGAGAGATGTAGCAACCTTTTCAATTTCCCCAATTATTTCTTGTTTTGCTCAAGGGTACTCTTACGATTGGTCGCAAGATGGAAATACTGAGATAGATGTATTCTGAGCGTTAAATTTAGAGCAAGTAGGCACCGTGATAACCCATCCAAAAATCGTGAGGAGAGCGCTTGGATATCCATCCCGCTTCACGTATTCATCCAAACAAATCGGCTAGTAAAAGGAAATCGAATAGACCCGGTTTCCCAAACGATTTATCCGCCAATGCGTGTTGTATGAAATAATCATAGAGGCCTGTAGTGGACAAACGGGTACTTTATCTGTAATTTTATGAATTACATTAGAGCTAGTTTGAAGCCCAGGCTGATTATGATCCCGGGGCACTATCACACATGTAGTTTCTTATTTCACTCCTTGCATCGGATTATCCACGAAACCCTTTAATGATTGAGAATTGACTCTTTTCTCTCGTCCTGAACGTCGTACGCAACCCGATGAAATGAACGATCGAACGTTGTGACTCAATTTTATCATCTATTTTTTGGTCTGTTGACCGACTAGTTTTTAGCTTGTCTTTCGTCTCTGGATAAGGAGTGCGGTGTGAATAATGTTTATCGGACCCATTTAACGATCTATTTGTTGATGCATGAAAATGTACTAGCGAATGATGCCTTTATTTTGCAATGAAAGTACGACTTAGGTGAAGTACATTTATCAAAATAATGCTCAGGCAGTAATTTATTTGAACATAAACTAAGTTGCTTGACCTTATTTAATCTTTGATTGGGCTCTAGGGAGCGAAAACGGGAACATCGATATAACCGGTGTTTATCCTGACAGAGAGGAAATATATCTTCTGGGGTAGAACTATGCGTTGAGAATGGAAATTGCTCTACAATATTTTGAGGCCTACTAACAGATAAGCCTTGAGAATTATGACCGAAGGTTAATAAATTTGCTTGAGGCTGAGAGCAATGAATAAACGAGAAATCCTCAGCGATCCCAAAAGATAATGCTTCATAGTAATTTTTCCTTGTTTAGGTACGAAGAGTATCGAAACGAGCTATCGATATATCTTCAAGAATTCTCGCTATCGATTTTTTATAAAAATTTATAAGATGCTATCCAGTTGTGATAGACACGATGTAAATAAATTTCTATCCTGAGGCCGAGTAGAATTAGCGGATCCAAAAGTTCGCGTTTCCGATATGTCTTGAGCTAAATATTTAATTCGGATTCGATAACGAATAATTTACGACCGATTCTACTTACTTAGGTCTGATTTAAGAGCCATTATTTAACAGAAATAAAACGAAGAGAAAGAAATAAAACCTATAAACAGTAAAAATTATAAGAAATAAATAAAATGTATAAGAAGAGAGAGAAATTATATTATCAAATTTAGGAACGGTTCGAGTTATGACGCAATCCGGCCACCGGAGGACCAATGTTTCTGTTACATCAACTAAGTCATTCTTTCATTGCAAAAAAACGGCATCATTCGCTCATGCATTTTCCTGCATCAACAAGTAGGTCGTTAAGTGCGCCTGATAGACAAACTTCACATCGCATCCCTTACCCAGAGACTAACGATAAGCTAAAAAGAGTAAGTAAACTGACCAAAAATAGATAATAAAAACCGAGAACAACGAAACTCTAATAGGTTCAGTTTTATCTTCGTTATCCGAGACGGAAGTTCCCATCCTATTAGGGACAGCAATGACTAGGATAGACAACTTTCGATAGTGAGTCACAACGATCGTTCATTTCATCGGGATTGCGTAGGACGTTAAGGACTAGGGAAAAGAATCAATTCTCAATTATGGAAGGGTTTGGTGGATAATCTGATACCAGGAGGGAACTTCGAAAATTCGTGTGTGATATTGATATTGCTTGGGCTTCAAACAAACGCTAATGTAAGTCCTAAAATTACAGATAAAGTACCCGTTTGTCCAGACCGGTCTCTATAAATGACCAATTCAGCCGATACCCATTGGCGAATAAATCATTTAGGAAACCGGGTCCAGTCGATTTCCTTTTAGGAGCCGATTTGTTTGGAGTAATTTTATCGGGTGAATACGTGAAGCAGGATGGATATCGGAGTGCTCTCCGCACGATTTTTGGATGGGTTATCGTATGACCTACTTGCTCTAAATTTACCATTCAGAATACATCTATCTCATTATTTCCATCTTGCGACCAATCGCAAGAGTACCCATTGAGGAAAACAAAAATAATTTCAGGAAAATTGATAAGATTGCTACATCTCTCAAACCAAATTTTTTAGATATTAATGCCGATGTACATATTTCTATATATCGCTCTCGGGAGTTCATTGGATCAGACAATGTCCAATTACCATTATAAAAGCCTTCCTATTAATTCATTGATAGGAAACTATTCAAAATTGATCATCAACTACCATGTTTCACCGGTTACATGTAAGGGTCGATATATTTTACCACGCACTTGTGTAATTTAAGACAACTCCTACTCAAAACTTCAATTGTTATTTGACGCTTTTTCACTAACAGAGATTGATCATCTCTAAATGATCATCTCCTGATTATGTCTAAGCTTCTACCGGATATTAGGTATGTGCTCCACAATTTCACGCTTTTCATTAGTTATGACCTCGGACTTATGTCAAATATGTTTACAGATAGTAGTGCATCTAAATGCCCTACCTTACCAACATTTTTATTTTGCAACGGTACTTCTCAATCCATTGAGGAGTATCAATTGAATATATTCCGGCATTCTGGAATAAATCGCGCCCAGTTGGTAGTGCATCCAAATGCCCTTTCTTACCAACAAATACTATATGGCAAACAGTGGGCCTTCCTACATTAGTGAAGTATTTCTTATTACTACATGCCGTTCATTATACAAATTCATATTTATTTTTATAATTACGTCCGGTACGATTCGCAGCAATATATATCGAATATATACTGGAAAGAGCCCTTAAAGACAGTGGGGCCGCATTGTGGTTATAATCTGTTGGTGGGCGAGTCCCCATCCATCACCGGGATTTTGTTGAGGGTTGAGCAGATCAATCTTGGACGTCAGCAATTCACAGCGCCCCCTCCCACCGCCGCCAGGGACCCCCGCTATAGTGGGCTATTCATTATGTCCTCTCATCTTTACCTACTTTGTTAATTTTTTAACAAATTGCTGTATGGAGTGATTTATTTATGTTTCTCTCGTAATTAATTGTCACTTCAGTCGGTGGATTCCATCGCTGTCGGCGAAATTTTACCAGGTTACTGAGAAGCTAACAAATGACCCCGGGAGGTAAACTGTGGAAAGCTATTATGTCAGATGTTGGAGTGAAAAAATCCATCATCCCTTGAAAAGTATTTCAAAAATTTACGAATCTCTTTAGGCCTGAAAAAACAAAACAACAATTATAAATAAAACGAATCATTTTCCCGTGTTTATTATACAATCCTATAAATTCGCTCATAAGTATAGCCTCTTACCATTTCAATCCTATATCCAATTCCAAGGTACGAAATTTCGCCTTTCCGACCTTTTAACGTTGTAAACTCGTTCCCACAGAACCAAAGCATTCGATCGTTCCACCACACTTCGGAACTCACTCTCGCCTAATAACCGAAATCCATCTTCCTTAACCGTGATAAAAATCCATACTTTTCCTATATCTTCTTAATTCCCTTATAATTAATAGCTCATAAGCATCAGATGTAATGTCAATATTACAATATCTAATGTAAATACTGTATTCATTGCAGAAAAGGAAATTTTGTAAATTTTTGTTAAACAGACTCATACATCCCATGGGAGAGACTTTTTTGTTCTGTAAAGGATGTATCAATAAAAGCTGTTATTATTATTATTAAGAGAAAATGCCGTAATTGCATTTCAGCGACAATTCGAAAAAAAAATTCATAACTCAAAAAACTGTATAGTCGTCAACAATTGTGTTTTCCTTTTTTTCACATACATACACACTATGTATAATACTTTTAGCGTTAGCCGATGATCGTTTATACACAATCAGAAAGAAATTTCGAAAAATAAACAGAAGTTTTGAGAGCCTAGATCAACAAAATATCTTAAGGAATAGATGGCACAGAAAAATTGTTTTTCTTAATTCATCATCAAGAAAAAAACCCTAAAATTAAACAAATAATAATTTCAAGTTTGGTATGTGACGTGTAAACAAAAAAAAAAAACTAAAATGAGAGGATACAAATTTATTCAAGTGTAAAGGTTTTCCCATTTATTTAAAATTATTCTCGTTTCGACCCTCCTCTTTAAAAATAAAATATCCACTACAAAAAAAAAAAAAAAAAACTGAACAATTTATTATGGGTTCTTCTTCTTCTTCAAGTGCTTTCTTTGTTCTGAAGAATGGTAATCGCCAAGGCTACTTAAATTCTGGATATGAGGACGCATAGCATCTTAATAATCTTATATTCAAGTCTAACGTGAGGTATCTGCTGCAAAATTCTACCTTCATCTTCGTAAAGGTAGCACTTAACTGTTCTACTGCTGTATGTTCTCGTAAATGTTCTATGTTGCACATTAAATATATGTTATACTTGCATCCAAACATAAAATTCTGGAAGCTGTTAAAAACCAGCACGAAGAAGAGAAGTTCAACACTACTCCACGACGGGGAGAAGCTGTTGACAGTAGAAGAACAGGTTACCAAGTTTTCAGATCACTATGCTGGAATAATCGCAAGAAGAACTGATCCTGCACTAACTGATTTACCTACTGAAGAGAACGGAAACAACTATATTTTTGTATCTCCGAAGCAGCTGAAGGCGATTCTCCGCCGTACGAAGGGGAATAAAGCACCAGGCCACGACGGGATACAAACAATATTGCTGAAACAACTGCCAAGAAGAGGAATAGCTCACTTGACCAATTTATATAACACTTGCCTCAGGTTAAGATATTTCCCTGACATTTGGAAGAGAGCTATTCTTTGCCCTCTACTCTAACCGAAGAAGTCTGGATCGCAGCCAACAGACTACAGGCCCATCAGCTTGCTTCCGCATCTGGGCAAAGTTTTGAGAAAATTGTCCTCAATTATCTCAAGACATATTGCTCAGAGATATCTCTCATACCACCGGAGCAAACCGCCTATCAGCAAAGCCTCTGCACGGATCATCACCTGGTGAAGATACATACGAAAGTGAGCCAGTGCACAGCTAAGAACGAAGCGACCGCTATGATCTCCATAGACTGCACGGAAGTGTTCGACTCAGTGTCCCATAGCCTACTATGCAAGACACTACAGGACTACGAATTTCCGGAACAGCTCTACACGGTCCTACGATCGTTTCTTCAACAGCAGTCCGCATCGGTGAATCATCATCGGAAGCCATCGCATTCACCTGCGGAGTAGCTCAGGGATCTGTGCTATCTCCAGTACTTTTCTCGATATACACAGCTGAAACTGTTGGAGCCAACTACAAAAAAGATGCTGTAGCAGCCTATGCTGATGACATAGCGATCTACAGCAGCTCGATCAGGGCAGAGAGAACTCTACGGCAGGCGGTGGAGGTTTTTGTGAGCATCACACAGAAGCTAGATGGATTCAACATAACAGTGAATCCTAAAAAGACAGACTATATAATTTTCTCAGTTCAGGGAAAAAAGCGCCGCCTAAAGGGTAAGGCGACCCTAAGGTCTAAAGGGTAGCGGGACGTGAGAACAGACCAGCGAGCAGCATTGTCTACTTAGGTGTCACACTTGACCGACACCTGAAACTAGCCTACCACTGCAGGAAGATGCTCAGGTCGGTTAGGACCAAGTCTTACAGACTTAACCACCTGCTTACATCTCCTAACTTATCCCTCCGCCTCAAGCTGACCATCTACAGGAGCATCTTAAGACCGGCGCTCCTCTACGGAGCTCCACTATTAAGTACCATCACACCGGCAACAGCAAAAAAGCTCCAACAGTTACAAAATGGCGCACTGCAACGCATAGTGAGACACAACAACATTAAACAAAGCAAAAATGGACCTCCTACACACTACTCTCGACTTACCGAGAGTTACAGACTTCATAAAACGCAGACACATTAAATTTGTTGACAGTGTGAAATACAGTACTGACCCTCTTTTCCGGAAACTCACCCCAGCAGGACGGCCACAAACGTGGCAAGATCACGCATAAAGTCTCAACCTGAACTGAGAAATAAATAAAATAAACAAAGAAAAGGATTAGGACACGGTGAGCCCCATCACCGGAAAAATCTACAGTTAATAAATAAATAAATAAATTAGAACCTTCCATTTTCCCATCCTCCTCTTAAAAGGTACGCAGTACAGTCCTCTCCTATCGTAATCCAGCTTAGAAACCTTCAACCTTAAGGGGCTAAGAAAAAAAAAAAAATAAAATAATGAATGGGAGACAGTATGATTTTATTATAACATTAAATTAACTTATGCGACCATTTGCGTTATTAAAATTGCATAATATAGCTTTAGAGAAAGTAAATTTTGTACACAATAATCAATCAATGAAATTTACTGACAAGAAAATCTTCTTTTTTGGAAATCTTCTATCATGTATATTTAACCAAGTAACGAATCGAAAATATCAGTGAGAGAATCTAAAGAAATTTTTATTTTAACATGAAATAAGTTGTGAGCCTATAGCACTAGAGCCCATATAGAGTACTTGTTAATATAATATAATATTTAATGTAGCCGAGTGTATTTTGGCTTACTCAACTACTGGAAGCTCGATATGCAACCTGTTGTAAACTAAGAAAAACTGCTTAATACTTATTACTTTTGCTTTGAAACAATAAACTACATATTGATATATGATGATAGTTCATATATCAATATGTAGAATATTGATATAAATAATTTTTTACATTTACGTATCCAAAGCAACGGTATATTTGTTATGGCATCACTGAAAGATTTTTAACAGAATCACTATTTTTTTTTAAATATTGTCAATATTTTTTAAAAATTAAATATTGTGTAGGAATTATGATTATGAATTTTTATTTATGCACTTCCTCAGATTGTAGTTTCCTACATACGCAAATTTATTTTATTTCATTTTCAATTTCCATATGTCTTCTATATCTGCCTCAGATAATGACCGTGCATACTTTCCTCAATACCTTCCTTCCACCTTGTCAGTTTCCTCCTTTCAGCATTCCAATTGAAAATTAAATTGGGCAATCTTTCCTCCTTCATTCTTCTGAGACGACGGTCAATTCCAACCCTTTTTTCTCTGTATTTTGTAGGACGTTTTGAAGGCCAATATGTCCATACAGCAAGAGCCATATAGTAATATGCTTTCAATGATGTGCGTATCAATGAGATTCTTGGTACCTTTCATCACATAGTAATGGGATGCAGCAGTAGCTGCGAAGGACCGAGTTGAGCAAACCAGTGCTTTGCGGGTTGTATTTATCTGTTGTTTCATCTCTTTTTCGGACTTTCCGTTTCTTTCCATTAAAGAGCCCAAATATTTGGCACAACTGTCTTCCACAGTTTTCTTGTGTGTTCCTCATACTCGTGGTCTTGAGCGAAAATTACTTGGCCATCGCCGAAAGTAGGTTACGGAGATGGCTGTTACCTATTTTTACTCTTATTCGCTTAAATTTTTCATGCCATTCTTTTAAAGCCGTTCCAACATAGATTTCAAGTAATGAGGGTGACATATTCTAGCCTTGTAGTAAGCCTTTACTAGTCAAAATTCTGGTGATAAATTCCTACCCACTTTAATTTGCCACTCGTCGCTACTATTTATTATTCTGATAAGATCAATCAATTTTCTGTTAAAACTATTCTTTTGAAGTGCTTCCCATAATAATTTTCGCATCGTATGCTCTTTACACCTGCAAATACCTCACAAATTTCTTTGAATTTTATTTCGCGTTTTTCCAACAGCTCTGAAAATGCGAGCGGTTCTTCTGGAACTATAAAAACATAAATTGTCATTTTATGCAAAGCAGGCCCAGTCTACAATATGATTGTTTATTTAGCTCTTAGACCAAACTTAGACGCAAACACATTCCTTTCTCCGTCAAGCTTTCTCAACTTGCAGACCCTCTGAGATGAACATGGTCGCGAGATCCATCCTAAGATGGTGATGTAGAGGAGCTGATGGGAGGAGAACCGTCCGGAGACGATTAATCATGAGAAGGATCTGCATCAATCCGCGAGGCCTCATCAATATCCATGCCTCTTCCCTTCTATTTGTTAACTCTTCCCGACCTCTGATTATTTATCTCTACCTATAACTTATATTTGTTCCAATTGGAATATTAGTTCAATAATTTTGTCGAAGATTAAGTAGCCAAATTGGAAAATTAAACAACTGATCTCAAAGCAAGAAACAAATTTCTTATGAAAGTACATATGCCCACAAACGCAATTTTAAGAAATATAAAAGGTTTTCATTGCTATGAATGATTTAGTAAAATTAAAGTAGTTCCAGCTACTTTAATTATAATTACTGGTTAAATGTAAACATCAAAATCCATATTAAATGTTGTTCAAAGTGATTTCCTTGAGCATTAAGACCACTGTATTGGCCATGCATTACGAATTGATAGGCCTGCATGCTCTCCAGCGTCAATGAAAAACCGGTCAATGACATTAACTCTTTACGAAGAAGGATAATTGAATCTTGTAAAGCCATAACACATATCCAGTGCTGTTGGAGAGAGACGCCGAGCCTTACTTAATGCTAAAGGAAATCACTTTGAGCAACATTTGATGTTGTTTGTTAATATTAATTTTTAATTCATAAAGTAGTTAGATCATATAAAATAAGGTTTATTTATGTTACCTGCTGCTATTCTCTGGGACCCTATGGCAACCTAGAAAGAGCTGGGAGGGGAGAGGGAGGGGGAAATTTACATGTACAGGGGGAAACTGGGTGAAGAAATAAACTCCACACATTTATCTATCAACAAACAAACGCTAATATATTGAAATAAAAGTTACATATAGCATCATGAAAATAAAACTCTAATTTAACATAAGAATCACCCTCAATAATATTACTTAATAATAACATATGAACGAGACCCATACACCTGATTCTCCATCAATACTCATAGTCCCAAAATCCACTAAAATAATAATAAAACAAGTTCCATCATATATAACAATCATCAAACCCTTTATCTATAACAATAATTCTATGCACTAGTAATTACCAAGTCGACATTCCCCATCAGCAATCATTCCCTCATAACCGCTAATTAATAATAATATAATAAAATTCGATCCATCTCTGGTTGCAACGAATGACAAGGAAAATATTTAATGGTCAGGGTTGATTAATTCTATCTACAACTGAATTACAAGCGGGCTTCACCCAGAATAAAAGTCTGACTACAGTATAAGGCAAAGTTCCTACCTTCCATCTGGTGTCTTGCTCAGGTCCCTCTTCTCACTAGTACCAGTCTTCAACTCTAACTTTTTTAGAAAAACGGTGCGCTATTTGAAGAATTATTCCAGCTAGCGTAATCATTCTTATCCCTGGGCCGTAATGTGCTGCGATCTGGTGGTAATAATTATCCCAAGAACTTAATAATTATATTTAACGTCTTTAAGATTTGAACCGATTGGATATTCCCAGGAAGGAATTGCTTACGTAATTTCCTGCCACGAGCTGGAATCGACGGTATGAATTGCTGACAGGGACACAAATCCTGGCATGAATTGTCTTAACAATACTTTCCTATTAAATAAAATATGTCTAACTATATATCTACACCTAAATCTAATCTTAAATTATCGCAGTCCGTTACATTTATTACTCTTACTAAAAAATTCATAACAATGATAATCTTCAGGTGTCAATGCCTCTGAATCAAAGCGTTTCAGTATATAACTTCATAGAATTTTTTTCTTATTTTGAGTTCCTCAGTTAAAATTTTCAAATTGGCTACTTAACCCTGAAATGCCCTGTGTATGAAAACAATAAAAATATAGGATATAAATAAGGACAAATTTGCTGGTTATGTTCTAGATCTCGGTTATATAATTTGGAAGAGGTTCTCAAAAATATGTGTCTTAAATAATTTAATTTAATCCTCTGGGCTAGGCAACATCCCTTATGTCATGTTGAAGATGCTCCCTAGAAAAAGTAAAGCCTACATATTGAACATCTTCAACACCTGTATGAGAATCTCATACTTTCCTGAAGCATGGAATAAAGCCGTTGTAGTACCACTACTTAAGCCGGGGAAGTCTGGTAATCTACCTGATCACTACCGGCCGATCAGCTTGCTCTCTCATATGAGTAAAATTTTCGAGAGGCTGGTCCACCACCATTTGCTGACCCACTGTAGAGAGGAAGATATTATCCCCCCAGAACAGACTGGTTTTCTTAGAGGTGTTTCCTGTGACCATCACATGGCAAAGCTCCAAGCGCACACCATAGAGCAGATGCACATGAACAAAGCCACGGACGGCCTTTATATCCCTTGATTGCACTCAGGCCTTTGACAGTGTGTCTCACACACTGTTACTCCGACGCTTGGAAGAGTTTAACTTCCCAGACTCGTTATGCCGTCTAATCCGAAACTATCTTAGCCGAAGATCCTTCGTCGTGCGAGTCGGGGAAAGTTACTCGACTTCTAGCAACACCACCTGTAGAGTACCACAAGGGTCTGTACTGGTGGGTTGTTTGTGATATTCACAGCACCCGTGGTCTCGGTTAAGGAGCAGTAGTAGCGGCTTATTCGGACGACATAGGGATTTATGCTTCAAGTGCAACGCCCGTCATGCCCTTAAAAAGGCACAAAAGGCGTCGGTGTCAATCATTGGTGATTTAAAGCTGAATGGCATCAGGGTGAATCCGTCTAAGACGGATGCCATCGTGATGTCATTTCAGGAAGGCAAAAAGCGCCTCCCGACGACCTTCACAATTGAAGATGAAGATCGTCGTGTATCTAACTCTATCCTCTACCTTGGCGTCACTCTTGATAGGCATTTTACCTTCTCGAGTCACGTCCGGGGGAGGCTGAAACTGGCCCGACAAAAGTCCAATAGGCTCTACCACCTCCTCACTTCACCCCAACTTTCGTTACGGCTTAAATGCCAAATTTATAAGCCAATTATTAGACCAACGCTGCTCCATGGTACGCCAATGATTAAAAATATTTATAAAACCACACTAAAAAGTCTACAGCAGTTCCAGAACTCCATCCTTAGGCGTATAGTTAAAGGTACGTCGCTCCAAAGGGCGCGTAATACTAAAATCTATGAGGAGCTGAAACTCCCGTCTATACCGAACTACATTAGCCGGAGGCACATCATATTTTTTGATGGGCTGAAGGCGTGTAGCAACCCACTCTTTAGAGACATAGTTCCCCCTCCCAGACCTGGGAGGTGGCAAGGCAGTGTCCCCTTGGTCGACGTGCTCTCATTGGCCTAGGGATGGGGTGAGGACTCCCTTGTCCAAGCCTTTCTTCCTTTCTTCCTTCCTCTCCCCACTTTCTTCTTCTTCCTATCACCTAATCCCTTAAAGCGGTCTCTCTCTGCTTTGAATGTATAGAATCAGTGGCCTTGGCCGGTTTAGAGAACCCGCCTTCAGCGGACTCATACTATGTATTGCTTAAAATACCTCCGGGTAGAAAAAGTACAATAATTATTTCCGTATATATATATATATATATATATATATATATATATATATATATATTTATGTATGGTATATATATATTGTAAATATATATACTTTTTTTTATATATATAAATGTTTAGTCGCGGACCTGGACTACCCGCCAGATGCAACGGGCGATCATTGCCTCTAAAATCGGAAATTTACTGTACCGCCAAAATCAAGGAGAGGGGGGATTGACGCTCAGAGCGCCTTTCACTTATCATCAGATCGCCGAGCGGAGCAGTTCTATCAGCCCTTCGCAGCTAAGATCATCGCACACTGCCGCCAAGTAATCCGCTTTCAAGCCGCTACTTCTGTGAGGACGTCCAGAGGTTTCAAGATTGTCACTCGCCAGAAGCTATGCTGAGATGATAATTGAGCATACATCACACAAATTGTAAGTCACATTTCATTACCATAAGGCTTCAATTGTCAACTAATTTTTCTCCGGATGATCAACGTATCACATGGTACCAACCGGACAGTTCAAGTTAATTAATGATATTATACTCATAGTGTTCCGTCATGCCGTGATCACTGGCGAAGATAATAATTATTCGCACATCTTCGCGCCTTATTGAAAACTTCATCATTACGTTCAAGTTTATTTTGTTGTAATTATCTCTTTGGCCATTATGCTAGCATGGAGCATTTCTGTTATTGTTAATTATCGCTCCCATTCATATTAATCATTTGTTCTTCTTTTTTTGTTTAAAATTAATTTGTTCATTAGATCGCTAAGTTACATGTTTAGTTTTAAGTTAATTTTTTTGGCGCTATTACTAATTTGTATTTTCTATTACATGCATATTTAATAGTATTTAAGAAATCTCGCATGTTATTTAAATTAATAAATCAAACACTTTGTTAATATCTGAGACTTCATTCAATTCCCGTGGTACTTCCATTTGCTTCCTATTAACATTATTTAGTCTAATCACGCCTTAACAATATAAATAAATGGAGATTCAAAAAAAAATTAATTTAATAAAATTTTTTTTTTACTTTTTATATTTCTGCTCAAGTACTTCTTGTTTTTTTATTTACACTAAACATCAACTTTACATCAAAATTACACTCTATTTTACATATTTTTCAGAGTGCTGAATATATGTGTACTATATTATGTACCTGATAATATATTATTGCAGGATATTTTTTTAAAAATAATTTATTCATTGAAATTTATTAATCTATAATACAACAAGTAAATGGCAGGAATGGTACATATGGGCATGAATAAGGACAAGTAGATAAACAATCCAGTGACTCAAATAACAAGTTCAACTTAAAGCTCATCACACCATCTTCTTGTTGCAGGAATTACTCTTTAATTTTAGAGATTGAAGAATGCTATGTTGCACCTCCTTTCAAAATCTGTAATTTTAAATACCATATGAGTTGCCTGTTGGTTTTACACAGGATAATTAGCTATAGTAGTTTATATTAATTTATAAAAATGTTTACAAAGAAGGAGTTCGAAGGGTGAGGGATTATTGTTGTATAAGTGCTGATTTCGTAAAACGCTGTGATTGATAAAATTTAATTCTTTTAACAACGTGAATCGAACCTGTAGAAGAAGGTATCTGGACGAAGGTACCTTCCTGGGACCAACCCAGCCTCTAAAAGTAGGGTATGTTTTAATTTGGGGAATGACCATGCGGTAGAACGTTAAATGGTGAAATCACCTCCCTTCATAACTGTTGGATTAGATATAGTACAGTCTATAGCTACCATGTACTAAACGTGATTCTCTTCATAAGCAGTATTTGATTTTTTTATTATAAAAAATTCTAAGTGCTCGGAATAGAGGTTGAGGATCATTTACCGTAATTTGATTATAATAATTTCATTTTTTTAAAACTTATTTGTTTTCAATTTTTGTCACTATCAACATTTCACCAAACCCATAGAAAACAACATGAAATATAAGTAAGCCTCTGGCCTTTCTCTTTAATATTATAAAACGCGATAATATTATTTCTTTAATTAAATATAAATAATTTTTCACACCAGGTACACATTTATCAATCAAAATATTCACCCCAGGAATACGTTTGCCTCACTAAGCCTATATTGAAAAAAAAAAATTATAAAATAATCATAAATTAGTAACTAGTTTATATTGATAAGGTAGTATTAAAATAAAAGCCTTTTACTGGTTCTTAAGGGAGATAGATTTTGAAAAGAGATTGATCAGTAGACTGGTTAGTTCGCAGTAAAGTGGTGAATCTTTATTCCGACTTTTAAATTTTTAACGGGGATCTAATGGAAGTACAGAATAAAATGGTATGTTTAAGAATTCAGACGGTGGTGTAAACGGTGGATCACATGTTTCATTGATTCTAAATCTTCTTACTCACTAAAAAAGAAAATCCTCAATACCTACTGCTTTCCTGTCTTTGAAGGAACGTACTATGTCTGAGTCCCTAAAGGATATTTCCAACTCACGTGTGTTTCCTCCTCATGACAACTGTTTATGCCTATGGTGGGGTGCAACTATGAAAATATATATTGTATATTGAACATTTAGGATTAAGAAGAAAAGGAAGGTGAAACGTATTGCCGTATTATGTGATTGAATATAAAATCTAATTTAATATTACAGATCCTCCGAGGCGTCTGAAAAGAAGATTGCATTATGACCTTCTAAATCGAACTGTCTATTTGAGTATTACCGTTGGGTAGTTTTTTTACTTGCCTTTATCTCGGTATATTTATCTTTCATTATATTTACTTGATGTATTCATTATACAGTTGTAAATTTCAATAGATACATTTAAAAATAAATATTACCAAAAAAAAAGTTTGTTTTATCAAACATTCAATACATTCACAAAATTGCTTGAACACGACATTTACTAACTAATGCTTGACTGCTGCATATGTTTGGCAATTTATGTTAGGCCCTTGAGGAAGTGACTGTACCCCATTGTCTTTTCTCTCCTGTATTAAAAGCCTGGTTCCCCCTTCGCTTTCAGGTAAAATGCCAGGGATACCAGGTGAGAGTTCTCCCTACTTTATATACTTATATATAGATATCAGTAAGTCTGCTATGATATCCAAGATGAACCAAATAATGATTTCATAGAAATAAAAGATTTATTAATATAGATCATCTCCATACTTGAGCAAGGGATCCTATCCTGAGATCGACATAACTGATATATAGATTTATTATTCCTTTCTTATTCAGAGGTATCAGAGTAAATTGACGAGGAGATTATCTCTACTTACAAAATGGCCTTCTTGCTACATGCCTACATTATAAATAAAAGTGGAAAGCCCTTTCAGAGATATTTCCGCTTCCTGGATCTTCACCCTTCTCACCCTTGGCTAAAACTGTCCCTTTTCTTCACTTTTTCCGTTTGCAGCTAAAGTCCCTGGTAAACCCAATGAGGGTGTACCCTACCTGTTCCATCGCCCTTCTCAGGGTATTTCTGAATTTTTCATTTTTGTGTAATAAAGAATTGCCTACAAAGCCCACACATAACAGGACTTTCACTCCACTGTGGGTTATTTTATACTTTTCGTAGTAAATTACTTCCACATCAATATGGCGAGGATAATATTATCTAACGACGATAAGTAACCTTTTATAAGTAATATATAGTGAAACTTTTTCTTTGTACTTAATATTTAGATTTACAGCAAACAAAGCATTTGAGCAATTGAAGCAATTGAGTCCAGAAAACTGCTTTATTTTATATATCGATTTGGAAAATATTGAAGAGATTTTTAAATAAATACTTGTGATTTTTTTAAAATTTGTTTATTAAAATTTCCTACTATATTATCACAATACAACAAGTAAATATAATGGAATACATGATACATAATGGAATGAGCTAAATACAAATCGAGAAACTACACAGTGGTAGTAATAAAACTAAACTAGGCCACGAAGCTATCTTCTTTTCAGGCTCCTGGAAAATTATCGGGGATTGAAGAGGAAGTTTTAGGAAAGTGGGTTTGAGTGGGAATTAAATTTTTCATGAAACGACTGGCATCGGGTTCTGACCAAGTCAGCAACAAATTGGGCATTGAGGTCATTACGGATGACTTTATTTGTAACACGATGAGGAGCGATGATGATTTTACGAATGATTTTGATTGTAAGGATTGCAAACGAGAGGAATTCGATGGCTTAGTGGAGTCCCAAAGTTCTGCTCCGTAAGTCAAAATAGGTCATATCATAGTCACGTATTTGAGTCCATTGTAACTTATTGGGAGTTTAGAAGATAAAATTGAACTAATAAAAAATAAATAATTTTTGTTTCAAATACAATCGTCCTTAAACAATCATTTTTTGACTGATTATAGTTCAGCATATTAAAAACTACTTTTTAGAAAAAAAAATAACATCTCACACTTAGGGAGCGAAGTGGCTTAGTGGTAGAGCGCTGAGGTGCCACATCAAAGGCCCTGGGTTCAAATCACGGTCGCTGGCAGACCTTTTTTTAAATGTTAGCTGCTGGAGATGCATCCCATGGGATCTTGGACCCTCATGAGCCTCACCCAGCCTATATAAATAGGGTAACCAAAATAAATTGGGATAAATCTGTGAGGAAGGTATGACTCATTCTTTCATAAAGGGATTAACGATCTTAGGATTTTTCAACTAAAAGCTTAAACAAATATTTCTTACTCTGCCCTAGCAGTTTATTAAAAATTAATTTTTTAGGTGAATAATTTGGATTTTTTTTAGAGATAGGATAGAATATTATAGAATAGAAGTATCATTTTATTCTGGGACCAGGTCCCTTTAGAATAACAGAAATGAACAAAATTAAATAAATATTTATCTCGCCAACGGCCTACATCAGAATAAAACATTATTTACATAATATCTTGAAAGCAAATAACTAAAAAGGTATGTTTTGGTAGAGAATCAGAAAATGTAATAAAAAATTAAAATAAAAAACAGACAAATTTACAATAAAAACAAATAGGCTTATGGAAAAATATGTGAATAAATGATATCATCTAATAATAAAAAAAATGTTAATAATTTAAAAAATCTAATAATTAATTTAAACTAAAACAGAAATTGAAAATATCTGTCCAATATTTCGCCTATTCAGGCATCCTCAGGGTAGAAAGAGAATAACAGCAAAACAAAACATGTGTATTGCACCCAAGAAACATCCCACCACCTCCAAGCCTCAAATGCAACTAATGAATCATAAGGAAGGTTACAGCTGGATAAGATTAGATAAAAACAGCTTATACATACTTCAGAAATTGAAAATTCAATATACACTCACTAAACTTCTAAAAGCACAACAGAAAAAAATAAATAATAATAAAAAACTCAAAAACGTAAGAAAAAAGAGGATATGAAGAAATGAAAGTAAAAGTGCAAGAAAAAAAGAACATTATCAAGAAACCAGTGGACTTAAGGCTATTCCACAAAATATATTAATATTGAAAAGGCAAAAGTAAAAAGAGACCTTACATAAATGTTAAGACCGTGGAAAAATTCCAATGAAAAGCCCTTAATTCTCCAAACTAAAACAGAAATTGAAAATATTAGGACAAATATTTTGGGTTGTTTTGTAGATGTGTTTCAAAAGCGCAGCACCATAGAGCACTGTAGGTTTCTATATCGACTTATAAATTTGCACTTTCAGTCACAGTGAGAGCTGCGGTGACACCAGCAGGTAGTAGACCCTATGGGATTTATGTCGGGTCAACCTCCCCTGGGCCTGCCTTGAGAAGGTGAGATGCCTATCAAAAGTAACGCCAAGGTAGAGTATTGAAGCAGATTAGCTGTCCACTGTGATAGGACTGGGTAGGGTGGTATATGTACTCTACTCTACTCTGAAATGCCATCGCAATCTCCTTCTTAGACGGATTCACCCTGTTACCATTCAGTTTGAGTTCCTCTATTATCGCCTCAGCAGCCTTCCGTGTCTTATTAAGGACATGTGTGGCGCTGACGCTGGTGGCTTAAATCCCTATATCATCCGCATAGGCTGATACTAGTCCCTTACTACTGGTCTTGGATGCTTAATGGCGACCATGGATGCCGTGAAAATCACGAACATCAGTGACCCCAGTACAGGTCATTGAGGTACTCCACAGTGATGGTGTCAGAAATCGAGTAGTTGTTCTCAACTCGCACGACGTATGATCTTCCGCTAAGATAGCACCGGATAAGGCGATACAGCGGGGCGGGAAAGCTAAACTCTTCCAAGCGTCGGAGTAGCAGGGTGTGAGACACACAGTCTAAGGCCTGGGTGCAGTCCAGTGAAATGAAAGCCGTAGCACTGTTCATCCGCAAGTGGATGATGTTCTCATCACTGCAGTGCTTTGTTATATTGTGATGAGCCAGGCATTTGAAGATTTTACTTATGTGGGAGAGCAAGCTGATTGGCCGTTAGTGCTCCGGTAGTCCTCCACTCTTCTCAGGCTTGAATAGGGCATTACGACGGCTTATTTCCACGCATCAGGGAAAAACTAGATCCTCAATATGTTCAATAAAAAGGCTTTACACTGCCTAGGAAGCATCCCCAACATTACATAGGGGATATCATCTTATTTTGAGGCTCTGTTACCTTTAGTGCGTCGTAGTACTTACTCGAGCTGACCGATGGTGGAGAATATGGGGTGCACGGTAATGGTCCTTCAGGGATCTGTGGAGCATCATTTAAAAAGATGGAAATTGAGTTAGTTCATATTTATTGATATTTGTCTCATTTTGCAAATAAGCATTTGCATTTTTTAAGCATAACTTAATGGATCAATGTCCAGTATAATTGGGATCATTTATATACCGCTATATTGGCTTTACTGCCCAAGCTATGATCTCAGGGAAAAGTCAGATCCTTTGATATATTATAAAATATATTTAAATACTAAAATGGAATGCCACCCTGAGATCGTTTTACTTAGTATATAGTAATTTCATGTTATTAATAAATAAGAGACATACATACTCTTCTCCAATGGTTAACGTGGTTGCTGACCTGGTGTTGTTTATTAAATAAGAATAATTATAGAAGAACGTTGTATTTATTGGTGCTGATCATCGTTACAGACGTAATAAAACTTATACACTACTTACAATGAAATGGGGAAGCTATAGGTGATACATGTGGCATCATTCTTCATCCTCTTCCTGACATCTTGACTTGACTGCTGCTTCCCGACAACTCCCCCTCTTGAAAGTAAAGGTGATAAACCTTAAGGGTCATTTTACTCTACCTGGCCCAGGCCCCCTACCATACTCACCTATAGCAATAGATGATAGTCGGTTAGAAAATTTAAAAACCAAAGAATATTATTTAGGCTGGTTTAAAGGCTTTTGTTTTAAAAACTTATATGAAATAATTAACTTTATTGTTTGCCAGTTTTAAATTGCATTCTATGCGTATTGCTTTGTATATATATATATATATATATATATATATATATATATATATATATTAGTAGCGATATATATGCTAATAAGGTTAAGGGATTGAATAACCGCGACCATTTACCTGACCATATGTTCCAGGTTAATCTGTGTAATGTAATGGTGCAAGTGCAGGTTATTAAAAGAATTATTACTGGACATATTGAGTTAATAAATTTGTATTGTAAGTGTATTAACAGAAAATTGAAGTTGTAAACTTACAATAAAATTGTATTTACTAAAACAACGGACACTATTTTGGCCGACGAGGTAACATATGCATAGGGAGCGGAGTGGCTCAGTGGTAGCAGAATTGCCATGCCAAAGGTCCTGGGTTCAAATCTCGCTCGCTGGCAGACATTTATTTAACCTCTTAGAGGTTGGAGATGGATCCTGTGAGATACCCTGCTGGGGCACACCCAGCCTCTATAAAGTAAAAAAATAAAGGGGGAATCCTGGCGTTTGTGCGTGATCTAGGATAGATCACCTCTCTGCACAACCGATATCCAAGAAACAGTACAGTCTCTACCATACACTGAACCCAAAACTCTTAAATGACTGTAGTGATACAATTTTTTTTTTGCTACCCTTATCCAGTTTGACTAATCATTTTTTAGAAATACCTACTAGGAAAAATCTGTATAAACATCCCGAATAGGAAGACTGTGTAACACTTTAGCAACATTAACCCCGACCGTCCAATATTTTAAATGGCCGCATAGAAATTTATTACAGACTGAATGGGTCATTAGCTTGGCGGGCGAGCGATACATCATGTCCAGCTATTCAATGGCAGAGGCCACCTTCATCTTTCTTCTTATCTTCTCTCCTACCTTTCGCTATCATTCTTCTTTTGATGAGAACAAATGTGGAAAGGATTCTTCTAATATAGGACCGATTAGGATTAGCGAAAGGCATTCATATTCAACAATAAATCATAGCAAAAACTTAATTTTTCTTTTAAAGTGAAAATGTTTATTAGGACTTTCAAGCAGTGAATAAACTATCTTTCTTTATTTAGACAGCCTGAAAACTACGAAATAAATAAAAAATCTAAAAAAAAAATTAAAAAGATATGAATATCGTTAACGTAATGTTTGATATTGATTTTGGAAATCTATTTAATTTGTATTCATATTACACTACGTTTAATAGGAAGTTTCTTCATACACGCTTCCGCGAGATTCCCTTAGGGGTGGTTTTCTAAAGAAGATCGTAAATACATTATATGCCAAATGGCATTTGTTTGGTTTCCTAAATAAATATTTTTATTATGATTATATTACACTATTGTTATATGCAATATTTACTTAAAATAGAAAAGTGCAATTATATCGGAACGTACTATATTAAAAGCCTTTACGTTACAACAGAGGTTCGGAAACCTCTCTGAGCGACCCATTTGATAATTTCCTGTGATCCACTTTAGTTTCGACAAGAAAGTGTAAAATAAATCCTATACCACTAGAACTCATTAAGGGTTCTTAGATAGGTGGTAGAGACTGTACTGTACTTGGACAACGGTTTTGCAGTGAGGTGATTTGCCCTAGATCACGTTCAACTTTTTTGTTAAATTTAAACAATACTAATATGAAAAAAGTATTATTCGTTTACATTAAATTCAAATCTTGATATCACAAACACATGAATACTAGATTTTTATATTTCAACTAAATAAACGTATTTATTGTTTCAAATACTCTTTAGAGGGACTGGAATAGTTCGGAACGTAATTGTGCTGGAATACTATTGTCTTGATCCCGACTTCTAAACCGGTTATGGCAGATAAATATTCTGTAAATAATACAAAATTCTATAATCTTTCTATCTATAAAATAATTAATAAAAATAATAATGTGGGATCAGGCACAACCCTACTTGTGGGCATACTAACTTGCATTACAGCAT
Source organism: Arma custos (assembly GCA_037127475.1). Taxonomy (NCBI): domain Eukaryota; kingdom Metazoa; phylum Arthropoda; class Insecta; order Hemiptera; family Pentatomidae; genus Arma; species Arma custos. The sequence goes on from CM073764.1 coordinate 51,950,264, forward strand.
TTCATTTTCAATTCATTCATTATGGATAGAAAGATTATAGAATAAATAATTATCTGCCTGTCATAACCGGTCTCGAAGTAATAATAATAGTAATAATACTATATCATTATATATAAATATATATGTATAATGAGAAAATATGTATATATAAATATCTTTTGTTGTGTAAGTGATTGATTGAATAAGAGTTGGTTTAAGTAAATTACATCCTTTTACACCAAATAAAGTAAGTTTAAATTTAATACATGGTGATCATGGTTACATAGAGTACATGCCTACTTGCAGGTCAATCTGTAAGGAATGGTTGTTATAGACCTGAAAATTCGGACATAAAATCCCCGGTATCTTCACTCTCTTCCGCCCTGCCTACAACTATACCAATTTTATTTTTTCAGGTACAAACCATATGAGGTTTTTTTCTACCTGGAACCCTTAATAGGCTTATTTTAATATTCACGGCATTGTGTGAAGTGCTACATATAACAACCTATCAACCATTCATGGGCTATAACAGTTTTTTTTTTTTAACATTTCTTTATTATTATTCCACCATTGGTGTACTGTAAACTCTTGGATCTGTATAGTCTGGCCTATCTCTTAGCTTTTCTTGGCAATTCAGCTCACATTTTCTTACAGCTAGCTAAAGGATAAGTCAAATGTCCTGCATTAGCGTAGCCTTGTTGAATAAGGCTGAGGAGTGATTTATCAAGAGAAGAGGGAAAAGGTTGTTTATTGCTCGCCTGCGATAACAAATGTAGCCAGTTGAAGGATATTTCCTGACTGTTTCCTTCTTTAGGGGCAAATTGTTGAAATATTTCTCATTTCAGCCACTAGGTAGCCATCATTACTCAGCCACTAGTCCAGAAATATCTTGAAAATATTCTTGAAAAGTGCTCTTTTTGGCCTAAATATTTTATTTCAGAAACATTAACAATTACAAATTTCTCAAGTTAAAAACCAGCAAAAACTATAATACATCATGTAAAGAATTTACATACATCATGTAAAGAATTTATTGCATGCTAGCTCATGCATTTAACAAAAGCTGTGGATTTATCAATTCTCTTTATTTGCTTAATATCTTGTCAAGATTTGTACTGTTTATTTACTTATTATTATTTTTGTTTAAATATTTCTTTTTAAATTGGTTTTTGTCATTTTTTACACGCTTTATGATTTGTAACACTTAGCCTTCTGGCCAGATAAACATTATATTTCTTATTCTGTTCAATTTCATTATTCTAAAAGGACATAGTCCCAGAATAAAGTTACTTTTCTACTCTAATAGTAAGGATTAACGAACCCGAGGAATAGATGTCGATACTATTAATTTTTGCTTACTAATTTTCATCCACGAACTACTACCAAAACAGGTTAGGTCACTCTAAACACAATCCTCCCGTCTACGCATCCATTTACCCATCGGACGCTTGCCAGTCGGCACTCTCATCAAGGAAGATCAAATCTAACACATCTCACATTATCAGTCTTGGTGGGTCAGAAAGAGCATTCTCCGTCCAAGACTATAATGCAAAGAAAAACGAAAATAATATTCCAAAATTATATATTATATATATATATATATATATATATATATATATATATATATATATATATATATATATATATATATATATATATATATATACCATCTCACATTTTTTTACTGTTTTAAACTAGGCTTCCAGCGAAATTTAGCAAATAAAAAAACAGTAAAACATTATTGCACACCAATTACAAGCTATTAAAAAAATAAAGATAGCTTACTTAGTAAACAATTTATTTTAAAAAATGAAGTACTGAAACATGGTCTCTGTGATTTCTGGAATTTCCCATCCTTCCGCTTATGAGTAATCCCCGTATGACTCAGTACCTTATTGATCTTGCTTGTACCTTATTGAATGTGAAAGTGGAAGGTTGTTTCTAAAGTTTATATATATATATAATCCCGGCCAAGACATAATCTTTAGTGCCTTGATAGCTCAGTGGTTAGAGCACCGCGCTAGAAACGCGGGCGACCCGAGTTCGAATCCCGACCAAGACATAATCTTTTCTCTTCAAAATTAAAAAAATAAAATTTAAATAATTAAAAAAGAACCATAATTAAAATATATATATATATAATTATAGGATATGCATTAAAAGTCATGAGCTTTATTATTTCTCTTTACCTCTCTCTCTCCTCTTTCCCCCCCAATTTTCTTTGAAAATTTATTGAATTATTTTTCAACTTGACCCTAATTTCTAATCCTGTCGCCTTCAATTTAATTCCACAATTTTCATCTATTAGTATTACTTTAGCCATGATGTCCTCTTTGTGGCATTATTCCCGATTGAAATACTTATCATAAACGTCTTTTAAAACAGACATGGTGATTAATTGGAATACCATCAACTGATTGGAGGTCATTAGTAAATCGCGGATCCAATGATTTGTCCCTTTCCGCCCTGCTCCGCCAATCGGAAGAGCTTTAGGCTTCCTTCTTTTTTGGTCGTCTATCCTTTTATCTCTCACTCAGCCTCTCATTTAGGCTCAGGTAATTTGATGTTATTTAAAATAATGATATATGGTTCGCAACCTGCTGGAAAGGTCTTATCTGTTCGGGAAAGTATCTGACTTGTCTTACTCCCGATATATTTTTTTCACTCAAATTAATAGTAATTGTATAACTTGTTAAACGCAATTCAGCATAGTCTACTTAGGTGCTACACATGACCGACACCTGAAACTAGCCTACCACTGCAGGAAGGTCGGTTAGGACCACGTCTTACAGACTTAATCACCTGCTTACATCTCCTAACTTATCCCTCCGCCTCAAGCTGACCATCTACAAGAGCATCTTAAGACCATTAAGAACCATCACACTGGCAACAGCAAAATAGCTCCAACAGTTTAAAAATGGCGTACTGCAACGCATAGTGAGACACACAAAATTAAAAAAAACAAAAATGGACCTCCTACACACTACTCTCGACTTATTGACAGTAACAGACGCATTCATAAAACGCAGACGCATTAATTTTTTTGACAGTCTGAAATACAGTACTAATCCTCTTTTCAGGACACTCACCCCAGCAGGACGGCCACAAACGTGGCAAGATCACGTACAAAGTCTCAGCCTGAACTGATAAATAAATAAAATAAACAAAGAAAAGGAAAAGGACACGGTGAGCCCCATCACCGGAAAAATCTACAGTAAATAAATAAATAAATAAATTAGAACCTTCCATTTTCTCATCCTCCTCTTAAAATGTACGTAGTACAGTAGAAGAGATCCTCTCCAACCTATCCTAATCCAGCTTAGAAACCTTCAACCTTAAGGGGCTCAGAAAAAAAAAAAAAATCCAATTCTAAATCTGTATAAAATTCAAATATATAGTTTAGGTATAATTGATATAATAAAATAGTTTAGATGTACTTATAGTATAATAAAGCGATTGAGCAAAACCAGGGTCCTATTTAAAGGAGTATCCTATGATCATCACCTCGCCATGCCGTACGAGTCGGGGACAGCTATTCGACTTCTAGCACCACCACCTATGGAGTATCTTAATGGTCTATACTGGAACTGCTGATTTTTATGAATTTCACAGCACCTATGCGGACGATATATACTTTTAATGCCAACGCCCGGCATCCAAAGGACACAAAAGGCGTCGGCAACCATTATGAATCCGTCCAAGACGGACGCCATCATCGCGACATCACGTCATTTCAGCAGCCTAGTCATGAAGTCCCGCATTCTCTGAAAAATCCAGTGTCACGAGTAGTTTTATCCCCTCAAGATACCACCTTGGCACTGGGTTTCTACCTGGATATCCTATGGCTGATAGCAGGCAAATGAATAGTAGATGGGGCAAATGACATCCCGATGCCATAAAACGTGGGCACACCTAATAAAACCCTTAGAACGAAAACCTGACTGCTAAGCTGTATATTAGACAAATCAAGTCATTCGTTCATCACCGATCACAACTTTTCAATTCCTACTTAACCTTCGCTAAGTTACCACTTCACTTATATTAATTGAGTGCCATCGTTTTTAATGAAATTTTCCGCGGTCTCATATTATTTTGGACTATAGTCTAAGCCAGTGATCATCATACATTTGGTCAGGGTCCATTTTGGATTTTCTAAAGTCCACCGTGGGCTGGGCAGTTCTCCTTGCTATCTCCGCGCTTTAAATAAAATAAATTTGTATCAGTTACCTAAAAATTTATATATATATATATATATATATATATATATATATATATATATTTATACTTACTTTTACAGGTTTTTCCCCTCAATGGGTTGCCTGTTAAGTCAGAGCGTCCCTCCACTTTTCTCTGTTCTGCCAGTCATCCTCCTCAAGTCTCCTGCCGGCCATCTCCTCCTCCACGCAGTCCTTCCACCGGGTTCGGGGTCTTCCTCTTCTTCGTCTGCCTGGCTGTTCCCACAGCAAAAGTCTCTTCGGCCATCTACGTTCTGACATCCGCTGGCAGTGTCCGTAACATCGCAGCCTGTTCCTTCCAATCCTCTCCGGAACTCCTTCGGTCACGCCCAGCCTGTCTCTAACATCTTCATTTCTGATTCTATCCAGGTGGGTGATCCTCAGGCATCTCCTCCAAAAGTCCATCTCTGCAGCTTGTAGTCATGAGTAGAGTACCGGGTTGTGTCCAGGTCTCTGAGGCGTAGCTGCAGGAGGGCTCAACAATGCTTCTGAAAATACGCGTCTTTTGTTGTCCGTTGAGATGACTGTGTTCCAAAGAACTGGGTGCAACATTCTAGTCACTCTTGACTTGGCGTTACCATCTATTGTTGACCCTAAGTACTTGAAAGAGTCCACCCGCTTGCATATTTTCCCGCTATTATGAAGGTCTGTGGCTTCTCTGCAGTTCACTGCCAGTATTTGGTCTTATCAAAATTTATTCGTAGACCCCATAGACTGTATTCTTTTTCCAGGGCCATCAGCGACTCTTCCAGACCCATATGTGACCACTGCCTGGTCATCGGCAAAGAAAAGAGAGAAAAGCATATGTCCATTTATGTCTATGCCCTTTCCTCTCCAAAGTGCGCTCCACTCCTTTACAGCCTGCTGTACATAAATTTTAAACAGAGTCGGGGACATACTGCATCCTTGCTTAAGGCCCTTTGAGACAGAAAAAGGCTCAGATAAGCGAGAGCCGAGCTTCAATCTGTACTCGTCTTACTCGTACAGACGTCTCACGGCATTTATTAAGGCATCGCTAATGCCCGCACTCTTAAGGGATTCCCACATCTTATGTCTTGGCACACTGTCATAAGCCTGTTCTAGGTCTATGAAAGCTATATGCACATCTCTTCCTTTCTCTATTCGCTTTTCTATGAGCTGCCTTGGGACAAATATGCTGGCTGTGCAAGACCTGGCTGCAGTGAAACCAAACTGTTCCTCTGGGGTGACAAACTCCTCTTCTAATTTTTGCTTCAGAATTCTACCCACTATTCTTGATACCGAACTCTGGACACAAATACCTCTATAATTACGGCATATATATATATATATATATATATATATATATATATATATATATATATATATATCACAGAACATAGAACTAACTATAAGTGGCATCAGGGCCCGTTTGGAGGGAGGCAAGTGAAGCCAGCTCCCAAGCCGTCCCCCCACTCCTGCCGCCCCCTTACAGCTGAGAAAGTGTTGCAGCGCTCAGTTTATTTAGCCCAAGAATCCCTCGTGTTTTATCTTGTCGGGATAAATACACCGTGGAATGTTCAAATTGGTTATTCCCTTAGTAATACTATTACTGGGGAGCAGCTGTAGACCTGATACCACAAACAATAACCAATCTTATCTTGCCGGCAGGCAATATAGTACATTTCTTCTCCACACCGCTCTAGTTACTTTAATACTTCCAGCACCTGTACTACCTACTACTGATCGTCTTTATGTGCTAACTTTTTATATATAGTAAAAAATAATGGGTGACAGGAAAAATTAAGCTCATTCGGTTTATAGAGTATTTTAATTGTAAACCACATTACTTTTAATATTAGTGTCCTTTAAATAAAACAAGTGTATTTATTATTCTTCGCACGTATCTTTTCCAGATTCAGATCGTCATAGAAACGTTTCAATTCGTGGTACATTCTGGTTTTTAAATATAATATTCCCACTGCAGAGATGATTGATGAGTAGTGAGACTCGTCCTCTAGAAAATGTATTACATTAGGAAAAAGGTTTCTGCCAATGCAATGCTTTATTAGGAGTGATGCGAAAGCCCCCGACTTGGGTGGGTCTTTTATGGTTGGACATGTTCAAACGAAGTTTCCAAAATTAGAAACATGTGGGACTTAAATTGACCCTATGGTACTTAGAGGGTTAAGTGAACTATGAAAATATTACATTTTGTGGTACATTTAATTATAATATATAGTTAACAGTTAGGTTTTGGACTTACAGGTGAAAGGTGAGAGGAGGCTTGAAAGACTTGTCGGCATTATTTGTACTGCATCCAAATGCAACACAACAAGGCATTTTGCTAAATACACGTTCAGTGATCAGATCAAAAAGTATATAGAACTCAAAGACACCACGAGATAACACAATGTTGAATAATATTTAAGTAAACAGAAGTACGCGAGCTAAGTAAGAGAAGTAAACTGAGCGCTGCACCACTTGGTTGGGGCGGGAAGAGTGGGGGGGCCAGTGGGAGGCTGGCTTCACTCGCTGTACCTGGCATGCCGCTTCTAGTTGGTTCTATGTTCTGTGATATATATATATATATATATATATATATATATATATATATATATATATATATAAATAACTATAATTTTTATATGGGGTTGGCAACTAAGTCATTGCCGATTTCAAATAAGAAGGCAAATTCAGAATTTTTGTTTGAAAATATAACTTTATTCAATTAGATATTGGCCGTTCTTGTCGATGACCTTTTTCCATCGTTCTGGCAGCGTAAAAATTCCCCGTTCGTAAAATGTCTGGTCTTTGCTATTAAAAAACTGAATTAGGTGTGATCTGACATCATCCGCGTTGTTAAAAATTTTACCATTTAAAGAGTTTTGCATGGAACGAAACAAATGGTAATCCGAAGGCGCAAGGTCAGGGCTATATGGTGGGTGTGACAAAACATCCCAACCCAGTTCCAATAATTTTTGCCGAGTAACCAAAGATGTGTGCGGCCTTGCGTTATCATGATGGAAAACAACACCCTTCCGATTTGATAATACCGGCCGCTTTTCTTCAATTGCATCCTTCAGTTTGTCGAGTTGTTCAACATACACATTTGAATTTATCGTTTGGTTCTGCGGCATGAGTTCAAAATACAAAATTCCTTTGTGATCACACCAGACTGACAGCATACTCTTTTTTTGGTGAATATCTGCTTTTGATGCTGTTTGGTCTGGTTGATCTTGCTTCACCCACGATCTCTTGCGAGTAACATTGTTATAAAGTATCCACTTTTCGTCGCCAGTAACTAGGTTCTTCAGAAATGGATCATTTTCATTGCGTTTCAGTAGCGAATCACAGATGCTAATCCGTTGCGTCTAATGAATTTCCTTTAGCTGGTGAGGGATCCATAAATCAAGTTTCTTGACATAACCAAGGGTTTTTAATTTTTTTTCAATGCATGTATGCGACACATTGAGCTTCTCTGCAATGTCTCGTGTTGTGCTGTGACGATCTGAATCGATAATGGCCTTGATATGGGTTTCATCCACTTCGACTGGGCGGCCAGATCGTTGTGCATTTTTCAGTGAAAAATCACCGGAACGAAATCTTTCAAACCAATTTCGACACTGCCTTTCTTTTAAGGCTTTATCTCCATATACGGCACATAACTTCTTTTGTGCTTGCGATGCGTTCTTGCCTTTTCGGAAGTAATACAATAAAATGTGTCGGAAATGCACGTCCTGTTCTTCCATTTTTAAATTGGGATAAAAACAAAACTAAAGAACTAATCAAAAAAATTTTTTTACTAATTAAACGTAGAAGTCCATACAGTAAGAAAAAAATATAGGTTAGATGCTCTGGCCACGTTAACAAAACAAAAGAAAGCGTAGAGTGAATCTATCGACAAAAACGGCAATGACTTAGTTGCCAACCCTATAGCTAGTATTTTATTATAATTGTGTGAGATTTGCTATATTTTGCTTTTAATATTTAGCAGAGGTGCAATTTTCGAACTACTATTGCATGCAGACTAGAACTATTATCAAAGAAAGACCTTTTACAGGGGCAACCAGGGAATAAGGTTTAACAAATTTTAACACAGAAGTAAATTGTTTATTCCGATTTTTAACTACGGGGGAGGCCGGTACGTATTCGTTGCAATCGAATACTGATAATCGAACTCCCTTGCTAAACTCAGTGCAGCGTAGTACAGAGTGAATAATAGCTTAATTTTGAAGTAGTAGGTAACTATCCACAATGTCCGCTATAATTTTTTTTATTAGTACGGAAATACAGTTTTTACTGTATTTACTTACTATTTAAAAATTGATTCGCGGGCCTTTCCAAATGAGTTCACGGTCCGAATCTGTCTGCGGGCCGCGATTTGAGGACCATTCGTCTAAGCGATAGTTTGCTTTGGTACATCTAGTTGAAAACATAATATAAATGTGGTAGCTTTAATATTATATATTAAGAACGTGTCGTTACGTATTAATGATCCGTTTAATTATCCGGATAGTTTAACCGTTCTCAGTCAGACATTTATTAGCATTTGAATTAATAACTAGTATATAATTTAATTTTTGTTATACTGTTAAATGGCCTTTCCTCCCCTCATATTATGATAACTATAGTATTTCTTGCAGAACTCAATTAATGTAGGAACGTCAATTAGAACTTGCTTGATATCCGAAATTGCACTTAGTCTTTGCTGATAGACAAGTTTTAATGAAGGCAGTACCTTGATGAAGCTTACGGTAACCAAAGACGTTCCACCACGGTTGGTTTAGGAACATACAATGATGAGATTGTGCGTTGGGTGTGGGTATAGAACTCTAGTTTGCAGTTTCTGCAAACTTTCAACAGCAAACACAGCACTTCACTAACCAAGCACTAAGTAAATTTGTTTAGATTTAACCCACAATTATATGAAGTTACTATTTTTCAAATTTAAAAATTCTGGTGCACGTGTCGCATTTTCACTCCTTCTCTCATACATTTATTTATATTTTATTATTAGTTTCAGTTAAATATTTTAAAAGTAAATATTTATTATGTGTTAATGTAAATCTGTAAAATTATTAGTCAACAGATTACTTATATATGTATATAAAAAAAGAAAATGTACCTCTATAACTCATGGAGAGTCTTGGGTTCAGCTCGTGGTAGACTATGCTGTTTCTTGACAACGGTTGTGCTGACAGGTGATTTGTCTTAGATCGCGTTAAACCGCCATATTTTCCCCTTATTTTGGGTACCCACTGCTGTTGAGGCTGGGTGAACCTAAGGAGGGTTCTAGAAGCTATAAGAGCCATCTCTGGCCGCTAAGAGATTAAATAAAAGTCTGGCAGTGAGCGAGAAGTTGCCGAAGAACTAACTATGACGAAGAAGTTGCCGAGCCGATGAAGTGAACATTATTCTTTTTAGTTTTGAAGTAAAATTACTAATTGATAAATTAGTAATAATAACTAATAATTACTAATAATCAAATAAATAAAAAAGATTTATTTTATTCCAATAATTATAACTTATTATGATATCCAATTTGTATGACACATTTGAGGGGGTGTGATGAATTCGCTTTAATATCTTCCGTTTCCTGCGTCATAGGTTTGTTTATATTCGAATTTAATTTTATAATTCTAAAACTACCTAAAGTGTTGACAAAAACAAACGCTGAAATGAAATATAAATGAAGCAAATAGATGCCTTACTTCACTCAGTTCAACCATTATATATTTGTAATGTAAATTTAAGCATAATGAAGTCTTCTTTCGTTTGTAGTCTATCTATTTGTTTCTGGAATATCCGTTCTGAACTGGATAAAATAATTGTATAGTATCTAGTTTTAGGCTGCGGTGTTTAGTTATGAGATCTTATTTTTTTACTTTCATACTGCTACAAGATACAAAATACATCTTTTGTATCATTGAAGCTGGTCTATAAAAATATGTGTTTTATAATTAATTTTAAAGGATCTTATTAGCAAACATAAGCGGTATTTAATACTGTAGCTATGCCAAATAAAGCTACTTTTCTTCTGCTATTGATTAAGGAACGGTTAATGGTGATATAAATTAAAAATAAATCACCTAGTACCACTCTAATTGAGAGAGGGTTTTTGGTTCAATACAGAGTAGACAATTTGGTCTTAATCATGCTCAATCCTTAGGTTTTCCCACCAATTAAGACTACTCACTTTATAGAGGCTGGGTCCCAGTAAAGTCAGGAGATCCCTGAGGGCAGATATACTGCTGTCAACAGAAGAAGTAATTAGTCTTTCGCAGTCATGAACCCGGGGTCTACGAATCAATAGGTCAGCACCATAAGGGCTTCTTAGACAATCATTTAAAAATCAATTTAAATGCCTGTAAAGCCTATCATAAAAATAAAATAAAATTAGAAAAAAATATTCCAGCAAGATCATTTCTGGGTTTTATCATTATTACCCGTAAAGGGCGTTTAATTTAGCTTATAGTACGGACTTCAAAACCGACAGATGATTAGAACTAGTTCAATCTGAAACGCAAAGTTTTTTCTATATAGGTAACCAATTTTATAGGGGTTGAATGAAGAACTGAGAAGAACTAGAGAGTAGGTTCGGGAAAGAGATACTTAGACACTACAAATATAACTCTCATTAGGTCTCCTGTGGTCAAGTGGTTAGTACAACAATCTAGTGTGCCCATGATTGCTAGTTCTCAACTCGACTGGTGGCCTTTTTAAGGGAGTAAAAAATTACTCCGTTATGCCGTCCTTGGAAAATACGTTAAGCGGGAGTCCCGAGCATGTACAGTGTCAGGTACATCTGCATTTATTAAAATAAAATTATTTACAATACAATATGTATGTATATATATATATATATATATATATATATATATATATATATATATATATATATATATATATATATATATATATATATAATTTAACGAGTTTGAGACACATAAACTAAAAAAAAAGAAAAGGTTTTGAAATAAGAACGCGCGGAGAGGTCGATTATAACTATCTTTATTCATAAAATAATCCTCCATATATAGGATCTGGGAGTTGTTTACACTCTCAGTAGGATTAAGCTCTACCACTGCCAAGCCTTGGTACTTAACTCCCCCCCTCCAGTTTCTCTCGAAACTAAAAGAAGTGACCAGTCCGGGCAAATAGTAGAGTTCATTCCTGTACACTTTACAGCTTCCTGATACCAAAATGAATATATTACAAAGCCATATAATACTAAAGAAAAGAAAACTGTAACATACAAAAAAACAAACACAATCACTGTCGTTACACCAAATAAAACTTTCTCGTTTATGCAAAAAAAAATTGATCCACATACAATATAATGGTACTCTATATACAAGGAACAAGAATAACAATACTTCTTTTTTATTACATTTCCACCGTTTGCACAGGCGAAGGCACTCCAGATACCAATGGGAGCTTTAGCTGTTCAATGTGAACCGTCCACCGCCTTCTGGGGTCCCCTACGCTTTCTATGGTGACCACGTTGTGTTCCCTAATGACCATGACGCGTCATGGTTCCTCATATCTCCTCGGTTCCTTATCCCTGTTGGACCCAATCCGGCGATAAACTATGGTCCCAATTTTTAACTATCCCGTGCAATCTCGTACCCTTGCTACCCTGGTTCTTTTTTCTCGCATGATTTTTCTCCTCGCCTTTTCCCACGACCCTCGAACCCGTACGTGGTTTGCGACAATATCGCGAGCTGCCGAACTGTCCCCTACAGCACTCCAAACTGCGAAAACCCAGTTACCGAATGAATAGAATGGTTGTAGGCCGCGACTGCTTTTTGCATTGTCACATCCGGAGTCAACCCCTGAGCGCTGTGATAAATCCTAAGGTGGTCACTGAGGGTGCTGTGCAACTGTCTACTCCTCCCCTACCCTTCGGATGACCTGGGGTGTTGAAATGCCATATGACCTCCAGCTTCCGCATTTCCTCGTTTATGATGGCATTATCAAATTCCCTCCCTTTATCGGATGTAATACGGTCTGGTAACCCATAGAACATGAACCATGTTCGTAATGCCGACAAAGTGGATACTGCTTCCTTTGATAAGATGGGTCATGGCAATTCTGCTAAATACGTCAATGACCGTCAGCCATGTATACCCCCTCCAGGTGAACGTGTCTACTTGTAGCTCCTTTAATGGCCTATCACTCGTTGGCGTTTCTTCCTGTACCACTTGCAGTGGATGGCGGTCATACTTTGTGGTCATGCAAACCTCGCACGCCCCAATAACCTCTTGTATTGTTTTGCGCATGCCTGTCTAATAATAACGCCTCTTTAAAGCTTGTACGTTTCGCTGACTCCTCGATGGTTAGTTTTCCCGTGATGATAGGCCCCTGTCAGCTCCTTCTGCCGGTCGCCGTCCCTGATGGTTTCCACAATTACTCTACAGCGAATGAATACGCAATCCGTGTTTTGGTACGTTTTCCATACCTGCCGAATTTTCTCCCACACGGTAGCATTACCCACATACAAATAGTGTGTTTGATCTGCCTTAGACGCATCCTTTAGGGCCTTACATAACATATCTAATCTAACCCCTGGTTCGATGAAATTACGTTAATGCGTGACTGCCCGTAACGTAAATACTCTATCGACAGTATGCCCGACGTTTTCGTCTTTCAAATTACTTGGCGCGGCTTATCGTTGACAATCTCGTGAATTTCCTCCAGTTCCTCTGGTCTTTCATCTGTAGAGCTCTCTCTTTCTGAGGACCTCTCGTCCTTGTCCGCCCCCGTTGTAGGCTGCTCTCCTTGACCTTGACCAATCCTACAGAAATTGTCGAATGTCTCTCGATGGCCCTCGCTGTCCTCCTCAATGGCATTTATCATCAGCGCTCGTGACAACCAGTCGGGTACCACATTCTCCTTGCCGGGTTTATAGACGACATCCATAGAGTATTGACTTAGCCTATCTTTCCATCGCGCGACTCGAGCCAACGACTCTTTCAACTGTCCCACCCACTGTAGCGGCCAGTGATCCGTCTGAGCCCGAAACCTCCTTCCGAATAAATATGTTCGAAAATGGTCAACCGCCCAGACAATGCCTAATAATTCTCTTTTCTCATTAATTCTCAGCGCGCTATATCTTGCTTCGGCGTCGGACAATCTCCTGCTTGCGTACGCTATGGGTCGTTCCCCGCGGTCATTCTCCTGGAATAACACTGCGCCCAAAGAATATTCACTGGCATTTGTGGTCACCGTAAATGGCTTCGTGAAATCTGGGAATGCTAGGACAGGTTCCTCCTTCAGGTGTTCCATGCATTTCCTCAAGTTGTCCTCCATACTCGGTGTGACGACTAGCCGAGCTCCCTTTTTCAATAAATCGTTAATGGGCACCAAGTAACGCGCCATGTCCGGTACAAACCGTCTGTAATAATTCAAAGCCCTCAGAAGTCTCCTTATGCCCATCACATCCCGAGGTATTGCCATCCTGGTAATCGCCTCCACTTTGGACCTATCTGACTTGACTCCTTCCCCAGACACCATGTGCACTAAAAAATTTATTTCGCCCATACCCAAGACAGACTTCTCCTGCGACGATTTTAACCCAAATTCTCTCACTCTCGCGAACACCTTTCGAAGATGTTGCTCATGTTCTTCCTCCGACTTACCGAATACTAGAACGTTGTCCATGTAAACCTGACGGATCCCTTTGTCTATACCTCTGAGGAATTCATCCATTAGACGTTGGAACGTGAGGGGCGCATTTTTCAGCCCAAATGGCATTCTAGTAAACTCGAAGTGCCCCCGTTCAAAGGTGAAAGCTGTTTTCGCCTGATCCCTAGGATGAATTTTGATTTGGTGGTATCCCGCCTTTAAGTCTAACGTGCTGAATATGGTAGCTCCGCTGAGTCTGTCTATTATGTCATTGAACCGGGGAATCGGGTAGGCCTCATCTTTCGTATTCTCGTTTAACTGACGAAAATCTACGACTACTCTATATTTTTCTTGTCCTGCCGTACTCTTCTTTTTCACTGCCCACAGGGGACTATTAAAAAGGGACGAACTATTAATTATGATTCCCTGCCACTTCAACTCCTCCCGGATATGTTGTCGCAGCGCTTGGGGGTACCGTTTTTCCTTCACGTACGTGATTTTTTCATGTTTCAACGGAATCTCGTGTACCGTCTTCCCCGTAACACTTAATACCTCCCCTTCTTTGTAAAAGATGTCGCGAAATTCTTTTAACAGTGATCTCCTCCACTCTACTACCCTATTCACGTCCCCCACCCGAGAACCTCTAACAGCGTGGTGACATGTGTATGACCTACCTCCTATATTCACGAACCATTTGCCACGTTTATTTACCACTTTAGCGCCTACCCTCTCTAATAGTTCGCACCCAACTTTGGCCTGATATTCTCTGGGCATGCTCTCTACTACGTGAACTTGTATTCGCGCTCCCGTTTTCCCCCATAGCCTACACTTGCATTCCCGGATCTGAAGTGCCTCCCCCCTTCCCAAACAACCTCTCCGCGGCTATTTTTGACAGCAGGGTGCTCGAGCTCCCTGTGTCCACGAGGCACTTCACTTCCCTGCTTGTCTTAATAATAGGCAACCAATTTTTTTGCTTACCTGCTACATGATTGATAATGCAAGCTCGGTCGCCACTCTGCGGACACACTCCTTATACGGCCGTCTGCTTCCGTCTCACCATTCCCGTCTGCGCTGACCGCTCCGCTGAACCGCCGTTTGTTGACGATTCCAGCCGCTGCTCACGCTGCCCTGACCACTGCTGCCTGGTTCCTCCTCTGTCTCTGATGATCCCGAGATACTAGATGTGTCCCTCGGGGACCCACATCGTCCGACCGAGTACCTTCTTTTTCGTAACTCCTGTGCGTTTACCTCCATCGATTCTGCTTGATGTCCCTCCTTCCTGCGATAGATGTACTGGCATTGCCTGGCAGAATGCCCTTCCATCCCGCACTCGTAACATAGGACCGTAGGCAATGTGCTACCAGATGACCCGCCTTGCCACACCAGTGGCACTTCCTCTCATTCTTCCTGGGCCCATTCTTTGACTTCGGCTTCCAATTTCTCTTCTCAGCCTTGAACGGTTTCTCTCTGACGATTGCTCTTCTCCACGGAACCACAGAGATTCTTGTTCGATTTGCCGGGACCCTTGTCCACTCAGGTTCATCTACCTTCATCCTGTAGCTTTCCTCTTCTCGGGCCTCTGTATCCACAAGGTTCTGGGCGCATTCAAGGAACGTTTTCTCGGCAGGAAATCCTTCCTTCTTCCCTAACTGCCTTGCCAGCTGCACCTTCCAGATCGTGGACAGTAATAGCATTAGCGTGTCTGTCTCTTCCGCCGATACGATCTCTCTCATCTTAGCGTTCAGTTTTTGATAACGCTCTAACATGACTGCAGCGTATTGACCCGATGTCTGCCGGCTCTGCCTTTTATTGCAGAACATTTGAAAAATGTCCTCCTCGATCGTCCATCTCCCTCCTCCATACGCCTTCTTCAATCTTTCTTTGATTACTGCCCATGCGGTCTCCTCATCGGCCTGAATTAAATTCAACACGCTCCTCCTGACACGCAATGCCAGGGCCACTCGCAACCTTTTGGCATCCAGTTCTTCTAGAAGATCTGCTGCCACCTGGGATTGAATGCCTGCCATGATTCCGTCCCCACCTTTGATAAAATGGTTGAGCTCCCCGACGTCGCCATTATTTGCAGTGGCTGACTATGGGTGACCTCACCCAGCCTTCTTCTTTTTTTTTATTTAAACGTTGGTCTCCAGAAAAAAAAGATGTCTTTTGCGGATTGAGATGTACTGGCTGAAGGGTGATTGGAAACATGTATTGAGAATGACCACATAGGTCGAAACGTTTGCAAGGAAAGAAAAAATAAATAAATGACTGCTTGGACTAAATGGGTTTTGTATTTATAAAACAAAAAGAAAAGTTAAACTTATCTAAGTCAGAAATTTCTATCCTGATGTCTTGCGCATTGGCCTTTCTTAATTTATTTTTTTCAAGCTCATTAGTTTCTAGCGCAATTCTGTTAGCTTCTTGTCTCGCTAGGTCCGCCCGTTCTAACGCTATGGTGGACGTTACCTGAGGTAAGTGTTCAGGGTTCATCTGTTCCGCCTGTGGGGGATCTAGCGTCAAGGTCGCAGGCCTCAGGATGCTCGGAGCCTGATCATTCATGTCGGCACACTTTAGTAAGAATCAAAACCGAAATGAAAAGATAACACAAAGAAAATTTTTTCTTCTTATACTCTTAATCCGTGTCCCGGGTTTCGGCACCAATTAACGAGTTTGAGACACATAAACTAAAAAAAAAGAAAAGGTTTTGAAATAAGAACGCATTGAGAGATCGATTACAACTAACTTTATTCATAAAATAATCCTCCTTATTTAGGATATGGGAGTTGTTTATACTCTCAGTAGGATTAAGCTCTACCATTGCCAAGCCTTGGTACTTAACTTATATATATATATATATATATATATATATATATATATATATATATTTATATTTATTACATAATAATATACATAGCATATATATACAGCAAATAATCACAATACTTTTTCTACCCGAAGATATTTTAAGTAATTACATAGCGTGAGTCCGCTGAAGGCGGGTTCTCTTAACCGGCACAAGCAGCGGTGGTCTAATGATTGATTTATAAATTTGGCATTTAAGACGTAACGAAAGTTGGGGTGAATTGAGGAGGTGGTAGAGCCCATTAGACATATGTCGGGCCAACTTCAGCCTCCCTCTGACGTAATTCGAGAAGGTGAAATACTTATCAACAGTGACACCAAGGTAGAGCATAGAGCTTGATACACGATGATCTTCATCTTCAATTGTGAAGATGGTCGGTAGGCGCGTTTTACCTTCCTGAAATGACATTACGAAGGCATCTGTCTTAGATGGATTCACTTTGATGCCATTGATCTTTAAATCATCAATAATCGTCACTGCCTGTTGTGCCTTTTTAAGTGCATACCGGGCGTTGGCACGTGTAAATCGCTACGTCGTCCGCATAGGCCGCTACAGCAGCTCCTTCAAGGTTAACCCTGACCACATGTGCTCTGAATATCACAAACAACAGTGGCCCCAGTATAGACCCTTGTGGTACTCCATAGGTGGTGTTGCTAGAAGTCGAGTTACTATCCCCGAATCGCACGACGAAGGATCTTTGGCTAAGATAGCTTCGGACTAGAGGGCATAACGAGACTGGGAAGTTAAATTCTTCCAAGCGTTGGAGTATCAGTGTAAGGGTATAATAAGGGTCGACAAACTGTCGAAGGCATGAGTGGAATCTTTAGATATAAAGTCAGTGGCTTTGTTCATGTTCATGTGCTCTATGGTGTGCGCTTGGAGCTTGGCCAGGTGATGGTCACAGGCGACACCTCTAAGGAAACCAGTCTGTTCTGGTGGGATAATGTTTATCTCCCTACAGTGGGTCAACAAATAGTAGTAGACCAGCCTCTTGAATATTTTACGCATATGAGAGAGCAAGCTGATATCAGTAAAATATTCGTCCAATAAAATAGCATTGTCTGATAAGCCAAGGCAGCATAAATTGATCGCCCTGCCGTTTATTATAATTGCCGTCCTAATTGCTCCCTGGAAATATAGACTTTAGACTTGAGGAAAACTAATTAATAAAAGCCAAATGTAAGAAAAAAAATTATTGCCATCAGCATTATTTAAATTTCTGCTAATAAAACTTGAATAAAAATATTCGATTTATAGATATTATATAGAATATTGACTTAAAAAAGAAATAAATGTTTCAGAGAGTGTCAAATGGCATTTATATAATATATCTCAATAAAATTTTAATTGCTATTTGCTTGCTTGGATTTACTTTAACTTATTTCATATGAATATTTGATGAAGTATTTTAATTTTTTCCGGTACATTCGATATATTTAATTTCATTTAGGCCTTCAGTCATCTTCAAAATATTTAAATATATGCTAAAAATTATAAATATAACGTCAGAAATGCACGCGGCTAAAATCGGGCGCCAGTTCTAATCAAGGCACGAGCGGCAGTGATACTAGTACCTACGATTCGAGATACAAGCATTTACTTATCTTAGTTACCATAAAATGTTAATTAAATTTATTTATGAACTGCGAGACTCGAGGCGCGAAGTTATTGATAGAATAATTGAAGTTGATAATGATTCAAATAAATATTGCTCTTACTATTTAATATGCGTTTATAATCTAAATAATTATATTAACTATGCATTCCGTACTGTAATAAGCAAATTGAAATGAAAATTTTATATTATTAAATATTTTGTCCACTATTAATTAAGTTACGATTAAAAAAGCAATTTTATTAATAAATCGAATAATTTTCTAATTTTTTTTTAGTTAAATGCCTACAAACCGAAAAAAAGTTTCAGTTTGCATCGTGGTTGAAAAAAGTTTCAAACTTTTTATTCTATTATTGTTATTATTTACATTTGTTTATTGCTTCAGATTCAATTTATTTCAGATTTATCTTCATAATCTTTCCGTTTTTCTAACGCTGTGGATCTTCTGTGTTATTTATTTATTTTTACGTAATTTTGTGCTGTAATGGCATATCCCACGATGCTACATTGGGAGCTCTAAATTTTGTCTATCCAAGTTTGATTAGAATAGAAAATTTAACAAGTACGTGACATCGCACAGGATCGGGATCCCATTTAAAGCCCCTTCTTCCTTTAAAAATCCTAGGGCAAACTACCGAGCTACGAACTTGCTATCTTGGGCTTGGTAATTTACCTTTGCGTTGATTGATTGTAGAACCTCTGGGGAGTAAGGTTGTCTATTTCGTGATATAGAGTCATAAAATTTGCGAATCCAGGCATAATTAGGATAAGGGACAATGGACAAGCTTGGGACCCTCGTTTAACTTCCCTTTCAAAGGACCCCCTTTAAAAAAATCTTAATGCTACTTGCCGGGCTACGAACCAGCAATTTTGGGCGTAGTAGGTTGTCATACCACCACCACCGGTGTACCATAGATCACCGGTGTCCTTATCGGGGTTCTGATTATAGTGTCTTGATCAAGCATCTCTTGAGCAGAAAGTTAAAAAAAATAGATGGTCGACAGTCGACATATAAATAATTAGGGGCAAAGGAGATAGTTGGGGGGGTGCAGTCAAAAAAACGCCAAATTTGTACTACACTTATATTTAGTAAGTGCCGACGTTTCGACCTACAGTTTAGGTCATCTTCAGGGCTATGAGAGAGAAGCAAACAGAACAAAAAATATATAAAAACGTTACAGTAACAATAATATAGTGACATGTATTGTAGAAAATTAAAATAGTGACCGATATAATAATTAAAGATAACGAATATAAAGTAAAATGCAGAAAATAAATGTACAGAAAGGATAGAAAAGTAAACATAATATAAAGGGAAATAATAATGAGGATGTAAACCAAAGCCACAAAATGAGAAGATTAAAATATAAAAAAAGGTTGGAACGTGAAGGATTTAGAAAAAAAACTAGTAAATTAAAGATATAAAATGTATGGTAATGGACTTCTAGAGGTTACATAAGTAAAATGTATGAAACATAATAATATAAGAATATGTAGAAAGAAATGAATAGGTATCTCGTAGAATGACAGTTAGAGATGTAAACGATATGAAAATATAAGTATGGAACTATATTTGCAATAACTATTGAGTATAATAGTATTACTATTGTACAGTAACTAATGTGTACAATAACTATTTGAAAAATAGTTGATTGGAATAATGAATTTGAAAAATTAAAAATATGAACTCTTTGATTACCAACATATGATGGATGCCAAAATGATAAGGGGGAAATAGGAAAATATGTAGTGTGAAGAATGAAGAAAGACTAAAGAGAAAAAGATATAATAAATAAAATATTAAGAATAGACGTAACGATTTGGAGAGAGGAGCCGCTGGGTGCACCGGCTAACTAACAATGAAAAATACGTTACGGAGCAAGACGGAAGAGTTATCGATCCCTAGCGGCCAAAAAGGTTACTATAGAAAAAGGTAACCATGCTGGAGTATAGGAAAAATGAATAATTAATTAGATCCCAAAATCCAAAATTATAAATAATTAGATCCCAGTTCTTTGTTTAATTTGTCTTTTATTAACTTATTCTAATCTAGTCTAAGGTCTTTAAAAAATTCCCGATTGCTTGCTTGAAGTATTTTTCCATAGAGGAGAGTATAATGTGAGGGATTTCGAGCATTCTTTTTTCACTCAAGTATTTCAACTTTCTTCTCATAAATTTCCACCCCACGGAAGGCTTGATCTAAACAAGTAGGCTAATTCCACGGCTCAATTATTGCAGACTACGGAGGCAATCTTGCGTACAAAGTATTGACCGCTGAAGCGCTATTTCATTTTATCCCGAGCGGTTTTTCCTTCGTACTTGCGGGTTAATTAGACGAAAGCAAGGTCTAAATGGTTTAGTTCGGAATTAAACTGAGAAAGGACTGTAATTAGTGTTCCTAGCCTGTAATTTAGTGAGGCAATGCCCCCGGGGTTCCGGAATGCATCCCACTTCTTTTCCCCTTCGATGGTCGCAAGAACCTTTCTCTCTAATTTATTATTCTTTCTTATTTAGTTGGCGACCTTTTAGATAAACCTAATCTTTGGTACTTTTGAAATGTCCCGGAGAAGAAGTGAATTGCCTGAAAGCTCTTTAGATTCTCTTAAAATGAAGTATTCATGTCTAACCTTTAATATAATTCAGGCACAAGATGGGAACATCCCCTTTGTCTCTTTATTTTTAGTTATAGTTTTCTCATCTCAAATAAAATACAATATTTAAGCCCAAGTTGAAATAATTTCTTGAAAATATTATGAATATATATTGCTTCAAAAAAATGCTTTTAAAAGCATTCATCTAATGATATCAAAGAAATCAATTTATCTAGCATGAATATGAAGGAGTAAAAACATTTAATAAAGGTTTTAAATAAGCTGTAGAAGTGAAAACTCAAGACTTTTGAATAACTGTATTCTATTTCGAATTCCTATGCCAATAATAGTCTGAATTAGTTAAATTTCAAATTTGTAAATTTAAATTATTAACATTTGTTTGGTTTTCACATACATTCACACCCAAAATAATAATTATATACAGTTTGAAGTAGTTTACTTATGAATTAAACCATATTATGGGCTGAACAAGCACAATACAAAAGATCAATAATTTTATTGAAATAATAATTAGTACCTTAGTAATGACTTAGATTTTATTTTCATTTTTAGCATTATTATCATCGTTAAGTTTAACAATACTTAAATCATTTGTATTTTCAATCATTTCATTAATCAAGACATTTGATTATTACAAATAAAATCTTCTGGGGGGGGGACGAAAAAATCACCAACTATTGATGTTTTAAGTTATTATTATTAGTCATATGTATATAGCACAAATATTAAAATAGAGAGCCTTTTAAATAAAATTAATTATTCTCATATATTGGATCGTAACTAATGAAATGTCAGGTTTGTTTCGTTTATTTACAGTTTTCTTTTCGTTAATGATTAGATTATTTGTACAGAAACGATTATGTTATGTGTACCGTTTGAAAGATAATTTAATCGTTTTCAATAAACAGTCATACTTTTCCTTTTAAAAGTGAAGCAACGTTTTAAAAATAAATAAGAATAAAATTATGTCTTCCTCGGAAATTCTTATAATTTTTCTCTAGGGATTTAAACTTGGCCTTAGCGTCACGGAGGCGTTCCGAAACATTAATATTGTTTACGGTGAAGATACATTGAGTGAAAAAACAATCTTCCGTTGGTTTTGAAAATTTTGGTCTGGGGATTATGGCCGTACCAACAAAGAACGTGGTAGGCCGAAAACAACGAAAAGTTGTGGACAACGAAAAGTTGAATGAGCTGATCGAAGCGGGTCCTTCCGAAACCACTCGTTAATTAGGTTCACAATTTGAAGTAACTGCCATGACTGTTTCCAGGTACCTTAAGGAGCTTGGTAAGACAAAAAAACTGGAAGCCTTTACCTTTACCAGCCTTCTCCACTGATTTCCAAACACGTTTATAAAACCACTTTAGAAAGTCTACAGCAGTTCCAAAACTCTATCCTTAGGCGTTTAGTTTAAGGCACGTCGCTCCAAAGGGCGCGTAATACTAAAATCTATGAGGTGCTGAAACTCCCGTCTATACCGGACTACATTAGCCGGAGGCACATCAAGTTTGTTGATGGGCTGAAGGCGTGTAGTAACCCACTCTTTAGTAGTCTTTTAGGGGGAACATAGTCCCCCCTCCCAGAACTGGGAGGTGGCAAGGCGTAAGTGAGGTGTCCCTTGGTTGACGTGCTCTCATTGGCCTAGGGATGGGGTGAGGACTCCCTTGTCCTAACCTTTCTTCCTTTCTTCCTTCCTCTCCCCCCTTTCTTCTTTCTATCACCTAATCCTGTAAAGTGGTCTCTCCCTGCTTTGTATGTATAGAGTCAGCGGCTTTGTGCCGGTTTACAGAACCCGCCTTCAGCGGACTCATACTATGCATTTACTTGAAATACCTCCGGGTAGGAAAAGTATTTTAATTATTTCTGTATGTGTATACTCTTCACTTTCTCAAATGTAATTATTTTTCATATGAATAAATGGAGATTTGAAACAAAAAAAATTAGGTTTAGTTTATAAATAGTAACACACAATGCTTAATGTATTTGGAGTGTCCAATACTGCTCTTAAGAATTTTTCCTTACCACTTAAGGATTTTTTAATGGCGTACCTTTATAAATTAAAAAAAAAATACTTTTCATGTGGATGTTACTGTAGTACATATTTAAATCATTCATTGACGTGAGTAAAACCTTTTTCCAGTATAAAAAAATACTCTAAATGATGATTTTTGTGTAGAAGTGCATTACAACCAAGCTATTTCTCATGGAATGCCATCTTAAAAATAAATAAACGGACATAAATCAAAAACAAAAATAAATAACTAATAGTATAAGACCTGAAAATATAAAATCCCTGTATTTCTGAGCGTTTTTTTTTATTGTGCATATATACGAGGGTGGTCCGAAAAGTTTCTTCTGAACATCGCCAAAGTTCACCAAATGGTGCTAGAAGACTGCCGAATTAAAGTGTGAGAGATAGCAGAGGTTATGAATATGTCAAAAGAACGTGTTTGTTACATATTAAATCAACATTTTGGTATAAGAAAGCTCGTACAAACGGTGATAAAACCTTCAAGGTTCAACAAACCTCTAAAACCATCTGTGTTTAAATTGTGCTAACTCTCCTTGCTCAGGGGAAATAAAACCCTTTGAAGACAATATTAACCGCGTTGACTTAATAGGACGGCTCTGATTTTTAAGTGTCCTTATCTCACTTCCAAAGGACCCCCCGGAGCCCTTCTGTCTCGAAGGTCAACCCTTTCTTGTCCCTCCTCCCAAGGAATTCAATTACCATTACTGCCTTTGATCGTTTAGGTCTGTGTCTAATCTGTTTTGATGCTATAAGAAGCTTAAGATCGGTCGGATGTTTTTATTTTCCTTCAATCCAGAGATTGAGGCTGTTAAGAGGTAACTAACGTAATTCATAATATTTCCTTACAATATATTTCATACAAAATATAAGAATTGATATTAACAAAAAATAAAATATATCAAAACAACGCATGATGGGTCTTGGGTTCGGTAAAGGCAAGATACAGCACTATTTCTGAGAAGTATATGTTTCTCAATTCAGAATTTTCATTCTCATTACTTTCTAATATTCTTTTATGCCATAGCAAACGACATTCTAATTTCAGAAAACTAACTTTAAACTTGTATAATAAATAATTAGAAGATTATACCGTATTAAAGTTTGACGCAACAGAGCTATTATTTATCATCATAATTTTTCTCTCTCCTAGCGTGGTGTGAGGCAGTTTATTATATGCAGTTTATAGAGGCCGGACTAAGTATCTCTTTCCTGCACCAATTCTCTCCTTCTGTTCTCCTCTATTTCTTGTCTCCTGAAAGTATCCCTTACACTGCCCTCCCAGGAGGTGCGAGGCCTATTCTCTTCCTTGAGTGTCTCGCAAATCTTCGTGGCACTTTTCGCTCTGTACATCATAAGGAGATGACCGATCCACCTAATATTATGCTCCTCTAGAATGATTTCAGCTGGTTAAAGTCGAATTTTTAGGTATTCATTAACCTATCCCTCCATATCCAGAATTATATTATCTTCTATTATAGTAACTTACACAGGATATCCCGAATTTAAATGGCAAAACTTCAGGAACTTATAGGGGACCGAAAAACTTTAAACCGAAAAAAGACAAAAAGTCCATTAGAGATTTGCTCGTTTTTGCTTAGTTTTAGAGAAAATCGCAAAAAAAGAAACAAAACAAGTTTTCATTTTTATACTTATTTATTTACATTTATATTTATGTTATGTTCTTTTAAATGTAAATATTGCTCAAAATGTTGTCCTCTTGCACCAATGCAAGCATTACATCTAGCACTCACTTGATAAATTGCAGCTAAACATTGTTCTGATGATATTTGGTGCACTGCATCTATGATTCGGTCTCTTAATTGCTCTCTTGAGTTGATTGACACCGAATAAACTTTCTGCTTCAAGGTTCCCCAGACGAAGAAATCCATGGGTGTCATATCAGATGATCTGGGTGGCCAAGATACTACTCCTCCACGTCCAATCCATCGTTGTGGATAATTTATATCCAGCCAAGCTCGAGCAACTCTGCTATAATGAGCTGGACATCCATCAAGTTGGAACAACATTTCAATCCGCTGTTGTAAGGGAATGTCATCTAAATAATTCGAAAAGTCGTTCTCCAAAAAATGTGTAAATGTGATACCATTCAATCTTCCAGGTAAAAAATA
The DNA here is from genome assembly GCA_037127475.1 of Arma custos. NCBI lineage: Eukaryota > Metazoa > Arthropoda > Insecta > Hemiptera > Pentatomidae > Arma > Arma custos. The sequence continues at coordinate 51,975,321 of CM073764.1, forward strand.
TGGTCCCACCAGTAATCCGTTCCAAATTCTAAGCCAAACGTTAGTAGCAAATTCATGCTGAAACCTATTCTCTCTAATAGCTCTGGGATTTTCAAGACCCCTTACATGATAATTTCTTTGATTAACAATTCCTCCTCTTGTAAAGGTAGTTTCATCGGTCCATATAATTTTTAATGGAAATAAATTATTTGGGTAGCGATTATCACCTTTCAAAGTTCACCATATTGCTGCTACCTGTAACATTTTTGTTTTGTTTCTTTTTTTGCGATTTTCTCTAAAACTAAGCAAAACGAGCAAATCTCTAAAGGACTTTTGGTTTTAGTTTTTTGGTCCCCTATAAGTTCCTAAAGTTTTGCCATTTAAATTCGGGACACCCTGTATATGTGTGTGTGTGTGTGTGTGTGTGTGTGCGCGCGTGCATGTAATTTCTTGTAGATTCTCTAGAGGAAAGTTGTTATAGGAATCCTTAAGTTCATAATTATGACGAGTATAATTTATTTTAATTCCATGTAGCTAATCATCATTAGATTGCCGTATCTCTCTCTCCCACTCTCTCTCTCTCTCTCCCTCTCTCTCTATCTATCTCTCCCTCTCTTGAAGATTCGATGCCGATACCACCAATCTCTGCTTAGAAACTTCCATCCACACACCTCTAACCAAAGCCAAATATAAACACCGCTAGATCAGTCCTAACGTAATTCTCCCAATTACGTCTCGGTCTACCCCTCCGAAGTTCGCGGTAAGAGCCCAACATCATTACAAGCCCTTCGCGACGCTATTAATTCAATAATATTAGCCGGGTACATGCTTCGCAATTCCGCGTTGTGTAATCTAAATTCTCCAGAGGTATCACCGTTTTTTGATCCCAATATTCTACGCAACATATTATCGAATACCTTAAGACGTGGTTCATCCTTCTGATTTAGAAGCCTTTTTTTACATCCTTGGTTTCGGGTTCGAATCTTTTCTCTTTAAAAATAAAAATATTTAAAAATCAAAAAAATGACCAATAATAATAAATAGTAATATGAAGTAAGTCAGTAAGGTCCTAAAATTAAATTAATGTTCAAAGAACTTTCGTTCTGGTGTATTCATCACAAAAATTGCGAGAACACGAGGACTTAGGATCGGATAAGAGAAAAAAGAATTGTCCTCTGCCGGAAGGCGGCCTTGGTGGCTCAAATGGTAGGGCACTGTCACGGAGAGACAGAGGTTCCGGGTTCGAATCCCGGCCGGGGGCCTATCTTTTCTCTATAAAAATAAAAATATTTAAAAATCAAAAAATTGACCAATAATTATAAAACATTATTTTTTTCTATTATCCTAATTTCATTCCATTTTCCATTATTATCCATTGATTTACCTAACCTAACATCGATTTGGTCTGTTTCATATATAAGATTACAACCGAAAATGATCTCGAATGGAATTGCATTTACAGGGACCACATAAAACCGTACTTCAACACACACGTTTGTATACAAGTTTTAGCTATTTTAATACCTGATATCTGAATTGATGAGTTTTTGATACCTGCATATCCGGTCTTGAGAGTTGGCAAAACTCTCAGTTGAGTCGAATCAATGAAATCGGGCTCCCTGATAGTTCATGAGTTATGAGTCAATAAGAGCAATATATTATGAGTCAGTAAGAGCAATATATCTGGCTATACGGTGCAGGGCGCTTCCACAGGAACAAAATTAAGCGATTCCAGGCAGTGGCGATTCGTCGAATTTTTTAATATGCGGTTAAGTGTCTTTTTTGAGGGGCAGTTGACAACTCTGCGTTCAGTACAACCGCATGCATAACGAGAACCTGGTTGTCGTTTTGGGTTTTTGCAATTTTTAGCCAAGTGACCTGTATCGTTGCAATTGAAACAACGGGCAAACGAATTATTATCTATTGGCATTTTGGAGTTCTTCACTGTGGGCGGTCTTGATAATCTAACTTGAGCTGCATCTTTTCTAATTTTTGCATACACTTTTAATTTTTTTAAAGTATTTCTATTTTTAAAGTCTGGGGTATCGTCTAGTTGATAGAAAATAATCATAATATATAACATAATATATCATAATTTCCATAATCTTTTTCTCTGACAACATATGATGCACTTCCGCGACCGCAATACCTTAAATTCTTCTAACAGGGCTTCTCTTAATGAATATCATCCTGTTAACCAACTTTCTCTTGCAACGAACATTTGCGCTGACCCTTTAAGGTGTTTCTTTGCTATAAGGTAAGTTTCCAAGCCAGGCCTCCTCATCCAACCAATTCTCGATCGAAATGCCTATCGATCCATAAAAATTTGGAATTGATCCCTCCATATCCCGAAAATTAATTTGGGACTGATGAAACGAAGGTGGGGCGGGCGTGTTACACACAGCTTTCATCTTTTTTGTCAGGCTAATCTGTTTCCTTAGCTCTCACTTCATTTAATCTTATTATTAAATCGTTTCTATTTCCATGAGTAGTATCCACCGTAAAACTTTAATTTTTCCTTAAGTTTTTTAACCTTCAAACGATTCATGCCGTCTCAAAAAATGATCATTCACAATACGAACGAAAAATAAACCGAAAACAAAGAATCACGGTCACATCCCACTTCTGCATTGTAACTGGTTGTAAAGAAAGTGCTCAAACGTTACTTGTTACACACTTTATTAAATAATATTAAATTAAACAGACTCGCACCACGAGAAAAAACATAAACATTCATAAGCATTAAGGTTACTTCTTCAGTACTGTTATCCAGTGCCTCCATTATTGTTACAACTGGAAGCACGCGTTAAAAAGTAATACCATACTTCACAGCGAACACAGAAGGACGTAGATCACCTCAGCTTTCCTTATAGCCGTGGGCGGGGGGATCTCGGTGATTTAGGATTGAACGATTTTTAGCCTCTCTCCTCCCCAGGCCACCCCCAAGAAAGAAACATTGCTATCGCCTTGTATCATCATCGAGGTAGTTGTTACGATCTGCTGTCTTCCTATCACATCTCCTACATCTTGCCGATGGCAATTCTGTGTCGGGAAACTGGCAGGGATTTAAGACAAGCTTTTTTGTTTGTCTCTGAAAAAAGAAACATTTGTACTTTTTATAACATATTAGGTGTTATATTTAATGTTTGCGCATTTACTAAAACCTATCTTTGTGAAAATGAATGTTCTACAACACCTTTATTTTACGGTCATTTACAGATTGCCTGAAATGAAAACATCACGTTACTGCAAACTATCCCGTGGTTTGTGGTTTGCTCCCCACAGGGACCCGAAAGCCTATACGCTAATATTATACAATCGAATCTGGTGATTCGAAAATACCCAATAAATAATTGTGTCATTTCCAACAAAATAATAGTTTAAAATATTTTCAGCGATCCACTCATCTTCAATTTCTAGTATTAACATATTTTGTTTATAAATAGAGTGTAAAATATGGCGGTACATAATTAAATGAATATTGATAACGCGGAAGAAATCCCGTTATTTGGGATCTAAACACTGCATATGAGATTTGAGATAAAGTGATATCCTGCATGTTGTCATTATCAATCTTAAAATCTTAATATTTCGTTGGACCCGTCATATTGCGGTAATGAATGATGTCTCGTAAACCGAAAAAACTTTTAACTGGGTTGATCCATCGAACTGATAAACTCCTGCGGATAATTCAGGCATCAACAGGACAGAAAGAGAAAACTAAAATTAAAAACAATCAAGCAAACTACATCCTTAGGCAGTATCAAACTACAGCCATAAGCAAATTGCTACTACTTTATCATCAGGAAGATTGCAGGAAAAACGCTGGAAAAACGTTAGATAACAACAGATTATTATAAAAAATAATATAAACTGCAAACATTGAGTGCAGAAGAAAAAAATAATTATCAAGAACCTCGTGGATTCAGGGCTATTGTTATAAAATTGATTAAAATAGAAGAGTAATAGATCATAAAAATATCTTGTTTGGGGCATAAATGAAGAAGAACCATTACAAAAAGACTGGAGGCTCAAGGATATATAATAACTCAGGAATTTTTGTTATTGAATTCTTCCACTTATGGCTTAATATTAATTTTTTTTTCCATTATTTCCTCTTATACCCTCGATTCAGTCAGAACTGCAATAATGCCTAGAACACATGAAAATAAATTATAACTAATTTACGACACCCCTGTAGAAAATTACTCTGTAGTTTGCATTTCTGGGTGTCAAGTGGTCTGTATTTTAGTTTTATGCACTACATTAGGCTAGATTTCTGTTTGCTTTTTCACTTAACAACTGTTAACCCATTTCAACCTAATATAGTGTAGCTATATTTAGTAAAATATTTAATCAGTCAGAAATTGAATATTTAATAAATTGCACTGTCACATCGACTTGTCAACAAAGTCTTTAACTTACTAAATTATTTTTTTCATCCTATCACAATAATTCAGTTTATTAATAGAAAACAGCTGCCCCAAATTAGTTTGATGGACAAATCGATAAATGTCAAGATTAGAGTGAAGCCAAGCAGTTAGTAATCCTGTCTTCACAATTCAAATCTAATTGCTTCCTTAATTGCACGGAATTCGGCATCCATCTGTTGTTTTTTTTTAATCTTATTCTATCATTATTAAACTTTATGCGGTGTTTATAATCTTAAAAAGTTTTATGTGGCGAGTTATTTTTAAAAAAATATATAATTATTTATTAAATTAAATGTGTTATTCTCCAAAAAGAGGTCTCCAAAACGTTAAGTTTCCTGTAAAATATGATAACAGTTTAAGAAAGATCTAGAGATACTTATAAATTATAAATTAGTTTAATGCAAATTTTGTGCCTTATTCCCAATTTTTGTGGTAATACAATAAAATAAGACTTGTGAGATTTTTTTCTGTACCATTTCAAAAAATGAAGGTGGCCGACTTGGCTAGGTACTGAACCCAAGAATCATGGGCTCAGTACTTTGTAGAGACTGTACTGTTTGTTGGACAGCAGTTGTGCAGGGAGTGGATATACCTATCCTTAATCACGCTCAACGGCCAGATTTTCCTCCTATTTTGGATACACACTTATTAGAGGTTGGGTGAGCCCCATTGTGGTCCTAGATCCCATAGGATCCTTCTCCGGCTGCTAACAGATTAAATAAAAGTCTGCCAACCAGCGGGATTTGAACCTATGACCTTCTGGATGGTAACTTAGGGCTCTACCATCGAGCCACGCTGCTCCCTTTTTGTGCTTAGTAAAGAATAATACTTACAACAGCGTAATAAACAATTACACCAATTTCAAAACACATTGCAAACATTTTGAAATTAAAGATAAAGTAACTGGTTATTTCTAATTAATTTAAGCAAATCAACAAAGTTGTATAGAAAATCAATACTGTATTCTTATGAAACAGCTCTGTCTGTTCACTTTTCACTAATTTTTATTATTTACTTTTTTGATACCAGACTCATTGGATTAGTGAGAGGCTGAAGACATTTTTCGTGGCCTCATTGAATACAAAATTAATTATCCCCTTAAAATTTTAATGTTTTATTCCTTAAATTCTGATTAAGTACGATCTGAAAAAAGTGAGTGCAGTGGCTCAGTTGTAAAGCGCTGACAGATTTTCATTTAATCTTTTAGCATCTTAGAGATCAAGGACCCTCTTAGGGCTCACAAAGCCTCTATAAAGTGGATACCCAAAATAAGAGGAAGAACCTGGTGGTAGAGCGTGATCTAGGACAAATCAGCTCCCTGTACAACTGTTGTCCAGGAAACAGTACGGTCTCTACCACTTTCTCAATCCACGACTATTACACGAAACGTGATTTATTTTTAATGAAATTAAAAATAATAAAATTGTTAAATAATTCAATAGAAAAAATTAAATTATTTACATCCATGAGCATACAAATTATTTTTAATTATAAACTGAGCGGCCGTAACTAGAATAATTATTTAGATAAAGAAGGCAATTTAAATAAATTATTCTAATAAATTGTTCCTGTTTTCTTTTTCACTTAACTTAATAACATACATATACTTTTTTCAGTTTATTTTATTAATCTTGGCTCGGTTCTTTACTAAATTCGCCGTTAAATGCATACTTTTTGAGTTAACCGCAATAATCGACTATTGGGAATGGCCATATTGCACATTTATTTTATATAAATTTAATCCCTGCATGGGATGTAGTAATACCGTTTTTTTTCTGATTAAGTACAATCCAAGTATAAGTTACAAAAAATAGTTCATATCTTCTCCAAAAACAAAACGGCTTAGATTTGGCACATATTTTAGTTTTAATTCGTAGCCAATCTAAATTTAATGAAATTTCAATACAAGAAGCCGGTCAGGCAACAGCTGAAATATGTCGGATTGAACTTTCCGAAATAATTCTGCGGCCCAACAGCCAGCGTGAATTTTGGCCTTGTGAATTATTCATTTCTATTTCCGCCAGCTCTTCTCATTCTAGCTTCCGGTTGTAGTCTTTTAATTCCCGTGACATTTATCTTCCATTCTGGTTTCGTGTTTAACCCATCTCAGTCTAATTGTTTCAATCAGTTCTTTTCGGGCACTCTCGATCTATGGAAATCTGGTTGAAACGAACAAGATACTTCTTTTTTTTTTCAAAATCTCCGTTTATTCATAAAATATTTATATACAATATATATATATATATATATATATATACGAATATATACATCAATAATTACAATTTACTTGTCCTACCCGAAGATATTCTACTTCTGGTATTGTATTAGATTTATATAGTTTTAATTTCGTAATAATCATATTACCTGTGATATAAACCAAAGTGGTAAATACTGTCTGAATTTTTTTTCAATGATGACAAATTTTAAATTTACAAAGTGTGGGTTAATAATTAACAGCATTTTACTGGTCTAACCTAATCGTTCCTTGCAATTAAATATGATTTTGTAAAACACTTTACACTAAAATCTTTGAAAAAAAAAAACCCGCATAACTATATTATATCGGTCTTTCAAAAGAAAAAAATTCATTACTCGAAACCCCAAATTCTTCAATAGAGGTATTTCAAATTTCAATTTGAGTTAAAAAAAAAAAGGGTATTGATAAAGAAAAGCATTCACATTGTAATGATGATATTCAAATTCTTTTATTAGCAATTAAATAATTTAAAATACTTTTTTGAAGTTAATTTATGCCATTATCCCCATAATACTGCAAGATCAAACATGATGCTACTCAAAATATGACTTTATCAGATAGAAAAAAAAAAGTTCGAAATGGAATACCAGTAATATCTTTCCTGAACTGAAATGCTCCAACCAATACAATTGCTACTTAAGTCAATAATTGGCATTTAAATTTATGTCGCTGTTTTGCTTAAATTATTTTGAAGGAGTGATATATAAAACAAAAGCAGAAAAAAACAAGTAGCATTGATCTACTAATTTTTATCACTTTTAACTTATTAGTAAGAGTTTGTACACGTAAAGACTCTTTAGAAAAAATATGTGAACCGTTTGATTAGCAAATATAGCAAACATAAAATCAACGGGATAAAGGAGAGAAAATGAAAAGAGAATCCTGATGGGCACGTATAAGAACGCGTGACAACCTTCAATGGACGTTTTGAAATACCGACGTGCCTGGAAATATATCATCAGGAAGAATCAATATAGATGGGTTGGATCGTGTAAATATATATTTCGTCGACCTACGTCAGCGGATGATGATGAGGTCAAACAGATTTTTTTGGAAGTCTACAGTTCGGTACTCCTCAGAGGAATTTCGTTCTGCTAAAACTAATTTTGAAATGGAAGCCTTCTTAACTTACTTCTTAACGGGTTAATTTATCACATTTCGTTATTTTAAAGTAGAAAATATTATATTATTGAGATATAGTTCGATATGCCGAGTAAATTATTTTTATTTATGATAATAGGCATTCATACCTTCCCAAAGGTTCTGACTTAAATTCTCTCATTTTGGCATATGAGACTCTTAGACTCACAACGATTGGCTCAGGAATGATTACCCAATGCCGCATGTTTTATTGGCAATCGCTTTGAGCTGTTTAAAGGTAGTGAATAGCCGCCTATCAGTATGAATGAAATATTAGTCGCCTACGACTTGTGACCTCAACCAGCCATAATCCGTGGATTTACACAGATTATTCAGTCTCCTTGAAATTGAGAGTTCTTCGGTATAGAGGATAGTGATATTTTGTCGAGGGAAAGTTCACCAAACTGCGCTAATCCTTGACCCTTTCCTTCAACATGAGTGGGAAGAACAATGCTGAATTGGGCGCATAGGTACTAATTACAGATCTATGGTACAATTCAATACGGAAACCCTGATTCGTTGCAACATCAGCTTGGATCATTCTGTACCCTATGTATCCGAAATATATGTATGCGAAAATGCAATATACACAATATAGAAAACCGAATGCTCAAAGGAAGCAAAAAATATTACCTGTATATGGTAATTACATATTATAAAGGACAGATCCAAAAGTATAAGAAAACTAAATAACTGTCCTTCTGCCAAAATTCTGTCATCATCATGATAGAAAGTGTATAGCTGAATTTAAATATATGAAAAGATCAATAGTTTAGTATAAAAAGACAATATAATATAAAAAATTATGAATTCATAAAAATGATTTTTATTATCGGAACAAATTATATTAATAAACAAATTTATATTGTGGAATAAATTAGGATTGGTTAAAAAAACTTCTAAAGCTCTTTAGTTTTGAATTAAGTTTTATTGAATAAAACAAATTAAATAAAGGTAGGTTCATTTATTTTTTTTGCCAAACATTTTTTTTTTTTCAGAACATTTGCCAACTTTACACGCACTTCACACAACATAGCGGAACGGGTACAGAAATCACTAACATATACACAGACGGAAGTAAAGAAGGCAATAATGTAGGCTGTGCTTGGCTACTTTGGGACACGAATGGGAAGATGCTAGGTGCCCAGTACAAACTCTACGAGTTCCAACAACCAAGCTGAGAAGTACGCAGTCGTAAAAGCGACAGAATTCTCATTCTCTATCGCCTATTCTTTGGAACATTTTAGTTAATACAATTTTCGACATTGACTTACCAACTGACTCAAAATTAATTATTTACGCCGACGATATAATAATTTTAATCAGAGGAAATTGTTTTCAAAATTTAAAACTTATAGCAAACACAACATTAATCAAAATACATGAGTGGACAAAAACATGCAAGTTAGAACTCAAAACAAGGAACAGCAAATACATTATTTTTAGCAGAAAAAGGTATCTACCAGATTTAGACATTGTAATTGGCAATGATCAATTGGAGAGCACTCAAACATTGACCTTTCTTGGCGTAGAGTTTGATAGAAAAATGAGTTGGTCGAAACACATAGAAAGAGTATACGTCAGGACTATCCAAACAGTTAACTCCCTGACTATTGCTGCAAGAACAACCTGGGGCCTCGGGGCTGAATGTTTGAAGACAATTTACGAGGGGGCATTGATTCCCAAAATGCTTTACGCGGTGCCGATTTGGCATAGAGCAATTGAGAAAAAATGCCATCTACAGAAACTTCAGAGACTACAAAGAATCAGAGGTATAAGGAATGTCAAGGCATATAAAACTATATCATATGATGCAGTTTGTATCTTAGCAGGAATTGTACCCATCGATCTTAAAATTAATGAAATCGTACAACTCTCATCGATTAAACTGCGTAACGATAACTTTAGATAAATCGAACATACCATGATAGAACGGGAATCTTTTGATTGGTTAAATGTTCTGTCATCTGATTCAGGAGTATCGGCATTTATTAGTTCGGTCATTACCTGATTCAAAGTCTCCTTTAGATTGTTGGTATACTTGTTGTTAGTCGATGTTTGCACGGTTTTTAAAAGCATTTGATTCTTTACTTTTCCTGCAGCCCATTTATAAGTCCAGTCCCATGGTTTAGCGTTAGTGCAGTACGATTTCCAAGAAATCATAAAAATAAACCAGATACATCTATCTTTATGATAGATGTGTCTGGTTTATTTTTATGAATTTGTTAAATAATTAATTAAAATATAGGTAGGTATAAATAAAATGTAAAATTAATACGTTGTAACGTCATATGTATATTATGTCAACGATTTAGTCGTGAAAGAAGTGTTCTATGAAGAAGTATGGAGTTTGCTTTGACCATACTATCTTCTAAAAATACCTCGACAACCTGTTTCTCATAAGTAATATTTTTTAAATATATATAATATTTTCAGTATATTATATTTTACACTATAAGAAATCTATATATTATATCCTTACTGAGAAGTTTAAATAACATGCCTCGAGAATCAATCTTCTGTCATAATAGCGCCGTTTCTGAACTACCTTTATATAATATTATTCTATAAAAAGAAATTGAATTTGAAATTTGAAATTAAAAAATTCTGAAGGAGCTTGGGAGAGGAAGGTGTATTGCTCGTAATTCATCACTGGCTGCCACCAGAATTTTTTAAAATCCTTTTTGATTCTCTATGTTGTTGAATTGTACACTATCAAGTTAGAAAACTGATAAATGACTCCGGAAATGTTTTTTTTTAGAATTTATTTAATGATACAATCTTGACTTTGGTAATATTTACACAATTTTTTAATTACTCTGCTAATATAAGAATAAAAATTACTAAACAATAAAATGACACTCTGTTCATGGTTAAAAACTATTTATATTTAAATATCAAAAATTTCAATAATGCAAAACAATAAGGGTATGTCATCATTTACCTTAATTATTTTTATCTAAGAGCAGGATATACTTATTTTTATTTCACTGATCTTCTTGGAGACTGATTTTATAAGTTAAGAAGTTCCATTAAGAAGGTCAGTCATTGCATTTATATTTATTTAATCTTCTCCTCTTCTACCACCAACGGTGTGAGCATCCTTTCTATAGAGCCTGATCCTCTATTGAGCATGAATCCCTCTCCTGTACCAATCGTCTTCTCCTTCTCCACTCCTCATCCCTTCTGTCAAAAGCCTCTTGGATTGCGCACTCACAAGTCTTCCTTGGTCTTCCTTTCAGTCTCACATTCTCCACCTTCGTCGCATATACGGCCTTCGCCACTCTGTTTTCCGCCATTCTGGAGACTTGGTCGAACCACCTCAGCTGATGATGCTCTTCGATAATATATCCAGCTGGCCGAAGTCCGATATTTGACCGTGTAGTTACGTTTCGCACTCGGTCTCTTCGGTACTTCCCTTCCATTCTTCTCAGATATCTCTATAGCTTGAAGGTGGCTATTGTGCTTTTTGGTTGGAGTCCAATATTGACTTGAATAGGTGAGAATCGGTAAGAAAATGTTTTTATTAACTACTTTTTTTGTCTTTTTGACAATTCTTTTTTCCTGATGACTCCTTTCTTGAGGGAAATTAAACACCTGCTGGCAGATTTTATTCGTTCATTTATTTCGCCATCTATCCCGCCATGTTCGTTAAGGTGTGCAGTGAGATCTTTAAAATCCCTTACTTGCTCTAACCTCGAGAGGTTTAGTCTTACGACTCGGTCCCCATGCTCGCTTTTTCTTCCTATTCTCATGATTTTGGTTTTTCCTGTATTTATTATCATATTAACCACGTCCAACTCTTCTTGTAGGATGCGTAAATTGAACTTGAGGTTCCTACAATTGTTTTCAAAAACAATTATGTCGTCGGCAAATGCGAGGATACTAAGGTGGGTTTGCCTAAGGTTTCTATACCCTAGATGGAACTGTTTCATTTTTGTCTTAGCTCTTTTCAGGGGCGTGTCCAGTGTCAAAATAAAAAGTAATGGGCTTAAGGATTCCTTTCTGGAGTCCCAGATTGACCTTTTTCTCCTTAAGAGCCTTTATAATATCTTCCTTCCTGATCCTGTCGAAGGCCTTTGTGAGGTCGACAAAACAGGTGAAGACTTCCTTGTTCTTTTATATAATATTTTCAGATGTTTGTCTCAGTGTGAAGATAAGATCTTGGGTACTTCTATTTCCTCTGAATCGATATTGGTCTTCCCCCAGCATGGGTTCTACTGCATTCTTAAGACGTCTTTCTAGTATTTTGGAGTATATTTTGCTGAGTACACTAAGAAAGGAGATTCCTCTATGGTTGTGGCAATCTCTTTTGTCTCCATTCTTAAATAATGGTATTATGACAAAGATTTCCCAGTTTTTTGGCACAACTTTGCTCTTCCATACCAAGTTGTGGAGATGTTGAAACATATTTTCTCCTGTGGTCCCCGAGCATTTCATGATTTCTGCCGTGATTCCATCCACTCCTGTAGCTTTTCCTACATTGCGATGCGCTAATACTTCTGCTATTTCATCTTCGTTAATTAAGTCGTCTTCTTCCCAGCATCATTGTAGAAGATGGTTCAGTTATGTTTCTTCCTGATGGCTGCTATCCATCTCCAGTAGCTCCCTGAAGTATTCGGCCCATCTGTTCATTAAGTCTTTCGGGTTGATGAGAACGTTCCCTTCTTTGTCCTTTATATGCTTAATGGCTGGCTCGCTTACGGATAACCCGAATAGCCCTGTAGAACAGTTTTTGGTTTTCTCGGAAATTTTCTTTTATCTTGTTTCCGAATTCTTCCATACCCTTCCTTTTTGCAGCTATGACGACATCTTTGGTCTTCCTTTTTTGTTCCTTATACCGATGGTAGTCTGCATTAGTGCTGGTATTCAGATACTGACTGCTTCCATCTCACCTTTTTCTTTTTTATTTCTTCCTCCACCTCCTCGGTCCACCAGGCAGTCCTTTTGGTTCTATTGCCCATCCTGATTTCTCCACAATTATTCTGCTACGTCCATGATTATGTTCTTGAATGCTGCCCAACTTTCTTCCACCTGCTGGCTATCCCACTGATAATACTTTAGAGCATTTTCTTCTATTGCTTTTTGGTAGGTCTCAGCGACTTCTGGATCTTTTAGATTGTATGATTTTATTTGGAACAAAGGTTTACGGAATTTTCCCGGTTTCTTTTGTTTTCCTTTAGCAATTTCCATGTCCAAGATAAGTAGGTAATGGTGGCTGCCGATTTCGAACCATCTTTTTGTTCTAACGTTCAGTAAGGTCTTTCTTTGATCCCTAGCTGTTAAAAAATAATCAATGATCGACTTAGATTTATAATCTAAAATATTTACTAGGCCCAATCTATTATAAATTATAGATTGTATACATTCAGATGCATTATACATATTTCTCCAAGTTATGCAGGGTGTCCCAAATTTAAATGGCAAAACTTCAGGAGCTTATAAGGGACCGAAAAACTAAGACAAAAAGACCTTTAGAGACTTGCTCGTTTTTGCTTAGTTTTAGAGAAAATCGAAAAAAAAAGAAACAAAACAAGTTTTCATTTTTATACATATTTATTTACATTTATATTTATGTTATGTTCTTTTTAATGTAAATATTGCTCAAAATATTGTCCTCTTGCACCCATGCAAGCATTACATCTAGCACTCACTTGATAAATTACAGCTAAACATTGTTCTGATGATATTTGGTGCACTGCATCTATGATTCGGTCTCTTAATTGCTCTCTTGAGTTGATTGACACCGAATAAACTTTCTGCTTCAAGGTTCCCCATACGAAGAAATCCATGGGTGTCATATCAGGTGATCTGGGTGGCCAAGGTACTACTCCTCCACGTCCACTCCATCGTTGTGGATAATTGATGTCCAGCAAAGCTCGAGCAACTCTGCTATGATAAGCTGGACATCCATCGAGTTGGAACCAAATTCCAATCCGCTGTTGTAAGGGAATGTCATCTAAATAATTAGCAAAGCCGTTCTCCAAGAAATGTTTAAATGTGATACCATTCAATCTTCCAGGTAAAAAATATGGACCCACCAGGCTCTCGCCTGGATCCGTGGGGAACCCCACCGTTGGAAAACTTTGGTAGCAAACCGAGTAACGGAAATTCAAGAAAGCATACCTCCTTCTCAATGGCGCCATATTGAGGACAACCCAGCCGACTGCGCTTCTCGCGGGATTTCTCCCAAGGAATTAGCCAATCATGCCTTATGGTGGAAAGGTCCGTCCTGGCTCTCTCAACCGCCATCTTCTTGGCCTACCTCGCGCATCGACCTACCTCCTGGTCTCGTTGATGCTGAACGGCGAACCACTCATAAAATTATCTCATGCACCGCACTTACCACTCTTAATTTAGAGAGCCGCTATTCTTCTCTTTCCCGGCTGCAACGCGTTACTGCGCGGTGTCTACGCTTCGCACATAACGCCAGGAACCCCACGTGCCGCACTACCTGGCTATCTGCTGCTCTAGACATATTGGTTAAGGCCATTCAACAAGTCGTTCTCACAAATTAGTATCAAGCAGCCAATGACCCTACATCAAAATTGCATCTTAAACGTACTCTGCAATTATTCATCGATCCGCGGGGGGTCCTCCGCGTAGGTGGACGACTCCATCATGGCCCACAACCGTTTTCCGCTAAACATCCGGCCTTGCTTCCCAAAGATTTTCCCTTTACCAACTTAGTCATTGATCAAGCTCATTGTCAAAATTTGCACGCTGGTCCCTCTGATACGCATTCCTTTATTCGTCAGCCATTCTGGATATTGGACGGGAGAAACGTAGTTCGGCATAGCCTCGCTAAATTCAACAAATGTTTCCACGTTAAGCCTCAACCACTCATCCCCACCATGGGACGCCTGACCCGTGATCGTATCACACCCACATACCCATTTTCAAAGGTAGGAATTGATTACGCAGGCACTTTTTCCGTATCCTCTGCTCGCATCCGAGGATGCCGCGTAACCAAGGCATATATCTGTGCATTTGTTTGTTTCACCACTAAAGCCATTCACCTAGAACTTACATCCGAACTATCCGTCGCAGCCTTTCTAGCCGCCTTTGCTCGTTTTTGTGGTAAACGGGGACGTCCTTCAGATGTCTACAGCGATAACGGAACCAACTTTGTAGGAGCTAGCCGTCAAATAAGCGAAGTCGGTCGTTTCTTCCGAGACGTAAATACTCAACAAACTATTGTTCAACATTCCTCGCGCGAGGGCATTCAATGGCATTTTATTCCTCCCAGGGCTCCCCATTTCGGGGGTCTTTGGGAAGCCGCGATTTAATCTACTAAACGCCATCTCCGTACCGTAATGGGTATTCAGGTTTTATCATTCGAGGAATTCTCAACCCTACTTACTCAGATTGAAGCCGTACTCAATAGCAGACCTTTATGTGCGCTTTCATCCGACCCTCATGATCTCGAAGCCTTAACTCCCGGACACTTTCTTATCTGTCGACCGATAACCGCTCCCACCACTCAGGACCTATCTGATGTGCCCATCAATCGCGTGGCGCGATGGAAACTCACTGACAAGATCCATCAGTCTTTTTGGAAGCGATGGACCATCGAATATCTGCACACACTCCAGCAGCGATCCCGCTGGACGGAATCCGCCCCTGAACTAACTATCGGTGCTCTCGTGCTGATCCAAACCGATAACTCGACTCCTCTGCGTTGGCCATTAGCACGGGTTACCGAATTGCATCCCGGAGCGGACGGTATCGCCCGAGTCACTAGCCTCCGAACCGCTTCCGGCATCATAAAGCGCCCAATCACTCGCATATGCCCTTTACCATCTCAATAATGCCACTTTCGTGCCACGGGCGGGGGAATGTTTAGTCGCGGACTTGGACTGCCCGCCAGATGGAACGGACCGATCCTTGCCTCTTGAATTATAAGATGTACTTAGCCGCCAAAACGAAGGAGAGGGGAGAACGACGCTGTGAGTCACTCACTTGCTATTAGATCGCCGAGCGGACTTGTTCTACCAGACCTTCGCAGCATCGATCATCGCACACTCCGCTCTCAAGCCGTTATTCCTCTGAGAACGTCAAGAGGTCTTAAAGTTTGTTACTCGCCAGAAGCTATGCTGAGATGATGATGATAATTGAGTATACATCACACAAATTGTAAGTCACATTTCATTATCATAAGGCCTCAAATTGTCAACTAATTTTTCTCCTGATGATCAACGTATTACATGGTACCAACCGGACAGTTCAATTTAATTCATGATATCATACTCATTGCTCCTTCATGCCGTGATCACTGGCGAAGATAATAATAATTCGCACATCTTCGCGCCTTATTGAAATCTTCAGTATAACGTTCAAGTTCATTTTGTTGTTATTATATCTTTGGCCATTACGCTAGCATGGAGCATTTCTGTTATTGTTAATTATCGCTCCCATTCATGTTAATCATTTTTTTTCTTCTTATTGTCTAAGATTAATTTTGTTCATTAGATCGCTAAGTTACATGTTTAGTTTTAAGTTATTTTTGTAGACGCTATTATTAATTTGTATCTTCTTTTACATGCATATTTAATAGTATTTAAGAAATCTCGCATGTTATTTAAATTAATAAATCAAACGCTTTGTTAATATCTGAGATATCATTCAAATTCCCGTGGTACTTCCATTTGCTTCCTATTAAATTTATTCAGTCTAATCACGCCTTAACAGGTGGTACAACTGAGTCAACCAATTTCTTTTCATCATCACTTGAAAAAGCGAGGCTGTAGTTATCACTATCTTCTTCTGTTGATGAGATCTTACGTTTTCTTGCAGTCTTCCTCTTCAGGAATTTACCATTTACTTTCTTTTTTTCAATTCTCTCTGTTGTATTTTTTCAAGTTTTTGTTTTTCTCTTAATTCTTGTTTTTGATTTTTTTTTCATGTCTCTTTCTCTTTTTTGTTCTTCTTTCTGATACTTTTTCATTTCTTGATATTGAATATCTTCGACTGCTCTTACCAGCAGCAACTTCTAGTTTTTGTCTTTAAATTGTTCTGGGCTGAACAACCTCTTTTCTTTTGTGTTCCAAATGGCGAATGAAAGTTTTTCCAACCAGATCCAACCTAACAGACACATCCTTAGAAGGTAACCGTTTTAAAACTTCTTCTTTATTAATAGGATGTATTCCAGCCTTCTTAAATCCAGACTTAAAATGTCTTCGGCTCCGTCTTCCGCTTCCTCCTAGCTCCTTGGGATCTGTTTAGAGAGTCCCTTTCTAGTGAGTCTTCGACCCCCACCTTTAGTTAATTCTTCAGTCACCTTGACCATAAGGGGACCATAGGGGACACCCTTCTACTAGAGTGACCTACTTCTCGTAAACCAACATTGTTCTTTGTGCAAAACAAATTTACTTTCATGATGCCGCCCCCCGTAATGCATAGCAATAACTACAAAATAAGTTTTCAAAAGCACGATTTACTTTGGCCCACAAAACAGTCGGGCCAAAGTAGGTCGTATTTTTGAGGTTACTAGAGCTGTTGTTATTTTTTATTTTTTTACCAAAAACCTAAACCGTAATGAAAAATACAACTACACCACTGCCTACCGTACTAAGCAAATTAGTTAATTGGGTACTTACCAAAGTTATAACATACGTGGAACGGTTTCGAAAGTTGAAAGGTTGAGAGTAAATAAAACACGTGTTTTCACAAGGTTAAGAAATCCACAGGTCCTGATACTAGCAGACAATTATCGAACTATTTCGTGTACATCAGTGCCGACTTGGGGCTTCAGCCTAGCAGAAACTGCAGTAACTAGTTGAACAACTACTACTTGAACGTATTTAGAGAACGTTTTATCTTTTCTTACATTTGGGCCAAAGAAGGACCCTAGGGCCAAAGTAGCCCGGTACCTGTAAAATTTTTGTTTTGTTTCTTTTTTTGCGATTTTCTCTAAAACAAAGCAAAAACGAGCAAATCTCTTAAGAACTTTTTGTCTTAGTTTTTCGGTCCTCTATAAGTTTCTGAAGTTTTGCCATTTAAATTCGGGACACCCTGTATATTAACATTTTTAATAAATACTTGTAATAAACAATAAGATTAGGTGTTCGTGTGTGTGTGTGTGTGTGTTTGCTTGCGTGCGTTTATTTTACATACATACATACATACACACACACACACACACACACACACACACACACACACACATATATATATATATATATATATATATATATATATATATATATATATATATATATATATATAAAGTTAGGACAAGGCAATGATCGCATAGTTGCTAATATCAATATTACAATATCATTATAAACAACGTGCAGAACTGATACCAAAAAACATCATACAACTATTTTTATATAATAGGTTTTTCTGTTTTATTGAAACATTTTGGAAAAGTACTCAATATCACTAATTATGTAATTTTGGTTATCCTACTAACTATATATCATTTATTTTCATATTACCACCATTTTTGACCTATTAAATTTAGGTTTGTTATTGAAGTTTTAAAAATAAGTTACTATTAGAGCCTAGAAACCAGACAAATGCAATTCAATAACTCGGGCCAATTGGCACGTCACCTCTATCCGCCGCCGTAATCCAGAAATCCCAGAGGATTTGAGAAGATCCCTTGACTCTTTCACTTCGAGCAGGATATCCGGGACCGGAGCAAATTGATATTGTGCATCAGATGTGTGGGATGATATCGATGATACTGATGACGGGCGACCTACAGGAGGCAGGGATTAATCCTGACTCCAAACTATTCCAAAGCTTTTCCAGTCATATCCCCTAATCCCTCGGCTATTGGACAACTTTATCCATATTAGTTCCGCCTCGGGATAGTAATATAACCTCCATCCGGCTCAGTTGATTAGCGGATCCTATATGTTCCTTATACTTCCTATATGTTACATGTATTTCCGGTACGTTAGATATATTTCCTAAATGTTATATACTTCCTCTAGGTTTCATGTACTTTCTGTAGGTTGAATAATATTAGTTCAACCTGTATACATGAAGAAGAAAATGGTCCGGGTGGAGGTCAAGAAAATTCTCTTATATAGGAGAACTGTTTATTGTTATGTAATTATATAATTTTTTATTAATTTTTAATCTTTCTATACTATAATTCTGTTCTAATTTTTAATTTGTTACTTTCTTGGATCTAAACAGTACCTCTTTGTTATTATGTAATTCAATCCCTTCGGGTTCTCATTTCTACTACTTACTACATATAACTTTTACTACATAATTTTTTTATCAATATACTCCATATACTGTTACTGTTTACCCTGTAAAATAGGGATACACCCATCATGATTGTTGTTTAGCCGGTTCACCCAGCCGCTTCTCCCAGTCGCCCTGAAGATGGCCTACATTGAGGGTGGAAACGACGGCACTAACTAAATATAAGTCTAGTACTTATTTGGTGTTTTTTTGACTGCATCCCCAACTACCTCCGTACTGTATATTATTTTTATATGACCTATGGCTTAGTTTTAATTGGTTTTATTTTTTATTTAAATTAATTTAGGTGTAATAAAAAATTATTAATAATGCTCTTTTCTGGATAGTTTTAGTTTTAATAGGTCTAACAATTTTAGACTTAGCAAAAATAAAAATATATTGTAATTCCACAGTCATGGAATTAAATTTATAAGCTGCAGTTTTGTTTTTCCATGAACTTTATTATTTTTTTTAAATATTTTTAGTTTGTCTTGGGTCACATTGTATTTCATAGAAATTAAATTAATAAATATTTTATTTGTATTATCCATTTAGCCTGAATATCAAAATATGTTTTATGTACCATACCGTCGCTGTAAAAACAATGCCGCCTATGTACACTTTGCTTGGTTTTACTGGAGAGAAACAAAACCGCACCGAGTGTAGACGTGGCAATTTTTTTTTCAGAACTATGGAAGAGAAGTATCAAAAAATCAAACTCTGCCATGTTCCTGACCTTAATATGTGCCTTCCATGGTGTGTAATTCAACCTGTATAATGCGCAACCGTTAGTAACTCATTTTCATAAAAAGTTGTATATAGGCGGTATTATTTAGACAGCGACGATATTCAGCATTTAAAAGATCATGGCCAAATGTAGTTAAAATCATATAACCTAAAACAAATGGAAGAATAGAAAGGATGTAAATGTAATTTCTGCCTTAAATTGCGTTGATAAATAAAATAATAAATGGTTCATTAATTGAATTCCTTCCTATATTATATCATTTTATAAAATGATTTCTCCAGATCTGAAGGTAAGAGAGGGCAGGAGACGGAGATCCTGGAGAAATACTAATTTATTCTCCAGAATCGTGAGACGTGTCTGGAATCCTGATTTAGCAGCTGTGTTGATTATTGACCGGCCTCTTTTGCATACATTATCCCACTCTTGGACAAGAATCGCAATATCTCTTCGCTTTTGGTCTCCCTATCTATCCCTACCGTCAAAAATGAAATACATCTCAATTAAATTTATTCACCAACAATTATTATTTAAATACTCTTTTAGGTTTCCACGGCCACTACTATTACAAAAGACTTTGTTGATTTCTTCTGGTTTAGACAGTGTCGATAAATTTTTTGCCGAATGAGCTCATTTTAAAAAATATTTATCAACACTGGTACTTGTAACTATTATTTAGTTCTTTTTCTTCTCCGAACGTTTAATACCGGATAAATCTATCTGGACCATGGTCAAAAATATGTTCCGTTGTCAGTCTCATGTCTTATCCGTTGAGTGTATAAGATCGTCTCCTTGTTGATTGTGCATAAAATCGATAATGGAAGTTAAATCTAAATAATTGTTAACAGGAATATTGTTTAGTGATTAAAGAATTCAATTACTTATTATTATAGAGAGCCAGATGAAGTGAAAACTTTAGAAGAAATACCACCAATATTGGAACAGGAAGTTGCTATTATTGTAAACAATTTGTAGTCTGAAAAAAGTCCTGGGCCGGATGACATCAGGAAAGAAATTTTAAAAGTAGGGGGGGAGGTTCTCATTAGCAAAGTTACAGAATAATTTAACTTAATTGTTGAAAAGGAAGAAATTCCAGAACACTGGAAAACTTCAAAAATAATTCTACTTCACAAAAGAGGCAATAAACCGGATATGGAGAACTATCGACCTATTTCCCTTTGTTCTACTATGGCAAAGCTTTTTACAAGTGTCATCAAACAACGCCTCACTAAAAAAATCATGGAATGTATAACGGAAGAACAAGTAGGATTTAGGAAAGGTTTCTCAACTGTGGATCTCATTCACACAGTAAATCAAATGATTGAGAAAGCTAAAGAATATAACTTCTCACTAAAATAGAGCCAAAAACTCAAAAAGAAACACTATTATTTATTATAATGCAATTGGGAAAAACCACAATGCAAAGCCTTATGTTTCAAAAAATATACCTACTTACCAGTCGACGTTTCGCCTATTCAGGCATTATCTAGACACCAAAATCAAAAAGGGGTTATGTGAATCGCATGTCGAAGAAAAAGGTGCAATACATCCCAACGATCAACAGCCCAAACAGGCTCCAAACATGAGACAGCACCCCACCACCAAGACGTTCAACATACAACTATTGTATCAGTTGTATGTTGAACGTCTTGGTGGTGGGGTGCTGTTTCATGTTTGGAGCCTGTTTGGGCTGTTGATCGTTGGGATGTATTGCACCTTTTTCTTCGAGATGCGATTCACATAACCCCTTTTTGATTTTGGTGTCTTGATAATGCCTGAATAGGCGAAACGTCGACTGGTAAGTAGGTGTATTTTTTGAAACATAAGGCTTTGCATTGTGGTTTTTCCCAATTGCATTATAATATAACTTCTCTTTGTATTTCCGTTTTTTTCAATTTTAAAAAGGCCTTCGATAGCGTCCTTTTGTTGATATATCATGACAGAAAAGAGGGGTCAAATCTTTAGTGTCGAGAAGGGTGCTAAGGGGGATCCCTTAGCTCACTTGTTTATTCTGGTGCTGGAGATGGTATTCTGGTCTCTTGGATGGGGGGGGGGGGAGCAGGCGTAAAAGTAAATGGTAGAAATACTTAAACCACTTCTAAAACACTGGAAAGAAAATGGTCTATACACAAATTATAACAAAACCAAACTATTGACCAATAGTTCAAGGGAAGAAATAGAAATGAACATATTCACCCTGGAATACCTGGAGGAATAGGTGCAGGTAGAGCAACAAAAGAATATCAGAGGAAAATAGCAGCATTTGGTTGGAATAAGTTCTCTGAAGTACATAATGAAAAGAAACATAAGTATTTATCTGAAACGAAAGGTTTTCGACGGATGTATTATGCAACGGTGACTCAGGCTCCCAAGTATGACCTTTGACAAAAGCCTAAGAGAAGAAGATCAAGGTGTGGCAGAATAGCATCGAAAGAAGCATAATGAAAGTGAAGAAAAGGGACAAAATGAGATGCAAAGTTAAAAAAAGAAACAGGGTTCAAAGACACACTCTTGCAGATAATAAAAAGCAAATGGAAATGGGCTAGACATCTCCTGCGGTGCAATGACAACAGATGGTAAAAAATAGTCACGAAATGGGCACCATATGACCGAAAAAGGAAGAGAGGCAGACAAATGGAGAGATCCATTTAGGCTTTTGGCGGAGCCCCTCTGGTGGAAAGCTGCTAAGGATAGAGAAAAAATGGTGGGCCCTTACAAATCCCGCATCTCAGTAGGGCTAGTCACCCAGGGAAGTGTTAAAGACTATTATTTCTAAAGGAAGGTCTTCTCAAGGAAAAAAAAATGTGGGTATAAATATTTATTTATAATGTAAAGAATTTTTTTATGTTGTTTGTAAATTTAGGTTTTATGGTAATTGTATAATTTACGCGTAAATAAATGTTATTTTCATTTCATTTCATTTTCAATTGTAAATTATTTCTTCTTTTCTTGTGGGCACCAATATTTCCCTTATTAGTAAATAGGAGTTTCAATGATTCAATTATTTTTTTCAGAATAACCCTACCAGGATGTGATTTGGAAAAAATTTCCATTCATTAGTGGTACCCACTTTATAGCAGCTGAGCACGACCCAGAAGCGTATAGCGCATTTACCTGCCACAACTGTCCTGTAACAGGGGATGTAAGTATATATCAGTAACCTCCATCAATATTCCCATATTCATAATATTTGGGCTTATAAGCTCCATGCCATTGAAGGTATTGGGGAAACCAGTAGTCTAGGAAAACCCTTTATTTTGCAGCTACCCGTAACCGAAAGGTGGAGAAGTACGTATATTTACTCAAGGCTGGACCGTTTGGGATTGTCACCCATCGCCAATGGAAGGCCTGTCTAGTCTAAAATTCGTCTCGGTTCCACTTGAAGATGCGTCCAAAGAGTGTCATCGAATCCACTGTAGCATCAATACAAATTTGGCCCGTTATCAACTGGGATCGTTCATAACAACTAGGTGACTCCTCATGATGAAGTATCTGAACTTCTGTCTATTCCTTCTATCTGTTTGATTGAATCGCCATGCATTATGCATCAAGTGGTTTTTTGAGCATATGGTAAGATCTTGTTATCGCCTTCATGGCAGTTATATCTTCTTAAAAGTTACCTGCTTTCGGAAGCTATGCCGAGATTAAAGTAAAGTAGGTGTGATACCACCTTAAATACCATGCAGCGAAATCTTCCATATAATGCTGCCTCAGATCCAGTACGTCGAGATTTGGATTGTTATCAACGATGTCAGCCCTAGGCTTCGTGTCTTCACTGATTTAATTCTCGACATATGATGAAACCCCGTAAGCAAGTTTCTTCGTCATGACAGTCATACTATTACGGCGGTCAAAAAATGGACGAAGAACTTTGTCTTTTACTCTGGACAGTTTTTCGTTACATGGCCGCATGTTATACTCCAAAACCAAATCACGGCATCTGCCGTACATGCGGCTTTTGTGAGCTTATGGTTCTGGAACTTAGTACAACGTGGTTCGTCAAGGTTAGTTTTCCAATGTCAAGGGCCACATCCTAACATCCTACATGCTGGGTGCTTTATGCAAACTATTTGAAACGAACCATTTAGCATAATATGCCCCCATTTTTTTGTTAAATATAGTAGTAAGACGTCGATTTTCAAATGAAGGGAACCCGACATCTCAGGTATATTATTTTCTACAAAAACCTCACCAGTCCTTCAGAAACCCTTGAACGAGACGCACCTCAAATTTATAACTTTGGTTTCCTTCTTAGTGCTGAATTCATTTTCGTGTCCTCATGAGAAACACAGTTGTGATTCATTTAATAATAAATTAAAAAGCGTTGAAGTTATTTAATTGTTAATAATGCCATTTCAGGCAAGTTTAATTAAATATAATTATATATTAAAGTGAATAATATTATGACGTTTAAAACTTTGTAATATCCGTTATGAAATTAAAAAAGTGAGAAAATAAGAGAGCGAAGAAGTAATAATAAAAGTCCCGGGAGAAGAAGAGGATTGCTAAGTGGAGATGAGAAGAGCGGACCAGGTCCCTCCGGGAATTAGCTGCCCGTGCTAACTTGACCTGCTCATTCCAACATTAGCATGTTTGCTAAACAATTGCTATAAATGGCCAACGTCTAAATGCATAGTCGATATCTTTACTGTACTTAATTTAACTCATATTAGGTACAGCTGTTTCCATTTTCGTGTTCCGAAACATTGCAACGGTAACCTTCGGTAAATTTCTGCAAGGTAACCGCAGCTTT
Organism: Arma custos; assembly: GCA_037127475.1. NCBI lineage: Eukaryota > Metazoa > Arthropoda > Insecta > Hemiptera > Pentatomidae > Arma > Arma custos. The sequence continues at coordinate 51,999,836 of CM073764.1, forward strand.
TTATCCACATTATATAATGAAAATCGTTTTAGGTATCAGTTCCGCAGGTACTCGCTGTGAGTTTAGTCACGAAAAGTTTTAACTTTTCATTCTTAAAAGAAAAATAGTTGACTGGATAATTCTAAGAATGTTATGAAATCGTCAGGGGGTGCAGTCAATGATTAGACAAAATAATAATCACTTAGCTTATTGTACCTACGTTTCGGTCTAAAATGAGATCGGTACATAAATAATCCGTTTCCTCGAGGTCTTAAACTAATTCAAGAAACTTAACTGATGATATTTTGAAGCTTAATCTTGTCTTTGGTTTTTTCTCAAATTAGTCTCACTCATGTGCGAACATTAGAAAATTTACCTAAGGATCGGATTAAGGAATCGAAGAAAGATCTGTCTGAACAAGTTATTCCAAGATAGTAGCGGAGAGTTATCGGGCAAGCAGTGCGCCTAAACTTGTCCAATAAATAAGGCCCTCAGTTGCGGTGAGGATCCCTAGCAGTCCTATCTCCTTCAACTATTAACCACTCTTCAGCGACTACTGCGGCCTCCAGATGCTACTTGCAGCTCAACAAGTCTTCCCATAGTTATCCGATTAACAAGTCCTTACTAGCCTACAATCCGTAAGATATACATTCAGTTTGATTTCTTAGTAAATTTACATCCGTGAAGTGGAATAGGGATGTAAAACAAATTACAAATTAGTCTTATCAATTTTTTTCGATTAGCAGTTCTACGTATTAACGATAAATAAAGATATTTCAATAATATAATTTTTACTATATGTTTTAGGTATATTGAAGGGATTTAGATATGTTGAAGAATATTGAGATTTTAGAAGAAATATAGAATGCGACATTGGGTAGGTTAGTGATCATTAACCTAATTTCGAGACTAAAAAAAAAAAAAGAAATATATTTATACGCAGCTAGCAGTTGCTAATCGACCGTGTGTGATCGGAAGAGCCTCCTTAGGCACACTCAGCCTATATAAATTGGTGACCCTCAATTCTGTAAGCCTGGCGGATGAACATAATATCTGCAAATTCAACGCCTTATGCGAACGTTGGCTTAGAAACTATAATCCTTAATATGTAAGGATACCTCGCAAAAAAAAACACACACACATAACGTTATCACATTTCGGCCTATCAATTACGTATGAGTATATTTGAATACTTTAAGCTTAAATGATTAAAATATAAACTTAAAACTGTATTTAATATTTATTGTAAGAAAGAAAAAACTCAAATCGTTTTTATGGCAAGTATATTGTTTTTAACTTACAGGAAATTTCCTTGAATCCGAACGCAAAAAAGCATATCTTAAAAAATGTTGATATCGCGATATATTTGCGTCCAGCAAGCCCGGACGAATCAAAAATCACCATGGATAATAGTGTTAGAGTTTTTATTAAACAAATATATTGATATTTTTGTATTAAACCACTCGAGGAATCAAGGTCATTTGTAGGTTAGGTCTATGTTCTCATCCTAACCTAGCACCAGTTGAGAAATCTCTGTAGAATTGGTGGGAAACTCTGCCACTCAAATGTACGGTTCTGTACCAATTTCCGCTCCTTGTGGCCCTGCCTTCGACAGCTCAATGCGGATAAAGGTAAGTTGGTAAATAAACATTCCTAAAGTGAGAGAGCACTAATACTGATTCTAAGACTTAGTTAAAGCCAACGACTGTTAAGTTGGGTCCGTGATGTTATCGTCTCAAAGCGTATCTTAGCGTATTATCAAATTCCTTATGAACATTGTTATATTATTATCCTTATTATACATGGAATTTATACCTTCTTCTATATTAATTTCTTTCGGAATTTATACCGAGAATTAAGTAAACGAAGTTGCATACAACGAAATCTGCCGTAGAATATTCCACGAGAGGAATGACTGATGTGCAGCTATGAGACAGTTGGAGCTCCTACTCCCGAAAAAGAATTCGAAACCTGTTGTCCCATATTGACATCAGGGTGTGACTACCGCAACCAATATATTCAAAGACATTCCAACAGCTTTGAAACCGGATAACTTTTTGGTAACAGGCACGGAAATGATGAGGATGTACATCGAGCTACAGCGAACTCTCTACATACTCATTGGTAAAGATATCGAACTGATTGGCAAAATTTGAAGTAAATAATATAGGCCTCTGTGGGACTAAAAAGAAAGAAAATAGAGCTTCTTGGTTAGTCAGAGAGGTCTGGATGATCTGGGTTTTTTTTTCTGCTTAACCTCATTTATTCAATAGGATAATATATTCAATTACAAATATATATACAGTACGATACATCCTACTTTTACTCTAGGGGATGTTAAGGTAATGAGGGTGTGCGTGTGTGTTTATCTTTCTGAGTTTTGTGTCATCGCTGCTGTCACTGCAAATTTATAAGTCCATAATAAGACCTACGTATTGTTCTCCACTTTTGAGACACCTCTACAAAACAAACCTGATGCGCGTGCAACTCCACACATCTGCACTACCAGGCACATCGCTCGAGAGGGCACGTAATACCATCATCCGGGAGGAGCTTCGGCTCCCCCGGTACCCGAGTACATAGGTCGGAGGCATATCAAATTTTTTGATGGGCTGAAGGCCTGTGCGAACCCCCTATTAAGGGACATAAAACTACCTCCCAGACCTGAGATTTGGAAGGGCAGGGTCACCTTATCAATGTGCTCTCATTGATCTAGGATTGGGCAAGGACTCCCTTGTCCTTATCCTTCCTTTCCTTTCATTTTCTCCCTTCTCTTTTTTTTTTCTTCTTCCCTTATCTTCACCCTTCTTCTTAATTTCCTTTCCTAATTCCGTAAGCGGTCCCTCTCCGTTTTGAATTGCATAGAGTCAGGGGCCTTGTGCCAGTTTTGCAGATACCGCCTTCAGCGGACTCAGATAATGTAATTCCTTGACATACCTACGGGTAATAGAATGCTGTAGATTTTGCATTTACATATTGCATGTTCAATATGTTGTAATTGTAATTTTATAAAATAAAGGAGGTTCAGAAAACGTATGTGAGAACGTGTGTGTTTTTTTGTTCGTGGGCAGTTGGAAATCTTCAAAAGACGCCGATAGGCCCGTAACTATCTGTGTATGGGAATTTCACCCACTAAATCCATCTCCCTACACCTGTTTTTCAAATCCCACGGGACCCTCGTTTGGCATTATTTTGGCATTTGAGGGGAATGGCTGTGTGCTACCTTCTGGCTTGCAGCTTCTTGGACTAAATTCTTCTTCTTCCAGAAGGCACCAGCCTTTACTGATTTTCTCTCCTTGTTCTTTCCTCCTCTCTCAGCCTTTTGAGGACGCCTGTGGCCAATTTTTTCACCGCTGCCCACTGTTCTTCCGACTTCACCATCTTTCTACAAGACAGCTCCAATTCCTTTCTCTCATCAGTGAAACGGGTACATTTAAAAAATAAAAGCTCTGCTGTTTCCTCTACCACCATACATGTTGGGCATTGAGCACTGTCATCGGGTTTGAATCTGTACTGGTAGGTTCTAAAGCATCCATGTCCAGACTATAGTTTTTTAAGGTGAAAATCCATGTCTACGATCATACCACGAACCTATGTCAGACACCAAACTGTAGGTCCACCTTCCGGTATTTCAACGCCAGCAATGTACGATGGCGTTTTTCCTCTCTTTGGCTCTTGATACTCGATAACTAAAATTGTACCATATGTTTCTTTCTTCCACTAGCATCTCGACCGGAGACATGCGGGCAATTACACATACAGCTTCGTAGAAAACATACCGGAAAGCACTTGTCACTCTTAATAAACCTCTTCGATACACTAAAACCATCTATCTCCTGTACGATGTGGTGGGTATGGCTCCTTGGCAGATTGGAGCTCCATATAAAATAATTGAGGAGACAACAGTTGCCAGCAGCTTTCAGTGACTCTCAGAATATCATGTCTGCCCAATATTCGGCATAAGGCACTTCGATAATGAAGTACTTCTTGCCGCTTTGGCGCTGATATACTCCGTATGTGCGTTAAACTGGTGACGTGCATTGATGAGAACTCCCAGGTATTTAGTGCCTACCCACTGTGAGAGTAACAGTTTCAATCTGCTTCCTGCTACTGACCAGGAGCGCCTCAGTCTTATGTTCATCAAGCTGCAACCCCCCAGAAGTCAGCCATTTTCGAATAATAGCGACAGCTTGGTTGGCAATTAGGGTATTCACCTCAATATATTTTGCCACGACCACCTTTGTGACGAGTGGAAAATCATATATACAGATGTCTTCCATACATCTTATAATTTTCGGCTGTTCCGGGAATAACGTCCTGACAATATTTTCCACAATTTCCTTGTAGGGAGGTGAGATGACTCTTTCTTCACTTTCTTAAAAGCTATTTTGTAAGGCCTATTCCACGGGTCATCATCAACCTCATCATAAAGTTCTTTCCAGCACCGTCGTTTACTATCCTTGATGGCTCTGCGAAGGTTTCTTCTTGCAATCTTGAACTCTTTCTGAAGCCTGCGAAACTCTGGCCGATGCATAGCTTGCAGGTAACGTCTCCTTGCTAGGTGAAACTACCAAAGAAGATCAGCTAATATATCTGTCCGCCAGTATACTGGGGAAGGGTGTTTACCCTATTTTGAACGAGTTATAGCCGCGTCACATGCCCTGGAGATGAATGAGGTGCATATAAACGTCTTTTCCTCTGTTGAACCATGTAGGTTACATGGACCATCCATCATCAACGAGAATGACTGATCATCAAACGCTTGAGTATTCCAGGCTACCTTTCTCCATCTACAACTCTTCATTCTTGTCGGTATCTCAGCGTTGTGAAGTCGATGCATTGTTCTCGTACAGTTTGACTGAGTAAATCCTGTGCGGCTTCACGGTGGTTCAAATTCAACTGGAGAACCCTCATCTACGATGTTGTTGAACTTGCATCGTGGTTTTAAGCGCTAAAAGAAAAGCTGGGCACTTATTACTCCCGCTAAGGTGATCCACGTTATTCTTTCCCTCACTTATTGCACATTTAGGGCTCTGCCTACATTTAACAGCCTTGTGACCTAGCTCGCCACTCTTTCGGCATAAGGATGGACCTTATTACGTTTACGGGTACTGCCCCCTCACCCAGTATTGGCTTTAATGCTTCCACAATCTCCTCTTTTGTGGTCTAAACATCCAAGTCTCTTAGTTCAAACATATATTCCTCCGTTCATGTCAGCACTTCTGCAGCTTCACCAAGCATTTTCTCCACTGTAGTTTTCATAGATGAAAGGGTTTCCCCTTTTTTTTGTGGTCCAACTGTAGTCGAAGATCGTTATTATTTTTCCGGACTCTGGTTATGGAAGGACCCAGTTCCATCATTCCCGGATTACCTGTTATTTGTCCCAAAACATCTGCATAGCACTGACTTTATGATGCATTCACAATGACTGCATCAGGTGGCGATGTTTTGAGGCGAGGTTTTTTCTTCGATCTCTTTGGCACTACTTGCCAAGGGTCTTCGGAAGATATCCTCTGTTCAGTTGCAGGTCATTGAGAATAATCCATTACTTGAGATGATTCACGAACTTCGTTTTGTCCTCCTTTCTACTGTCTGGGTTGTACACTTGTTGTTCGGTACCGGGGATGTGTTATTTATCCCTTTACCTCGAATGCCATCCTTCTTGTTCCCCGGTGGAGTTAGCTCCTCTGTTTGGGTATAGCCATCCACCATCTTGATAGGTAGGGCAGCAGTTTCCGATTGTTCAATACAGATGAATTTCGCAAGCGTGACTTTTAATTTCCCCGTGAACATTATGTTTTAACCGAATGAAAGATAGTAGTTCGTCAATCTTGAGTCCATGATTCTGCATCACCTCCGTTTTAGTTAATCTTGTAGCCTGAGATGCTACTATGGCCAAGTTTCCCACCATCGTAGCACTGCGGTTGCATGATGACGACGCCGGGAAGCCCGCTTCCACACTTCCTTCCGATTCCGGTACTGGGATTCGGAACCTCTGTACCGTAAAATGCTTATCCTTCTCCTCTATTATCACTATCTTCAAATAATGCATTTTATACCTCCTGCCAGGTTTGCGTGAAAGGAAAAAATCCAAAGGTCACATAAAGTTCGTATTGAAAAATTGGACAGACGCCTGAGAGATTGTTTCACGGAGCATCATACCTGCTAAAATCAAACTCACATCTCGAAAAATTCCTACATGGATAAACTTCTACAGAGAGCTCATATGTCATTTGTTTGAAACATTTCTATGAGATCTGTTGGTAAAGACCGTGCGGAGAATCGAATGATTTTTATTTGTGCATATCTGTTTGTCATGTTCGCTTCTAATTCCCTATTGAGTATTAGAAAGATGATGCGGAGAGATTCTTAAGAATGATAATGACAAGCAAGTGGTAATATTTTGAATAGAAAATGGCATTGTTGGGTATTTTTAATTGTTTAATCAATTAATTATAAGTTAGCATATAACAGTTTTTTGTCACACTAGGAAGAGAATACAACAAGTCAGATAACTTTATCCAGAAAGATATAGAAGTGTTTACAGGAGCCGGCAGAAAACTCCACAGTTAGAAGTCCCAAAAGAAACATTGTGGATTATTTGAACGAATTGAGGCTGAAAAGTTCAGTGTTACTAAATGATTAAATAAATACAACGTTAGATCTAAGAAAAAAGAGGTGCTGTAGCCCAAACTAGAAAAAAGTCAATTTTTACGTTCTTAACTATTTCCACGAAGCCCTTTCCACTGCTCTCAATCCAAATCAAAATGGCAACTCCTCCGAAAGCTCTGTAATCCCTCATCCTACACAGCATTTCCTGCCTCTCCCGATGGAATGGACTCCTAATTTTTTTCTGTCTCATTTGACACACCAAAATCATCATCCTCCGTCTTTTCACTGACGCCATCTTTCTACCTCGACAATTTTTATTTCTTAGACATTTGTTTCCTACACCTACCGATATTGTTTCCTCCGTTCTGAAATCCCACTTCAGTTCAACTGGCTTAGACGAGATACCCGTCGAATTACTCAAATTATGCCTCACCGATATCCTACCTATCCTCAACTTCCTAAATATTAGAGGAAAAAGAAAAATCCCTCCGATACTCATTGACTGGGCAAACCAAATAATATCTCGCCAATTTAGAAAGCAGGATACCTGTGAAACAATCCTACTAAAGGGGAGCCGTCAACCGACTGGTTGGTATTACCATAATTATCTACAGTCAGTTATCAGTTGGACCATTTACAATTCAATCACTACAACAGGTCTTACTATAATAACATCAGTTAGTTCACTAATGGCCTAATTCCAATTTAGCACCGGTGATTTATAGTCTGTCCGATGCCAGATGCGAAAATTAATTGAAATGATTATTAGAATATCTGGTGAATTACAATCTTTATTAAAAACTAATTCATGAATAAAAGCTTCATAAATCTATTCTTCTAAGATTTCTTCAAATTCTTCAGGTACCGATTTTGAAGAATTCAAAGGCGCTGTCGAAACCTGCAGAAACCTTTGAAGAATGGATTTTTGTTCTTATTCTTAATAAAAATTGTAAAATATTGGTCTTGGCAACTAAACAGTCTATTTTATTTTTTGGTGACTTCCTCATTCATCTTTTAAGTTGAAGAGGAGTCAATAACAAAATTTGTATTACTATCTGTATAGTAACAAAAAAACAAATAAATATAATGAAGGATACATAAGGTCATCGATAAAGGCAAGTAGAGAAACTACCCAGTGGAAGTATTCAAATACCAAATTCAATTTAAAAGATCAAGAGGCCCCTTTACGGTCTAGTGGTTACATGTACCTGTGGTCTAGTGGTTAGCGTAACAAACTACTAAACCCAAGATCGCGGGTTCGTAGCCCGGCAGGTGGCCCTAGGATTTTTTTAAGGGAGAAAAAATTCTTAGTTACGCCGTCCTTCGGAAGGGACGTTAAACGGGTCTCGAGCCTTTACGATGTCAAGTACTCGTTAAAAATCCCTATCCTAATTAAACCTGGATAGGCAAAATTTAGAGCTCCCAATGTAGCATCGTCCGATTAGCCATAGCAGCATAGAGTGACGCTAAATGGACAAACAAGAGGCCCCTTCTTTTCAGACGCGATGGGTTATCGGGTAATGAATGGATGGGTTGATAGGTGCTATAAGTGAACATAGTAGGTTTGAGTGGAGACAGAAATTGTCATTAAAGGACTGATATATGGTCTTGAGAAAATCAGCAACACATGCAGCAACATATGGAATTGATATTGATTCGCATTAAGGTCATCATGGATGACTTTATCTATAAAACATATGGAACATTAACGATTTTACAAAGGATTTTAGATTATAAGTGTTGGATATGGTAGGAATTTTATGGCTTTGTGGAGCCTCAATGTTCTACTCTGTAAGTCCAAATAGGCCTGATAATAGTCATGACTTTTATCTATTCATAACTAGTATGTCTTTGTAATTGATTAGGAACTTAAAGCGTTTGTCTAGTTTGTTTTCAATTATACTTAAAATTGAACGCGTTGTTTCTTTTGTTTATTTCTTGGTCTAAACCCCGTTAATCTGTCTACTATTAACGCACGAACAGAAAAGGGTTTATACTTAATTATATCTGCAAATCTGTTAATCATATAATGGAATATAAATTATTACATTTTAAGATAATTTAATAATAACACAATAATAATAATATATTTTAAAAATAAAAAAAAAATCTTTATTTACAGTTTTACATATACAAACAGCAATAAGTGTAAATACATGTTCCGGACTTCCTTTACATGTTTAAACAACAGTGATTTTAATTAATTAGAGTTGTCTTTTATAAGTAAATTTTACAATAGCAGGAAAAATGTAGAAAAAAACCGCTTAAAAAAAAAAGAAAAGAAAAATGAACCATAATAGTAATTAATAATATATTCAGCCCCGGTTATTTCCTTGCGTTTAAGCAAAATTTTGTCCTGAGAGTTAATTGAATTGAGGGAAGTGATATCGTGTTATTCTCCATGTCAATTAAAAGAAACTCATTTTAAAGAAATTTATACTGAACCAATTATTCACCGGGGCTGCAAATTGAATACAGTTGTTTGAAAGAAATTAGAAGTTAATTAAAGAGATTCTTTTGGTATAATCTTAGTTTTTATTTTAAAGTAAATTATCATTTCCGGCGATAATGCAACCATCAATGTACGCAACGACGCCAAATAAAAAATCTAAACTTTGTGTAAGACACACAATAAGTGCGAGAAACAATTCGACAAATGTAAAATTGAAACTTCTCATTTAAGGTTAATAAAAATGGATATATAGGTACAATTAGAAAAAAAATGCCATTAAAATTACTTTATTTCTTACAAAGAAGTAAGAATAATTACTAAGATATATTAATGCGGTAGCTAAGATCCCTTTTCTGGCTCTCAGGAATAATAGATTTTGACAAATGAGGAGTTTTAAGAAAGGGAATTTCATGGAGAAATGAATCCCATTTTCTCCTCTGAAATCCTTTATAGGGCTTTAATTAAAATGATGTGAAAACTGAGAGGTTTCCATTCTTCTATGTTGATGAGTTAGTAGTCGAGAAAACTTAGCCTAATCGGTTTTATCTTAAATTTATGTATTTTTTTCTCCCTTTACATAAAGATAGATTAGTTTCAGTAGTCGTTGTATATGCTCTTTGTTCTTTTGTTTATTTGGACTTTTAGTTTTTCGTACACAATACATACAGCCCCGTTGAATAAGTGGTTAAGTCGGATTTTGTCCAGGGAGAGTTAACCGGAATCGTACCATTCTCGTAGTTTTTAGCTTGATATGGAGTTGTAATATAAGCAATAAATCCTTTTCAATTCTTTTCAAGCCAATATCTTACTTGGCTCCTTGTTCACAACGAAAATAACTCGATTCTGCTTGCTTAGTACAAGAACCTCATTTTAGAGAAAAATAGGCTTAACCACTTATTCACCAGGGGTATAGACATATGTTTCCAGTTTTCGTCATAATTATGACTTGTTATACAGCAACGATAGGATAGAAGACACATGTATAACATATTTGTATTATATATTTTTATATGGCCTGTACCATATAAAGTTAGTAAAGTTACTAAACAGAAAGGAGATATGGATAATGAAAGAAAGGTTTAAAAAAATTAGAATCGTTAATTATTTTTCGGAAAAGTAAGAGATTAACACAGCTTCAAAAGAGATTAATACCACCTTCTTCTGTACTTTGCTATTTAAACTATAAGATGTCATTAGTTGAAAGTTGAAGCACATCGATGAAGGCTTGAATCTAAATTATAAAATACTTGTGATTTTTTCAGTTAAGTGGAGACGCGGAAAATATAATACTAAATGTAATAACGATGATTGAAGCCGGTAAATTCAAATAATACGAAATGTATGGTTAGTGACCGAAACGAAGGTGACAGTGGTGATGAAAATAAAGGAATAAATAAGTTTGAATAAATCGTGAAGTTTAAGTTTTTAGGGTCAATGAACTGGAAAGAAAATAATTCAATTGGAAATAAAGACACGATAAAAGCCAGGAAAGGCCTGTTTTCGGTCTAGATTCAGCCCGCCCTTTTTGATTTGAAACTTAAATATTAGAATTTATAAAATTATAATCCAATATAATTGTCTATATGATTTTAAAACGTGTCCAATTAAGAAGGACGAAAAATTTCGTAAAATATTTGAAATTAAGGCGTTGTGTCGAATATACAGCCCAAAAAAGGAAGAGTCCATGGTAGAACACAGGAGTTGCAACATATTAGTACAATTACAGTGGTAGCATCAGGGAGACTAAGACGAGTTAGTACAATTGTTAGTCTTAATAACGAAAGAATTCCTTAAAAGATTATTCGTGCTGAACCGACTGGTTAACCTCTGAACGGTGGACTGAGGCGTAAGAGGGATGATTACATTATGGATGATCTCACAGGTTTAGATTGGCTAATATATGTGGATTGAAGCAGTGATAATTGGTATCAACAACAATTTTTTCCTCTACCTGCCATTACTGGCATAAGGGGTTCGGCAGTGGTGGTTTAATACGTTGGGTTTACGCACGCCCATCACTGCCAAAATACAACTCTTTATTCAAACAATCTTATTCTACAGCAATATGGGGGGGGGGGGTACCATTTAATTTTTTCGGGTACAATTTTAAATTAAAATTAAAAATATGTGGTGCTGCCCGGTGCACGGAAGATGGGGCACAACCTATTAAGCCTCCTGGCCGGTCTGCATCCGTCCGGGTGTCGTCCAGCACTACTAGTCCGCCGCATCCATCCGGTCAGCATCCGGCCAGTCTGCATCCGTCCGGTCTCCATCCTCTGCATCTCTCTCCTCCTGGTGGGGCTCATCCCATGGTGGCTGGTCTAGTGGATCGCCAGGTAGTCGGCTAATAGTGAAGTGTGCAGGACCAACCACCTCCTTCCACCCATACACAAATTCCCTGAAATAAGGGTAGTTGTGCTCCTCCATGAGACGGGGGAAGTCTTCTTCGGCGAGGGCCGATAGTCCTCCGAAGATTCCGGTCTTCCTCGCAAACCTGGCACGGTATCCTTTCATCGCGGTGCAGGGCGGACGTCTCAGAGACCCTACAGGTGGGGCACCGGGGGTCGATTTCTCTCCTATACTCTCTCAGCTTTCCCAGGATACCACTGTGTCCTGTCAGGACCTGCGAGACCCAGTAGTCTGGGAGGACCCATGTGGCCGCCAATCCCGACAGGACGGTGGGGAAGAACATCCTCAAGGTCGAGCCCTTCTGGCTTGTCGTCCACCGTCTATTCCACTCCTCTATGGAGTCTTCCCTAATTATTATGTTCGGGACCTCGCTAATTCTCTATCGACCCTTGTGGGCATCCTCTCCCAATCTTCCTCTCGACCTCGTAATCGCTACCTCTAATCCTTACATTCCTGTCACTAAGTTAGCTACTCACGAGGGAGTAAAAGTTGCTGGGGGGTGTCGACCTTCTGCAGCCAATTGGAGTACGCATGGCCAGAATACACTGTCAATGGCGGAGGATATGTCAAACAGTACATGCATGACATATTTCTCCGCCTTCTCTTTCACGTCCCTGCAATCAGCAGTGCATCTGTGGTTCCCTTGCCACAGGTCGAGCCGAACTGCTGTGGATGACTCGCTGCATCGTATACCGGCTTTAGGCTGGCAACGATGAGGCTCTCCAGGACTTTGCTGACGACAGGGAGGAGGCATATCAGTCTGTACGCTTTAAACGACTCCTTATCCTTGCCCCCTCCCTTGTAGAGCAATCTCAAGACCGCGATCTTCCACCTACTCGAGAACCGCCCCTGGTCCTGACCTTCAATGAAGATACCCAGAAGGCCATCCTAAATGAGGTGGGCGCTGTTTCTTCAAGATCGTGGCGTCTATTCCCTCGAGTCCTGGGGTACTGCCGATCCTCTGCCTATCCACGGCAAGACGAAGGTCCCAAACATTCCATGGTGGGCAAAACTCGGTACCTGGAGGGCACCCCTTGGTCCGTCTCACCACCCTACCACCTTCCGTATCTTGGGTCGGATCATCCCTAGGGTATGTATAGTCTATATACATCGCAGCTGTCTCCTCCAGGGTGGTTGCCTGGGCATCTCCCTCCCTGATAGCCGCCATCATGGTCAGCGGTTTCATCTTTCACAGTGCCACCCTGTACGGGATACTCCAGGGATTCTTCTCCGATTCCTCGACGATGTATTCGTCCCAGGATCTCTTTTTCTGGTGACGCAATCCGTTTCCGTATGCCTTACACGTAGCTAGTACCTAGAATAGTATTATTAACCATACATTTTTAGTCTCTTTAGGTTTAAAATTCTGTTGAGGTTTTAAGCTAACCTTAAATATTAATACAAGCATAAATAAACTTATGTTAGAGAAGAATTAGTTGACTGTAACTTCTAATGTAAGGAAGAAATAGTTGGGGGTGCAGTCAATAAAAACACTTTAATAAGTGTAACTTATTTATTGTGTGCCGACGTTTCGGCCTACAATGTATATCTATAATTAAACTAGTTTTTTTCTAAATACTTCATAGTCCACCCCTTTTTCTATATTTTAATCTTCTCATTTCGTATCTTTCCGTTTACCTCCTTATTTTTCTTTCCCTTTATATTATGTTTACATTTTATCCTTTCTGTACATTTATTTTCTGTATTTTAAATTCGTATTCTTTAATTATTATATCTGTCACTATTTTAATTTCTATTCATCATCTATAATTTTATTATTATCTGTCACTATTTTAATTTTATTATATTCTGTAACCACTTTTATATTCGTTATCTTTAATCATCATATCTAGTCACTATTTTAATTTCCACTTGTCACCATATTCTTGTTACTGCAACAGTTTTTATATGTTTTTCTGTTTGTTTCTCTCTCTTAGCCCTGAAGATGGCCTACATTGTAGGCCGAAACGTCGGCACACAATAAAAAAGTTACACTTATTAAGGTGTTTTTATTGACTGCACCCCCAACTATTTCTTCCTTACATAAATAAACTTATTTACCACATAAATAGCAGGTATCAAAAGATTAATATATTTGGCCAGGTTTTAAGGGCTAAGACTCCACTGTTAGGTTTCCTAGGCCTATTATTATTGCTATCGCATAGATGAAACTATTTAGTTAAAAACAATTGCAATTAATAATAAAACAAAATTAAATATATTTTTCATCCTTATATTTAGCTTATTGGTTAATTATATTTGGATTAATTACTCAATCAACAATGGGAATTACTAATGGATTTTTTCCATATTAAAATAGTACTTACAGAGGAGGACTGCCAGGACCGGGAAGAATGGAAAAAATGATTGTCAACTTACGACATATGACAATTGTTGTAATAAAGTCGTATTAAAAAAAATATATACAGTATCCAGATTAATTGTAAATAAAAAGATTTAAATATATTTCTTTTAATTTTTTCATTAATATTCTTGTAGAAAGCAAGATGGCAGCTCTTACTCAAGCCCAAGTTCTGGAGAGCTGAAGATTATTATAGCCTGAACTGCTATCTCCAAACTTTTTAGTCTAAGGGCAGCTGGGACTTCTTAAATAAGTCCCAAGGGAGATGCTAAGACCTCCATTAAGTCCTAAGGGCCGAGGCTTGCTAGGTTATCATGGTAGTAGGCATATTTAATTACAATAGTAATATACAGTTTTCTGTCTATAGTATAAGTGCTTCATTATTATTTATTGTGACTCAGTTACGCTATAATTTTTTTCGATGTAATAACTAAAACTAACTACTATTTGAGGAAATATATACTATTATATAAAACAGAACAAATTGTACATATTTATATTATATGTATTTATAAATCAGTGTGTGCTGTTTATGCTCGGTTATTTTGGGATGGAAATATTTTTAGGATTGAAATTTTCCTCCATACCATCTCATTCCCTCCAACATAATATATAAATTATATATTGCAAAGGTTTATACATAATGTTTAGGCTTTATTATCAGTTTATATTAGTTTACATTTTACTAACTTTTTTGAAAACCTTCATTTCTTTGAAATTATTATGGAAATATAAACATTTTTCTCAACTCTCAATTATAGTATTAACGAGTATTTTTTTCCAAATTATTAAAGAGAAGATGAATGCAAAATTAGGATTTGATATAATAATTAATACAATGTTATCTAGTAATCCCAACAGTGAGGAAATAAATGAGAATTATTGTTGTATTTTTTTTATTGTATTAAATTAATACAAATTAGTAATGAAACTCTATTAAGTATAAATCTCTCTCCTGGTGAAAATCAATATCCTTTTCCATAGTTATTGGAACTATAATCTATGGAACATTTATTGGAAATGTTTAAACACCCTCAAAATGATCTACCTGTTAAATTAAAACTATTTCTGATTGAATGAACTAAAGGTCCACAGGATGTAGAGAAAGCCCCTTAAGAGCTTTTTATATATATTTATAACTATCTAGCAAAAAGGGTATTTAGTTTTAGGGTATTTGGTATCTCGCAAAAATGGATATATGTCTAAGAAAATGTGTAATAATAATCAGCATATCTAATTGTTTTCTTATATAAAAATATATACCGTTCATTGATTAAGATTAAACAACTCCACTCAATCAACACTACAACACCTGGAAAAGAAATAGATAATCGTTTTTAAAAAGTAAATATAACATTATTAAGGAGCGGAGTGATCCAGTAGTAGAGCGATGAGCTGTCATGCCGAAGGTCCAGGGTTCAAATCGCAGGCAGAATTTTATTTAATATGCCCGGAGATGGATCCTATGGGTTAATAACCCTGTTAGATACTGTATTTTTTTTGTATAGCTCTATATGTAATATATTTTAAATCATTCCTTGAATCTGCTATTATGATGTTACATTTTAATATATTTATTATTACTGTTATGTTGGCTCTGCACCCCGTAAGCGACCCTAGATCAATCGACGTGTTCTTCTATTGCTGGCCGTTGTTATGCAGCTGTTCATCTCCGCTCTTTTAGCATCACCTATTTACGTGATCCTTCCACCTCAAGATCCAACACATTTAATGAAGTTAAAATTGTATATGCAAAAACTTATTAAATAAATCCAGGATATAGAACTGACTATTATTTTGTACACTAACTAAGACTAGGATATTGGGATATACGCGTTTTATTTTATTTGTTATACAGATACCTAGGAGAGACTGCTTTGAGGACACCAGCAGATTGAGGAAAGAGGGATGAGTAGACACTATTATGATTTGGTGTGAATGACCTGTAGGAGAGATAGGATTGGGTAATGAGAAAGTGTGTAGGAGGTAGGAATTTACGGAGTTTGTAAAGCAACCCGGAGTGCCAGACTCAGTCGAAAGTCTGTTCAACATCAAGGAAGACCGCTGGACAATACAATCCACGTACCAAATGAGGAAATAACATCCATCACACGATGATATTGCTGGATAGTGGACTGGGATGTTCTGAATCCAAACTGGTGATCTGGGATAATGTGGTTTGTATTCAGGATGAAGTGCAATCGTTTCAGGATGAGCTTTTCCATGATTTTACACATACATGGTAAAAGTGAGATAGTGGGTTAAGAGAAAGGGTTTTCCTGTTTCTTTTTAGGTTTAGGTATCATTTTTTCGACGGATAATTTCCAGAGGTTAGGAACATATGTGGTGCGGAATATAGCAATATATATATATATATATATATATATAGGTGAGGGATAGAATGGCTTTTCTAGGAAGATGTTTTAAGATGTGGATCGTGATGATCGTGATAGATAATGATAGATTATAATGAAGGAGGATCATTTGAAGGGGGATATTTAACTATTTTTGTATTAATTCATGGTGAGACGCTCGGCGTTTCTCTCTTAATACACGTAATATACGAATATGCTGTGGCAGCTCAGTCTTCTGAGAATTTTTAATTTTATGATTTTAGTTATTATCATTTAAAGTGGTTTTCATTGACGTTGTAAATTTTTCTATGGCTTTATCAATGTCCTGTTTTGTCTTAAACAGAAGTTGTCCCAGTTTACTCTTCCTGTAATAAATCTAGGAAGGGGAGGCTTGGGAACGAAGCTTGAATGTAATAAAAGGAGTACTGGGCTATGATCTGATGAAAGTTCGTCCAAGGATCTGATATTGGTTTGGTTGGTGGAATCTTGGGGGATGTGATAAATATGTCAAGGATGTCGAGACGTTTTTTGATGTAGGCCTATAGGTGGGGTTGTTTGGTGCCAGGATGGAATAACTCTTTGTGGATGTTACAGCAGACAGGATATTTCCTCGGAAGTTGGATGTTCGCAACTCCATCGTTGGTGTTTAGCGCTGTAGTCTCCTCTACCAATGAAGCGCGAATCAAGAGAGCGAATTCTTAAGAAGATAAAATGCGTTGACTTGACTTGTAACCGTCCAAAGAGTAGGCCTAAGCGTAGTGCGCTATTTGGGTCTGGGAAGTAATCTGGGAAAAGAAGTTTATAACTCTGCATTGAATGTATTGATATCGAGTATTCAGGTTCGCTAAGCCTTTTATTATTATCACTCAATTCTAGTCTTTCTTTCTCTATGAGTGTTTTCTATTTTGATCTTACATTTTTTTTTCTTTTTCGAAAAGCCCCTACGGAATAATTTTTTTCAACTCTCTACTTCTTTTTTGCTATTCTCCTAAGAATCTTCTTCATTCTTGCAATTTGTTTCTCCTTCCCCTGTTTTTTTTAAGAGGTTCCCTCTTCTTTGCAAGTAATTCTTTAATTTTACCTTCTTCAAAAGTTTGAAAAGTCTTCCAGTTAATCTTCTGGGGTCCATTGGATAAAATAATGCAGGAATTTATGTATTCTTTAAGTACCCCTCAAAATAGTGAATTGTTTACGTTTGACTTCTCTGAGTGTAAAAGCTTATTAATCGAGCATTATTTTCCGAAACATAGGACGCGTAGGTGTCCATAGAATTATCATCTTATTTTCCGGATTACGTTGGTGATTTTTTTCATATATTTTTACAAAGAATTACTACGGCGTCGCTAGCATTCATTTCCAATTTTATCTGGGGCCTGGATTTTTCCGAGTGCTCTTGCTTCCTCAATTTCCACCAACTCAGCCAGCCTTTTCTCTTCCACATACATTGCCGTTGGGCTATTCACTGTTGAGTAATGCCGATGTTTTGCGTTAATAAGGATCGACATTTCGTCATTAACACTTTTTTAACTAACTTCAGTTTGTTTGCTGTCGCTTAAAAATTTATCTGCATGTTTCCCCTAGGCATTTGAATTTTTATGTTATAGATATGAGTTTTCATTGTTTTGGGGGCTACTTGAATGATTGTTATATATTACATTGTTTATTACAGTTAATGGCATATTTATAAAATTTAAAATGATATCTTAGCGTTATGAATTGAACTTGAACAAATTAAAGTTGGCAATATCAAATATCGAAGGTGCCAGCCTATCTGTTATTGTTTTAATTATTTTTCATTAACTCATTTACTATTCCAAAGTGTTAGTTCGAACAGAAGATGGAAACATGATGGTGCCAATAAGAAAGAATACTCTAAGGCGGGGGAGAGAGTTCATGATTACTTGATGAGATAGCTCCAAATGGAGCGGTCATTGAATAATGTTACTGTTAAATTATACGACTGGCCTCTGCTAATGCTATCAGCCACTCCGACCACTCTAATTATAACATAGCCACTGACGCTAATGGTGCCACTTCCTATCTCAACTTACGCTCTTTGTTACTACATCTAATTCAGTTTTCGGCTCGAGAACGTATATCGACCATACTCAGTATTCTCGTCAAGAGCACTGTCCATTGAGGGGATATCACCTAGATTGAGATTAACTGCCTCGTTATTCTTCCAATTAATAGTACCTACTTTATAGAGGTTTGGTGTATATATCCTTCAGAGTCCACTTGTGGCTATTTAAAATAATAAATAATTTCTCTGTCACAGCCAAATTTGAACCCGCAACTTTTAGCAGAGTGAAGTAAATGAACTCAGCGTTCTAAAACTGAAATACTCCTATAGATATAATAAACCAAAAATTAAATAAACTATAGTAATAGAGAGTGATAAAGTTCACACAAAACACATCAGTAATCTACAAATAGAAATATAATTCGATTGTGGTTAATAAAACAAAACTAAAATCACTAAAGTTAGAGATATACAATACAAAAAGTTATACTATTGTTTGAATCTTATTATATAAATGGTAGTATTGAAAGTAATATATTAAATAAAAAGTAAAATCAAAGTCTGTGTTATTCAGGAATGTCACACATTTGAAAGGCATGAAATAATAAAACCAAGGAAAATATACCATTTTGCTTTTTTTATTTAACATTTTTTCGCCTCACAATCAAAATATCTCGTCAAAATGATACCTACTACCTTCGCCACCTAGGGTATTTAGTTGGAATTCTACTGAAACGAAGTTAATTTAAGTTAACTTTTTTGTATGCATTTGGGAGACACCCTGAATGGTTTAGATTCACAAATCAGCCCGGCAGATGGCACTGCAGTCGGTATCTAGGTTATTTATCTATACTGCAACTAAACGGCTGAATCGACTTGAATGAATTTTTGTATATGCATTCATTCATTTTGTGTATGTATTCATTCAATTCATTTAATTTTTTGTAATTTAAATATATTTATTTTACTTTTGGTGGCCGAAAAACTTGGAAAATTTGGGAGTTATTTCACTTATCGGCCTGTATATCCTATTCGGTGCGTTTTAGGGGGAAAACATGACCATTTTTAAAGAAGATTAAATTAAATTAAAGTATTACTACCATTTGAGCCCAACTACAGCTCCGTAGGTCTAACAGATCCTAAGTTAAGTCCAATCATATAATAATTAACCGGAATCTTAGCTCTATCTTTATATATATAATTCTCCTATACGTGCGTATGTTACTGAACTCCTCCTAAACGGCTGGACCAATTTGAATGAATTTTTTCGTATGCGTTTGTTTAATTTTTCATACCCCTAAGTGGCGTGTTTCGGCCATTATTATTGATAATGTTTAATTTAAATCCACCAATTATGGAATCTTACACGTTTAGTCATCAAAAATATCGCAGGGTTTTTTTTTTGTTTTTTTTGGAGCAGCAATGTTGACAGGAATCTTTAAAGGAGAAGTCATCCTGTAGCCATGTATTCATACCATCAGAACCCATAACACTGTTCAAAAGACTTCAATTTGATATACGCTTGGCTTTTGCTACGACCATCAACAAGTCTCAAGGCCAATGTCGATTTGCGGTTTGGACCTTGAACATCCATGTTTCTTCCATGGACAATATGCTGCATACTCACTTGTTAGTAAACCATATAATCTATTTGGATTAACAAAGGACAGATTAAAAAAATATTATTAGCCATAATTAAAGATCAACCATGATATACCTCATTCATTAATCTGTTCATATATTATCAGTTAAGAATTTTGTATATTATTTATTTATTATATACTGTACTTAGATATAAAATCTATTTAATTCATTTTTCCATTCATTCATTTTTTCTTTAAAATTCATTTTTTTATGTAATATTTTTTTTTTTAATTCTCTTGTGGATGTTACTGGAATACATATTTTTGAATCATTCATTCAAGTGAGTAAATCATTTTTTTAAAAACTATTACAACAGCCACAGCAACGCGTGGCCGGGTCGGCTAGTTTTTATATAAATAACTGTTTATTTGTAAAAATACATCTAGTCTTTTTGTGAGTAAGCTAAAGAGCAATAAATTTCCTACAAGTATACGAGTATATTGCTTACTCCAAATAAGTCAATACACTCTCTTAAGAGATCACTTAACGTAATATAAGAAAACATATTTAGTTCTATTGCCTTTACCACTGTTTTTTTAGCGTACAAATGTCATTTTATAAAATTTAAAGGGCTAATATTCAAAACATCAGATAGGCTGTACTGTCCGACGCAGGGATGTTATTTGAATGAAATAGACACCTTTTACATGATATTAAAGGTATAGCTTAATAAAGTCTTGGTAAGCCTACAGTTACCCTATCTACCATGCTATTATACGAAAAATATTTACAGAAATCCTAACTTATGAAACGAATATTCCCGTCAGTATTTTACGTATAACAGATTTATTACCATCTTTAGTTATACAAACGTAAATATGCAACATACTACGTCACAACCCGTCTCTCATATTTACCCCGTCAGTTAGACACATTTTCGAGGACTGTATATATTATCGGCCAACAAAAAATAAATTAGGACTAGTCCCAGATTTAGAGAAGGCAACAATGAGGCTGCTGTCTCGTTGGTGTATCAGTTTTTGAAAACACATCGACTACTGTCCGCAATATAACATAATCACAAATGGTATGAACCAATATGAATATGATATGATATGAAAAATATGAAACAAGATTTTATGGAAAAATCGCAGGCATTGATGACCCAAGGGTTTTTCGCCTTTAAGCACAAAAAAAAATACAACAACCCATCTCTCATTGTCTCTGCCAAAGATTTTTTTTTTAAGTACTTATTCATCGTATTTTACAACTGTGTTAAAGTGAATATTATGAATGATATATAATGGAAAGTAAGTAAAGAATTATAGAGAATCTACCCACTGGTAGTACTCAAATAATAAATGTAAGAAAGAATGTCACAAGGCCATCTATTTAATTAGTTAATCTTTTTTCACAGTTCTCAGAACTATTTAGAGAAGGATCATTTCTACTGACCACCTTGTGTTCCCGATTAACTACTCGTCAATAAATAACTGTTTGTCTAAATGAAGAAAAACGATTAAATTCTTTTTAAAAAATTGAGACCAATCATTATAAATAGTGTATAGATAGTTGATGACAAGGAAAAAACGAAAGATTTTCAATAATTGTATTTTATGATACAGCTAATAATAAAGTAAAATCGATAGAAGTAATTGAAGTTAATGAATTATATAAAAATAAATATGCAAAGATATTCCATATATGATTTCGTCCTAATATATATTCCAGAGCAAGTTTTTCTCATGAATTTATAGAGGAATAAGTATACTTAAAATTCGACATAAGGCGGAAATGACTTGTCGATCTTCGGGAAAAGTTTTGACGCCCCAAGTCCTTAAAAGCTTGGTCATCAATTTCTCGACTGTTGTCCCTTATTTCTTCACAGATGCCACTGAAGGGCAGGGTCATTATTCCTTATACACTCTCACGCCTTAGTGCGCTCATATCTATCTTATAACTTCGAGTAGCTAAATTTTATTATTTTTCTAGATAGTACCCTTACTTTAGCCCCATATGATTCGTGGGGGTGGGTGTGCATATGTCTGCTTGCGTAAGTGTATACATTCAGTCATTTAGAAAACCATAAATGAAATAGTTACGAAATGTGTTTAACATAAGTTTTTCCTTCACTTAATGAGTTGTAGGATCTAATAACTAATAACGTCGTCAACATTCCCTCAACTCAAGTAGATTGAGAAGGAAGAGCTCTCAAGACCTTTTCTAATTCCACTATTGGATTTTCATTAATGTTTAGATTCTCCACTAATCCTGAGTGTCTGTTGCTCTACTAATCTCTGGTTTTATCAACCAATGTCGCGGCTGAGAAATTATTAAGACTTGGAGGCGAATGTGGCAGCTTGTAATTTAAAATATATAATACACCTGTATTAATTAAAATCGATTCACAACAGCTGATTCTAGTACATTAATATTTATTTCAACAGTAGTTGAACGTAACCATTCAAAGTTTGGCGATTGAATAAGTTGGTTATATGTGAAATGATACAAACATAAAATTGCCTCTATACCAGATAATCCTCTTTTTTATGGTTAAGAAAACAAAACTCACTGATTAAAGAGGGGTACATCAATAAGAGTTTACATTAGTACTAGTATGCATTTAAGTTTTAACATTTTTAGTATTTGGAAAAAGTATAGCATAGTAATTTTAGCGATTTATTGAAAATCTCACTTTTCATTAAATAAAAATCATTATTTGTATTGTGATGTATATAAAGTAGTTCAGTTTTATATTTTTTTTAATTTAAGCTTAATTAAAATTGTTGCTCTTTTCAGTATTTGTATTTTTTTCATATTTATTTTGTATAAATTGAGTATTATTACAGCTCTAATACTTCGTATATTTCTCTTGGATGTGGGAGATTGTATTATATTATCATTATATAAACATAAAAAGGTAATAGAGTAAATAAACTAAAGTTTTTTGTAATAATAGTACATTATTCAATTTTCTTTTTTTTTTTTAGTAGTGACAACATTGCATTTATGGACAATAAGGATGTAATAGACAAAAATGGAGATGTATATGTTTAATCATTGATATAATATTAGCGTACAAATTGTAAGTGGATTTTGTATACCCATAGGTTCTCACTAGGATCACAAATCTTTTGAAAAATATGGGATATAACTAGCATGAATTTTACTCTCATAAATGCCTAAATGACAAATAATCTATATATTTTTACGAGTAAGAGGATTAATCAAAAATAAGCGAGACTTAAGCACATACGGAAACGTACGTAGTTATTGGTCCATATTTAATTTCTGTCCAACTTTTAATTAGATTCAATTAAATTATAACTGATGATAATTGATGAATAAGAAATTTTATTCATTTATAAAATCTTTCTCTTCATATTAAAAAAAATTAACAATAAATGTTCCCTTTTTATTTTAGTTGAGGAAAAATATTAAAAAACCCGACTGCGGCAAATGCATCAAATCAATTAAGGGAAAAAACATTAAAATATTTGTCCTAGCTAAGGCGGACAGAGACCTACCATACAGAACAACAGTAGAGTCGTGCTTCGAGGCTGCATAGTTTTGACCGATAACATAATGTGAAATGTTATTTTTGAAAACGTCCAAGTACATTTGGCCAAAAAAAAATAAATAAATAATATTGACGATTATTATTTAATAATGCAAAGACAGAAAGAGATAAAAGGTATGGCATTAAAAGCATCACCTTAGCTGAGTATTAAGTGTTGAAAACCTTTGCTCATATATCTTAATAAATTCAAATGCAAACCTTTAAATACATGAACAAATGGAGTTATACCACTTTCAAAAATAACAGCTCATGTGATCATATTAGTATTCTATATGTCATATATGGAAGAATTATAATATTTCTGAAAAATTTATAACAGGAAACTTGCTCGTTTCCACCAGTTTCTTCGGTACACCATTCGATTCCATGCTGGAAGAACCGACAGGTCCTCTATGGACATGCATAGGAATGAGCTGGCCTTCATCCAAGGGTGTCCTCGCCGTAAAGTGAAAATAAACCTTAAGAGGAAATGACACCTCTACCTTAGAAGGCGATAAGTTCACGCCTCTATATTCTACCTTCGCAATAAATTGGTTTTCACATTGTTCCCTCGTCCTACATTTAACACGCTGTCTAAGCTTCTGCCGTATAGCTTCGGGGAAGAGAAAAAAATAGGACCTTCTTGGGAAATATAATTTCGAAAAATGTAGACGTGCAGTCATATTTCTGAAGTTTTTAACCCTTCCCGGGCCTGACTTTTTATTTCTATACACTGCAAAAATATATTTTATAGGATTTTTTAAGTCATAGACTAGAAAATTATCCATATGATATTTTATTCATAGCAATATAAGATTTGGCTATAAAAAGAACACAGATCATGTTTTCAAAACGAACTGGAAAAAATAACAAGGAAGCTATAAAACAATTGAAACAAGTATTTTCGTGTTCCGATCTTAGACGTATAATTACAAAAACGGATTACAGATATATATATATATATATATATATATATATATATATATATACACACACATTATTGAAGATGATATATAATTGCCTAATATTTTGTTTGCTATAGAGGTTTGGTAGCTGATTAAACAGTGCGTTAGAGCGGATAATGTACTTGGCCACCTTCATTATAGTCATTAGAAATTAATTAGATTAAACCAATCGACCCTAAGCCATTTCTGTTTGAGTAAATTATTACAGTCAGCCATTGTCACCAGGCTCTGGCGAGTGACCTATATCTCTATTATTATTATTATAATTATTGTTATCTTAAACATATCGCATTAGTATTTCTAAAGTAACACAACTCAAAAATCTGGGTTTTCTCGGTGATGAGTTATGACCATGAAAAAGATGGGTAAATGTCTCTTCATCATCATCAACACAGTAACAACCTAGCTCCAGAGCTTGTCTGCGAGAAGGCACTAGTGTCGGTCTTGCTATTCCAAACTCAAAAAATTTAGATTTTTGACTAATATCACTTTAATCGCACTAGTACTGATATAAGAGTTTCTAACGGAAAAAATCAAAAATTGTTTTTTTATTCCAGCCAAAAGTTGAGGCTGAGTTTATAGACAGATTTTAAACATTTTCAAGAAGTTCAAGTTTACTAAGACCTTTTTTTGCCCTAAGGGTTTCCTCAAATTGAGATTTCCTTCAACCAAACATTTCTTACAAGAGCTTTTAAAATTAAAATATTGATATTAAAGCTCAACATAAAAGAAAATGTTGATGAAAAGTTTATTATAAACTTAAATCAGAAGACATTTTTGACTAATGACTGCCGAAACATGTTTTTATAAATTTTTCTAGGATAGTTCCTACTAAGATGTATAGAATATAGATTCAAAATTATAAAATTTCTCATGAATATAGAACAAAGCTGGAGGGAAGTATTGGGAATGGAGATCGAAAGCCTTGAAGAATAGCAGGATTGTTAAAAAATTACTTTTAAAATATTTTAATTAGTAGGAACCAATTTCTAAAGGCACGCTTAACAATTAAAAAATATCTTAATTAAATGTAACTTTTGAAACAAGAGAAAAATTGGAATACATAAACTCAAAATTGTATAGAATATGCCTACGGTCGATGTTTAAATATATATTCTTTAATATATTAATTTTATTCTTAAAACCCTCCATTGATGGGCAGAGTGACTTAAAACAAAACATGAATAAAACAACAAATTGAAAAAAGATCCAAAGTTATTTATTAGAATAAAAGGTTTCATGTATAATGATATATTTGTATTAATTAGATCACTCAATTATTTCGTAGCTCTAGTTTATGGCAATTTTTTCTCTATGAGTTTTCCCACTGAGTGTTACGGCTTGCATATGAAGGCTAATTTCTGTTTGATTATCACCATGAGCCTATGACATGAATTTTAAAACAGAATAATAAGTTCAATTAAATATAGTTACTCTTCATAACATAAAAGAAACAAACCTCTCAGACCGATTGTAAATAGCATTAAGGGACCTTCTTATAAACTGGAAAAATTCTTTAAACCGTTCTTAAATGGCCTGTACAATAATAACCCGTTCGATGTTAAAAATGCATTTGATGCTAAAAAATAAGATTGATGATTTGAAAACTTTAGAAGAAAATGAACGACTTATAAGCTTTGATGTAGTCTCTCTGTTTACCTCGGTGCCACTTGAAATGGTATTTGAAATAATTTCGGAGCAATGGGAGCAAGTTGAGCCTTGTACGTGCATTAAAGATAAGGTTATGTTTATAGAAGGGCTGAAGATAATTTGCGACAATGGTTTTGTGAAATATGATAATAAGATTTACCGACAATTAACAGGGTTGCCTATGGGTGGTGTATTGTCCGTTACGCTTAGTGGCATCCTTATGAACAAATTGCTGGATGATGTTATCAGTACTACTAATATCAAACCTAGATTGATCATGAAATATGTGGATGACCTTTTGCTTGTGTTGAAAGAGGATGAGATTGACAGGTTTTATGAGGGTCTTAATGGTTTTCATAATAATATCAAATTCACTTATGAACTGGAAACTAATAATAGGATTAGATTCTTGGATATGTATGTTAACAACGATAATGCAATTTTGAGAACCATGTGGACGAGAAATGAAAACAGTAGTCAACGTATATTGAGTTTTATATCTAATCACCCTAGACATATGTTAATAAATAACCTTAAAAACAGCATATTTAAAGCCATTAAACTGACTGATATAAAATATATAAGCACCGTGAAAGAGACCATCTGCACAATGTTCGAAATTAACTTGTACCCTTCATTCCTCATTAAAAAATATTGGAATTTGAACTATAACCAGATTCACAATAATATGAACTGTACTTCTAGTGGTGGGGATCTTGCATTGTCGGATAGTGGTGGTGCCGAGAGAAATAATATGAATGGTGTATTTTTTGCGTGCACTTATATTAAGGGTCTGTCAGAATGTGTTAGAGATATATTTAAAGAGTATGATGTTTACGAGATTAGGCTTGCGAATAAGATTACAAACAAGATGAGTAAATTTTACACTCCATTGAAAGATAAAATACTTACACAGCAACAATCAGATGCAGTGTATGAGATTAGCTGTTTGCAATGCCCTAAAATATACATTGGTGAAACATCACAATTGTTGCACAAAAGAATGTAGCAATATGATCAGCATCAATATGATTGTAAAAATATTGGTGGCAAGGAACCTAACACAGCTTTGGCCCAGCATACCAAAACTTGTAAGCATCAATTTGATTTTGAGAATGCTAAAGTTATTTACAAAGAGAGTGATGGCTCTAGAAGGAAGTTGTTCGAGGCCATGCAGATTGCACAAAAGATTGACATTTCGGTAAATTATAAAATAGATTGCAGAAATTTGAACCAATATTATTCGGAAACGTTGAATATTTTAAAAGAAAAATTTGGCTAACTTTGCTAATATGTATAAATTTGTATAGGCTAATATTACTTGATATGTTTTGTGGATCAGCTGATTCTATAACCTTCCCAGCTGGTTGCGTATTACTTTCGTTCAGTTGTATGTTGAACGTCTTGGTGGTGGGGTGCTGTCTCATGTTTGGAGGCTGTTTGGGCTGTTGATCGTTGGGATGTATTGCACCTTTTTCTTCGAGATGCGATTCACATAACCCCTTTTTGATTTTGGTGTCTTGATAATGCCTGAATAGGCGAAACGTCGACTGGTAAGTAGGTGTATTTTTTTAAACATAAGGCTTTGCATTGTGGTTTTTCCCAATTGCATTATAATAAATAATAGTGTTTCTTTTTGAGTTTTTGGCTCTCTTTTAGTGGTTACTCTTCATTGTTTATAAAAATAATGTCTATGCATTGCAAAAAATATGAGTTACTTAGTGTTCAATAATGCTGTTTTTTTATGTTGAGTTTATTTTTTTATATATTTCAAGATAAGTTAATCATTGTTTGTCATTTCCCATACTTTTTCTTTATTGTTCTATTTTTTTTTTTCATTCTGCTTTATGCTTTAACTAGATTTCCCCTTGTGTATTTTTGGTTCTTTAGTTCATATATTTCGTAAAATTACTAGTTTTAATTCTTTAACTTTTTTCCGGTGTTCTTTTGTAAAATTCCATTTATTTAGGATATACATTCGTATTTTAGTTCTTGGTTACTATCTCTGGTTTTTTTTAACTTCAAATTTGGGAAGTAACACATATTGTCCTTTACATCTAACATTACTGTATTCTTTTTCTGTTCGGATGTTGCCTAATGTTACGAGATTTTAACACCTTTTTTATAAATCTCTTAACAACTATTTATTGTCAAGTTATGAACTTTTATCTATTTTATTAATTTAAAATTCCATTAACGATGAGAATGATTTTTAATACTATTTTATTTATAGAAATATGTGGAATATTAGATTTTCATTCATTTTCACTATATTATAATAGAATAATTTCATTGATCAGCAACATCAATGATTGAAAGTACTTTTAATCAATGGATAAAATGGATAGCAATGCTAAGATCCCCTCCCTTAATATTATGATTTGTTATAACACTTTTACTAAACTAAACATTTTAAATATATCATGTCTAAAGTATATATTATATACGAATACTTCTGCATAGAATTTTCCCTTGCAAGCTGGTCAAGTTTGATAGCCTGTGTCGAGGTAGGGCAATTAAGATAGTGAGTTGCATGACAAGAGGCAGTAGATCTTTTTTCTTCTCTTCCGCCTACGATTACAGCTAATAATTTATTCTATGATCTCTGAAATCTTAACTCAGCTCTTAATAGCTTCTTGCCAGTAGTTGGGGTGTGTTGGTGAAGTCATTGCTATAATGTTATTATTATTTACAGTATCATTCACATTTGATGTTCCTATTTAAAGTTTGGGAGAGCATTATTCGTAATCAAGTTAATTCAGAAGATAGCTAGAAATCTGGATCTAAGATCTAAATGATCATGTTTGAGTAAATGCCCTTATATCTTCTTTTGATCTTAAGACGGTCATATGAAATTCCACTGGGTTTGTTAAAATATATAAGGTCGGATGAAAAATTCGTAGGTTGACTTTGATTGATGGTTTTACCAGTATTAAACATTTTTTTTTTAAATTAGTACTAACCTTCAAAGGACTCTTGTATAAATTTGATAGTTGTCAGACGCTTGGTCCATAAGATATAGCATTTTGAAGGTAGAAACATTTGTTATTCTAATAAGAATTAGTAAAAAATAATTAGTGTACTAATGAATCTTTGCTTAGTCATGGAAAAAAAAACTATTGAAGCCAAAGCTTGGCTTAATAATTACGCGGATCGCGCAATAGAAAAATCAACTACTAAGTGGCTCGTTAAATTGAAACTAGGCAAAAAGAGCAACGAAGACACATGCAGTGGATGCCCGAAAGTGGCTGTTACTGATAATTACCAAGAAAAAGTTCACAAAATAATTATGAATAGTAGTAAATTGAAGTCGATTCAGGTAGCTGAGAGTCTGAAGATATCAATAAAGCGTTTTGAACATATCACGCATGAATATTTGGAAATGGGAAAGCTGCGTGCGAAGTGGCTGCCGCGCGAGCTCATAAAGGAGCATAAGTTTCAACCTGTCGTTGGCTCGGAGCAATGTTCAGTGATTTTCAACCGTAATAAAAATGAACTTTTCCGAGGATATGTAACATTAGTGTCATCACTACACTCCAGAGTCCAATCGACGGTCAGCCGATTGGACTCCACAGGAAGAGCTGTTATGATTCGGCGGTGGAAAGGCGTAACAGTCGGCTGACAAGATTGTGGCATCATCATTCTGGGATACGAGAGGTATAATTTTCATTGATTGCATTGGCTTGTAAAGAGCCAGAACATCAACAACGATTATTACATAGCTTTATTGGGGCGTTTGGATGATCAAATCACGAAAAAACGGCCCCATTTCAAGAATTGTAGTGCTGTATCATCAAGACAATCCACCGTGTCACAAGTCAATGAAAACGGTGGCAAAATTTCAGGAATGAGGTTAAGTGCTGCTTCACCATCCAGATCTTGCTCCCAGTGATATTTTCTCGATTAAAAAACCTACTAAAAAAAAAAAAATTCTCACTGGAAAGAAATTCAGATCTAATGAAGCAGTAATCGGTGATATTGAAGACTATTTTGAGGCGAAATGGTACCATAAAAGCAGTATCGAAAAATTACATGACCGCTAGAATTGTTCTATCGCTCTCGAAAGCAACTATGTTGAACAACGAAGTCGAATTTAACCCAAATTTTTTTTAAATTATGTTAGCCTACGAACTTTTTAGCCTAACTGTTATTTATTACAACTTTTAAGCTAAATATGTTTAGCTAGTAAAAATTTAAGTACAGATACAAATATCAAAATAACTAGAATTGGAATTGAATATGTTCTTTTTTAAAGATCACATATGACTTATCATCGAACACGCGATCAATATTATAATCAAACACACATACACACACACACTATATATATATATATATATATATATATATATATACATTTATTACATCAATTTATTAATGAAATTTATTTAAAAATTAAATAATAAATTATTAAAGAATGATCAATATAAAAAATAATAGATTAGATTATAATTAGGATTAAAAATAGATTTTATAGAACTTAATCCTCCCGTACAATAAGATGTGGTAGGAGATGATAATGTAGCTTGAAGTAATAAGGAAAGTACCACGTATATTTTAGCAGAGATATTAAAAAAATCATCATTTTATTAACATTGGTATGAAACTGTTAACTTGATATATCAAATTTAAATAATTTGTTTAAATTTAAATATGTTTTTGGACCAAAACGTGCTCGATACGTCAAATATAGCACCACTTCTAGTATTCGCCTTTAGCTGAAATTTAATAAATTGTTTTATTCACAATAAATGTGTCAAATAGCGGATTAAAAATGTTCAATTAAAGTTATAATTTCGTTTATCAAACTCTGCCATTTTTATTTTTTTTTTTGGTTTTTAGTTTTTTGTTTAATTTTGCCTGTTGGTTCGTAATCATATCGTGGCTGTAAAATCAGTGTACAACTACATCTTTAAACATTATGATTCTACATGCATAATACCAGCTTTCGAATGAGTTATTTGAGAAACAGTCACATAACTAATCAAATACGGGATAATTGATGTCAAAATGAAGTATTTAAGTTAAATTAAGAAAAAGTTTTGAAACTATATGTATTTATACATAGGTCAGTACTGAAAATAGAATTTATTGCTTAAACTTCAGTTTATATGAGAATCTTTAATAATAAACAATCCCATCTCATGGAAAATTCCTCCAGTGTTAGGAGTCTGGAAGAATTCTCCAGTGCATTACTAAGTCAGGATAACCTTCTAACCAACTTTAGGTCACTCGATTGGGACCCTCAGAATTCATTCCTATATTTTAAGGTTCAGCGGGTACATTTAAAACTATATTTTGGTGATATAGCGATAATTTATTGATTTGAATCATGACTTCATTGTGAAAAAATTATCTTTTGATAAATTATAGTAAGAGGTTATGAATATTAAGATTATCTACTAGTCTGAACATATACCTACCACTTGTGAAATGAAATACATAAATTGTACTAAGAAAGAGACAACGAAATTTTTACTTAACTATATAGCTTCATTTCTCAAAATAACTGTACCTATTGTAGTAACATGTTCCTGCAAGTACTATAAATAGTTAGATTAGGATATTTATTAACACACAAACATTTGTTTCCTTCTATTGCACCAAATGGTTATCTCTTTGAGGGACCGTTTATTAATATTAGGACATGCATTATACTTAAATAAGCATATTACATGCCATTGCATGAGATTTTAATACATACAGATCAGTTTTTATAATTACATTAAAATACCAAAACTATGTATATATATACTTCTAAAGAAAAATAAATATATACTCATCCTTGCTTTGCCGTTGTAGGATTTAATCACAATTTCAATTTGTTGGATTAAATGAAAAAATAAATAAAACAACAACTATTTAATTAGTAAATAAATGTATATTGGTAGCGGTTTTTTCAGCTAAATGGAAATATGCAATAAAGGAGAGTGAGAAGTGCTTTCAGAATATATTAAGGTCAGATAATGAGCGAAGAATCCTTCTAATCAGTCTGCGCTTTTATTTAGCGCTTAGGTTCAGTTCTAGCTGAATGCAGGTTCCATTACCGCCTCCCAACCATTAATCTAATATCTTGCTTAATTAATGGTTTTTCCGAGGGAGGAGGGTTATTTATTATTAATGCTTATTTATATTCCTGTCTATTCTCGAAGGGTAACTTTCAAAATCTTTGACTAATTTCATTTATTTTTCATACTCCTTAGTCGTAAAAAATCTCCGGTCCAACTATAAAGGATCTTGAATTCAGTTCAAGGTAATGTGACTACACTGTGTATCAGCTGTCAGTTCTAGAGGGTTATTTGGGTGATGTGGTAAATTGTTATTATATAAATGAGTTGCAAGTAAGTTAGTTACTTGTAGTGGAAGGTAATTTGCTACAATAAATAGAATAGAACATTATTATTCAGAAGAATTAACCCAGGCAGCACCTCTAGAATTTCTCTCTCTTTCAAAAGTTCTCTTTCCATGCCCACCGTCATCCAAGAGATATTTCTGAAGAGATAAATCTACTCATAAAATAAACAAAGGAGATGCCTTTAGGAGTTGATCTTCACTGGAGTATTGCATTTCAGACAGAGTCAAGCTGTCAAACTCCTCAAATGCTTTGCTCGCTCTACTTAATATCTTTAGCTCGTCTCCAAGTCTAACTTAGTGTTTCCCTTTAGTGGAATAAGTTGGGAAGTAGCTCAGTATTAAGGAATAATAAAAAGGATGGAAATGTCAGTTTAATGGGAAGAAAATTGAATGGACACCGCCAGGAAGATATTGTACGGGGGCATACTAGGAGGAAATGGCCATTTGTTTCTTTAAATATTTAACGACTATATAGCTATTAAAATCTATGATTGTAATCGCGAACTATACTTGAACAAAAGACTTACATGAAACATGCGTATAATTTCTGATAAAATAATTTAGTAACATGATTTTATTTATTGGAATCTCAAGTTTTCCATTTACACATTTTTAAATTTAAATCAAGTAGAGATAAATAAATGATAGCTGAATTTATAATAATAAAACAGCGACATTTTAAACATAATTACTTCACCGAAATAATAAAACAAGAAAGTTAAAGAGGTTTATGATTTATTTATATTAGAATTACTTCTTATTTTTCACAAAATTATATAATTTACCTAGAGCACAAAATTAGAATCATAATTTGTGTTTTAAATTAGTTAAAATCAAATATAAAATCTAACAAATGGGGGGAGTGAAATAATAAATCGTTGTAGAACAAAAAAGTGAGAAGAGACTTTTGCTTGTTCATGACCTGGGCTAGTTGGAGCAAGGCTAATCTCTCGTCCAGTTCTTTTTCATCGCCTCAACATTAGCTGCAGTGTTATATACATAACTGTTGGTAAAGCTGAAAGTGACTGAATGGAAATGTCTATCCTGTTTACAATATTCCATACTGGGTTCAGGGTCCTGAGACTGACGAGCATTTCGGACTTTGAATACTG
Organism: Arma custos; assembly: GCA_037127475.1. Taxonomy (NCBI): domain Eukaryota; kingdom Metazoa; phylum Arthropoda; class Insecta; order Hemiptera; family Pentatomidae; genus Arma; species Arma custos. The sequence goes on from CM073764.1 coordinate 52,033,251, forward strand.
CAGTTTAAATTATTTATTCAGAACGGACTTTTGTTTTATTTAAGTTTATAAAAGGAATTAGTAATTTATCTCATAAAGTATATCGCAACTTATGCACCATAACTAGTGTAAGCCAAATTCCATTTATACGTAAGCTAGAAATATGGGATTTTATATTTTTTCGACAGTGGATCTCTGAAATCGTTAAAAAAAAAAAAAAATATTCCTTCAAAAATTAGTGTCTCTTACTTACAAAAGCTGAATCGTATTATTCTTGTAGTGTATGAGTTGCTAGGTCACTCCTTGGCTTGAAATTGTGTTTTTGTATATATTATAATACCATTTGAATATCCAGAATCTAAGAGAATGACATGACTCTGCTTCACTCAATAAATTGAACTCTAGAATCTCTAGACAAAATTCGACTTCACCGCTTCTTATATATCCCATTCGAAATGTAAGTTCTCTGAAGTGAATATAATATGTAGGTAATTATGAATCCTCAATTAAGGAAGTTTCACATCGACGTTCCATGTAAATTTGAGCTATCAAGAAGATCAAATATATTAAATTCCAGATCAGCAGCCCAAACAGACTCGTTAGTCAGAAATAGCAACATTACTCAGTCACATTAAATCAACTAAGGTTATACATTTGGTTTAGTGATAGCGAAAATTAGAAAATGAAGGAAAGACTGATTGAAAAACCGATGAAAAACTGAAGGAAAGAATAATTACGTATCATTTGAAAATCATACATTCTTTGTTTATTATACAAAAGTAATATATTGATAACACGTTTTAAGCCACTGGATTTACAGGTCAATAGCTATTATAAGATACTTAAAATAATTATATTTCTTTTTTATTTCTATTGTCCTACAATATCACAACGCGTTTTGTTGATCTCTAGTTATTCAATCTAGTGTTGCATTCCTTATTATTGTTACGGGCTACTGGGTACTAAAAATGAATTAAACAATTCCTTAGTTAAAGAAACTAATATTTATTAACAAAATGATAAAAAGGATACAATTAAACTATTAACAATTAAATTATTGAACTAATATAAATTTATAGTAACAATATTCTAAATATTTATTATCTAGGCCTAACTCCTATTTAATTATTACAATAATATTAGATATTACTAATTCTAGATAGCTTAACTAGTTACAATAATTTCTATATATATCTAATTCTAAGATCTTCTCAGCGGGGACTGTCTTCAAGTTCAAGATAGTCATGGTTGCGCCGGTATCCAGTAGCAAACTTCGCAGCTGCCCGTTCACCATTCCATCAACGTAGAAACTGTTCGTTCTGCTCCCTATTGACGCAACTCTGATGATCTTCCCGGGGCCTTTGACTTTACGGGTTGACAGTTGCCCCTTCCCATCAACCCTACTTAGTTTTCCTGTGGCTTTTCTTGTTTCTTGGATGGACACTTGCTTCTAGGGTGTCCAAGTTGGCCGCAGCTCCAATAGCGTACCTCCTTCTTACGGGTCCTGAGGGCCTCCAAAACTTTTATCACAATATCTTCGATACTAGGGACCACATTAGCCTCCGCTTCTGCTGCTCGAACTCGCGCATGGCTCCGAACTGACTGCCTGACAGCCTCGAACTCCATGGCCTGAGATAATGCGTCTCCTAGCGTTTTTGGCCGGGCGAGCTTAACTGCTTGTTGCGTCTCGGGGTCCCGAAGTCCGTCCAGGAATTTGTCGATAGCGAGGCTCTCGTAGACATCATCGGTGACCGTGTCGTGGGTAGGCATTCCTCACCAGCCGGGCAATGTCCGCTTCAAATTCCTGCAGCGTCTCGCTGGTCTTCTGGATCCTGTTTCTCAGCTGTCAGCGATAAAGCTGGTCCATGTGTCGGTGGCCGAAACGCATCTCCAGTCTTCTAACCAGCTCCCCGTAGTTAGACCGCTCCGACAGTGGCATCCCCTGCAGTACTCCCAAGGCGTCTCCACGCAAGGCCAGGCACAAAGCTGAAGCTTGGGTCTCTTTCGACCACCCGTGGATCGAAGCCGCAGTCTCGAAGAGAGTCATGTAGTCCTCCCACGGCGTCTTTCCGTCGAACACTGGAATGGTGTTGTGATTTGGTGGCGTCCCTGAATTGGCGGGCATAATGGTTTTATGAAGGAGGAGCCCTCGGAGGAACGGTCGGGGTCGTTCGTCGGTGGGTTGCTCATACGTACCTCGAGAGCCTCGACTCTTAGCCTAAGTTCGTCTTTAATTGAATTCAGTTCTTCCCCTAACCTAGATTCTACATTAGCAACTTTATTATTTACATCGGCTAACTTATTCTCAACATTTTCCATTAACTTAGTCTCTAATGTACCTAACTTAGACTCTAATGTATCCAACAAATCACTTTTTACAGTACCTAGCTCATTTTTAACATTGCTTAATTCATTACCTAGCTCATTTTTAACATTGCTTAATTCATTGCTTAACTCATTTTGTAAATTACCTATCTTATTATCTACATTGCATAAAGTTGCAGACAACTTGCTTAAATCAGTTTCAAACAGAACGTCATCTGGATTTTCCCCTAAATCTACAAAAAATTGACGCAAGCGCTGTTGCAGTACACTTTTAGTTCCGGAAGAATCAAGATCACGTTCTTCTAACTCCCGTTTCAAATCCGCAACTTTTAAATCAATTAATTTAACACTCTTAGAAGCCATTCTACATACAGTAGCCCAATAATTACAAAATGCAAAATAATAGCAATTACACAATAATCCCACTTCTGACACCAATTTGCTACGGGCTACTGGGTACTAAAAATGAATTAAACAATTCCTTAGTTAAAGAAACTAATATTTATTAACAAAATGATAAAAAGGATACAATTAAACTATTAACAATTAAATTATTGAACTAATATAAATTTATAGTAACAATATTCTAAATATTTATTATCTAGGCCTAACTCCTATTTAATTATTACAATAATATTAGATATTACTAATTCTAGATAGCTTAACTAGTTACAATAATTTCTATGAATATATTACACTACAATTTATAACTAATAATTAACACTTACAGTTCACTAGTCCACCGACCGTAAGATTCTTCAAGTATCACAAACTGACACACAGTAACAAACAGAAACAGTTAATTACACTCGCGAGACTGTTACAGTTCACTGATACACTTATTACACTGGCCGGTTCAACACTGACTAGTTTATCACACTAACACTCACTTATTACACTTATCACAGATCTTCACTGGTCTACTCTCAGACTAAGACTGACTGGCTCGAGGTGACGGAAGTCTTTTTATAGGCAAGGCCGAACATTCCAGAACACGAAAGGGCCAGGCAATTCCGGAATCTTCTTAATCCTTTTCCGACAAAAGAAGACGATCTAGAACAGTCCTAATCCTATTTAAACGTCTCCCGCTGACGGAGTTAAGCCGCTAATCCCCCGCTTCCGCCTTCCTTTGTACGCCCGTAACACTATTATTCGCTGCTATGACCATTGTAATCGAGTTTTGGCCTGCTCCAGCATCGACCACCAGTTTTCTCTTTCAAGTGCTGCTATCCTCCAATTAAGGATATCCAATACGGTCCGGGCGTCCGAAGCTACGCAGTCCTCCCACCGAAGTCGTGCTCGGCCTGCTCTTCTCACACCATACATTCACTCCTTGAGGACTTTTGCTGGAATTCCATCCTGCCCCATCCTAATCACATGTCCGGCCCACCTCAGTATTGCTAACTTTATAAACTGTACTGCGTCCAGGTCCTTATAGAGTCTCAGTTCATTTTTGGACCGACACCTCCACTCTCCATCCACCAAAACTGGACCGTATATTCTCCTGAGGATTCTCCTTTTGAATCTCAATAGTGAGAGTTCTTGTGCATGGGTCAGGGTCCAGTTTTCTGAGGTATATAGTACGTGAGAACTGGTCGGATGAGAGTTTTGTACAGTCTTATCTTGGAGGATTTGGATAGGTGACAACCACGTAGATTCTGGAGACTATTTGGATTCATTTTGTTGGTTCACCTGGGATCCAAGGTACACAAATTCCTAAACTCTATTCACACCCTGCACGTCAACTTGGATATGGTTTTCAAGGTTTATGCACATGTACTTCGTTTTGCCGTAGTTGACGATAAATCACATTCTCGCTGCAGCATTTCTCAGAAGCGATAAATGCTTCGTTGACTGATGGTAAAGACCTGCCGACAATATATCTATATAAGTCGTATACAAATCCAAGGAGTCGCACGCAGGTGTTAATGAGTGAACCAGTTATTTGGATCCCAGAGTCTCTCACAGCCTTTTCCAGAGTTAGGTTGAAGATCATGCATGCCAATCCATCTTCCTGCCAAACCCCTGTCCCAGTGGAAAAGCCTCTTGAGAATTCACCACTAATCTGGACGAAGGATATCTTCCCTTACATAGTCATTCTTGTTAGGCGCACTATCTTCGGTGGAATATTCATCTCAAGCATTGCTCTAAATACTTAAGAAGTCAACAAATATATGGTGTGTTGTCACCTTGTATTCTCTGGTCTTTTCCAACAGCATCCGGAGTGTGAATATCTGGTCAGTCGTTGACCGACCTCTTCGAAATTCACATTGGTATTTCCCTACCTCTCTCTCAGCATAAGGAAGTAGCCGGTTGAACTAGACAATTGACAATATCTTGTAAGCACAAGGAAGTAAAGATATGCCACAGGACAAGGTATCCCCTTTCTTTTGTATCGGATAAATAACTGTCTTCTTCCATTCCACGGGTAGTCTCCTCAGTCCAGACATCGTGAAGGAGGTCCCGAAGAAATTGCACAAGATCGTATCCGCCATGCTTCAGCAGCTCCCCTGGGATATTGTCGATACCGGGGGCTTTATTGTTATTAAGCTTTATCAGGACGTCTTGAATTTCTTCTTCATCTGGGGGGTCCAACTGATCTGCTTGCATTCCTTATCATTAGTATTATTCTTTTAATTTACATTTGCGTCTACCCAGTTTGGCATCTAGGAAATTTGATCTCAGTATTTGTTTTTATTCATTGATAAATGAAGTTTTGAAATAAATTTAGAAATGAATATATTTTGAATCATTTATTTTGAATTTTTATATTTAGAAGTAAATTGAAAATCAGACCTAGACTTTTTTTTTGTAGTTCTTGTTTTTTAAGAAGTAAATGTAATTCAAAAATAGCTGATTCATAAAAATACCATTCATTCCTTAAATATATGAAATAAAATAAATGTACGAAATAAATTTCTTACAAATTAAAATATTGAGAATAAGTATTTGTATCTTATTTCATTTTGAAAGGATTCATATAGCTCTTACACATATTATTAATGCGCTTCCACGATTGTAATATTTATGATAAGAAACCTCATATTTATATTATTCTCATTATATTTATATTATTCTGTAACAAATTTTAATGAAGTATCAGGACAAACTCAATCATGAACAGACAACAGTACTGTGTTGTTTTTATAATGATATGAAATATTTATTTCATTTGCGAAATGATTACGTTAAATCGTAGTCAGTCATAATTAAATTATTAATGTAAACCCTGTTAAAAGTAAATGGATTCTTCAAACACGGAAATATTTCCTTTAATCACGGGAGGAATGGAACTCGCGATAATGATCCCATCTACTAGCGATAACAAGAGGAACTATGTTTTATTCAGTGGTTGTTGAGGGCCTGTGGTGGGCGTTCTGAGGTATTAGATCGCTAAAAATATATATTCCTTCCAAACCTCCTCCCCTTTCCAATCTACAAACATTTCCAGACGTCGATTCCCTTCAGTCGGTGTTAGCGAGAGAGGAAAAAAAAAACTAAGTTGCGGGATCAAAGGAGACAATAATTCTCAAATGATAACTCAAAGGAGGCGTTCTATAGGAGAGTTTACCTTAAAGGAAAATGAAAAATAAACAGATATTTCTTATCTTTTTTATTCCATTGGAATAGATTGAAGTAAAATATTCGTTTTATAGAAGTCTAAAAATAGATTTTTTTTTTAAATTACTTATATTTTTATTTGTTAGAATCATTTCAAACCCAAGTCCGTTTTGTAGCTATTGATTATGAATTGGTGACTGAAAGGATTATGTTTATGCAATAGATTGATACCCTCGGAAATCAGGACTTTACTTCCTTATAACTTAATGTATCTTCACTCCCATGACAAAAAATATTCAATAAATAAAAAAACCTGTACAACTACAACCCACGAAGGGTCTGGTGTTCAGTAGATTGAAGAGACTGTGCTGTTTCTCTGACAACGGTTATGCAGGGAGGTGAATCGTCCTTAATCCGCCAGACTTTTCCCCTTATTTTGGGTACCCACTTTATAGAGACTAGGTGAGGAATGAGTCCCATCGGATCCATCTCCAGCTGCTAACAGATGAAATAAATGCCTTGGATTTGAACCCAAGACATGCGGCCTGGCAACTCAGCGCTCAACCATTGAGCCACTCTGCTCCCATATATTTATATATGCATAATGGGATAGATTATCAAATAGCTTATAATTTATAGCGTTGCTCTCAACTTCCGTTTGGGTTGGTTCTATCGGCTCTGATAAGTAATGTTAGTTTGTTTATGTAAGTCACGTAAATCTCATTTCATTTAGAAATTAATTAATGCTTCAAGTTTCTCCTAAAGACTCTGCTTGTTAACTGTTACGCAACCTTATTTGGAATAAATTTTAATGTATAGGTACTTTGTGAATTAACTATATTCAGGAATCAGTAATTGTTATTATATATAATATAAAAAATATTAATTTTTACTGATGCATTAATATTTATAAATTTTCCATTGAAATTAATTATATATATATATATATATATATATATATATATATAGTTTAATAATAGTATTAATTATAATAGATATAATTTTGCATTCAGAAATATATAGCTTATAGCTTTTAGTTAATTATATTAAATAACCCACTATTCGAAATATAAAATTGACACGTCTATTGTATCTTAAGTCAAGAAAAGTAAATATCGATATAAATATGTACTCTTTGGGAAGATGCTCTATGTTCCTATCAACTAAAATTCTCGAGTGGAAACAAAAAAATACCCTGAAAACCAATAGACAAAGCCAACATCGCATGATTTTGGCATGCCACCACTACACATTTCCAATGTCACATGGTTGAAAGCTTTTCATCTCTGAATATTTGTTGTTTTTTTCCAGAAGTCAACAGAAATACTTGCCCAAAAAAAAAAAATAAAAAAATCACATTAACGATTATTGAATTCAGTGCATTTAAAAATAACAAGATATGTTAAATTTGATCTTGTTGGATGTGAATATTTATTGACTCTCTTGGATTGACGTTGCTGTTTCTGAACTTGTTTTTTGGAGTTCTCCAACTGAATGATAAAAAATTATTTTTGATTTCTCTTTAATATTTTTTCATTATTGACATTTCTATTCATTCTATTTATTTTTTACATAGGCTTTAACTTGATACATTTTTTTCATTTTATTAAAAGTTTCACTCGACCGCTATCTTTTCCTCCTTCCGATTTATTTAATAAAACCTGTACTACTACAACCTGTTAATGGGTCTGGGATTCAGTACATAGTAGAGACTGACTTATTTAATAGGGTTTATAAAAAATTTCCGTTGTTCACCCAAATATTTGTATTATTTCTTTGATATAAAATAAAATTAATACTGAAAGTATATTCCATTGTTATCTACCGTCATTAGCCATCCGCTAGCACATTACTCGATCCACACCTTACAGATATCAGTCAAAGAACTCTTGGATCGCGATTTTAACTTCCGCAAAATTATCAATTTTTTTCCCTTTAAGAAAATGGGCCCTGGATCGAAAAAAGTAGAAATCCAATGGTCCGAGGTCTGGACTATATGGTTGATGAGGCAGGATTTCGAACCCATCAAGTTCTTTAAACTTTCCTTTGGTTCGACGGGAATTGTGTGGACGAGGACCAGAGTGAGGACCAGAATACAGCACGTTTCCACCTTCCCATTTGAAAGTAGTTGTAACTAATAGTGTCTTTCGACACACCACACCCTGGAAAGTTTTCCTGTACATGTGGATGGATTTGACTCCACAGCTTCCTACAGAACCTTATCAAGATTCTGTCTGTTGCCCGGAGAGCTTCTTTTCTAACTTCGTCTCTCCATTACTAAATTTTTCTAAACCAACGCCGCGCAGCGCGCTGGCCAAGGACACTCTCTTCATTTTTAATAATTTTGCAAGTTTCTTCAGGTGCTGTGAAGTTATCTTTCGAGTGATGCCATAAAATTACGAGAATTTCGTAGGGCACTGTCTCTGAAACTAATAATAGTGCAGGCGCTATAGGTAGTTGAGTATGCAAAATGTGAGGACCGGCAACTATGATCGGATTCTTATTCTTAAGATCCCTTATAATAACAAAACACATCTTGCCACCAGCTGTGATTGGCCCTTCTCGCTCCCTTCACATCCCCTCTCCGAGCTAACTGTAACCATAGCGCGCTTAGGTATTCAGTGTGTTTCGGCATCTATCGACGTAGAAATGTTTCGTTATTAAGTCATGTTTGTTGTATACGCATAAAATAATTTGATTTTCGTTTTGAGTGTATATTTAATGTGTGATATATTGAAAAACTAAAAAATGTCGTTGAAAGTGATTAATTTGAAAAAAAAGACCAAACGAACAGTTATGTTTATTTTGTCATAAACCAAATGATTTACTGAAAGAACCAAGGTCAAGCACGTTGCTTAATATTAAAAAAACGGTTCAAACAGAGAATACAAGATAGAGAAGCCTGGCCTTGCTTGGAGACGCCTTGGGAGTACTGGAGGGGATGCCCATGTCAGAGCGGTCTAACTTCGGGGGAGCTTATTAGAAGACTGGAGATGCGTTTCGGCCACCGCTACATGGACCAGCTTTATCGCTCACAGCTAAGAAACAGGATCCAGAAGACCAACGAGACGTTGCAGGAATTTGTAGCGGATATTGCCCGGCTGGTGAGGAATGCCTACCCATCGGTCACCCACGATGTCTATGAGAGCTAGGCTGTCGACAAATTCCTGAATGGACTTCGGGACCCAGAGACGCAACAAGCAGTGAAGCTCGCCGGGCCAAAAAGTTTGGGGGACGCATTACCTCAGGCCATGGAGTTCGAGGTTGTCAGACAGTCAGTACGGGGCCATGCACGAGTTCAACCAACAAACCATGATAATCTTGAACTCGAAGACACTTCCCGCTGAGAATATCTTACCAACCACTTATGCATTACGCACTGCCACGGGAGAGCCAGCTAAGGTCTACGGGGAGATACTAAAGAACATGATCACCCGATGGCATGACGTTTTCGAGATCAGCACAGGACCACGGTGTAGAACGGATATGGTCCAGCACAGGATTGACACCGGGGATGCGAAGCCCACTCGGCAGGTCCTGCGGAGGCTGCCGTTAGCCAAACGGGTGGACGCCGAGAAGATCATCAAGGAGATGGCGGCTGATGGTGTCATTGAGCCTTCGAGTAGCCCCTGGTTGTCTCCTGTTGTAATGATGAAGAAGAAAGATGGCACAACAAGGTTCTGCGTAGACTACCGCCTTCTGAACAACGTCACCAAGAAAGACAGTTATCCGCTTCCCAGGATTGACGATACGCTGGACACCCTAGAGGGGTGTAAACTTTTCTCTACCGTGGATCTCCGCAGTGGATATTGGCAGTTTGGGTTGGCACCTGAAGATAAAGAGAAGACGGCTTTCTCAATTGAAACTGGACTCTGGCAATTTACAGTAATGCCATTCGGGCTTTGCAATGCCCTTGCAACATTTGAGAGGCTGATGGAAAGCGTGTTTAGAGGGCTCTCTAGGGAAACATGCCTAGTATATAATAAGTATAGTATACTTAGACTACAACATTGTGCTGGGAAAGTCCTTCGCTCACCATCTGAAGAATATGGAGAAGGTCTTCGAACGACTGCGTGCAGATTTTCTATGTTGTACAAGATTTTGTACAAACAGCCCTTATATCTTTGGGAAACCTTGACCTAAATAATGAACAATTGTAACAGTTAGAAATAGTTTGCACTTATTTCTTTTAAAAAAAAAATTATTTGCTGATGAACTCAGATATAAACTGATTTCACAAAACATAGGTTTCGGTTTTATTTTGATGAAAGTGATATGCGCATCAGATGCTTTGCATTTGCATTTATTAAGGGCTACAGTACAAGCATTTATTTGGAAAAATTCTTATCAAACACAATTACACCCCATCGATTATTGTTTGTACGGTTATGAAAAGTTGAATGGTGACTTACGTCCACGACAAATGTCTAAGCGGCCTTTAACAGAGTTATTGATTAAACCTTGTAAATGTACTACAAATTGTCGCACAATTTCTTGCAGTAGCAAAAAATCAAAATTATTTTGTATTTCTCTATGCAAATGTATTAATAACAATTGTCTAAATATAAACGAGTAATTGTTTGCCTACTTTAGGTATATTTTTATTTCAATTTACTGTGTTTTTTATATATGTATACTCTTTTTTAATTATAAAAAAGATTTTATTACTTTTATTTTTATTTTATTTTTTTTTTTAACAATCCATCCTCACTTTCACCATTAGAAAAAAATATAAATTATTACTGAAATAACCATTAAAATGATTTTATAGATTGTACTCAATGCATTTCTTTTATAAACAAGAGTAGAGTGGTAAAAAAAAAAATGGACCAAACATTTGACCGGCAAGATCCACATTATTAATTTTTGACCTTTTCTTAACTTAAATCCATTGGTGGATTTCGGTCTTCACATTTTGCATACTCACTTACCTCTAGCGCCCGGTCTCTAATTAAAATGAGGCTTTTATTGAAGAAGTCGAATGGGATTAAACAAGCTTAGAGAATGTTAGGGATTATTAAGTATTGCAAAGTATTAAAGGGATTAAAATATTTAAAGTACTTTGAAGCGGGTTATGCGCAGATCGTTTATCACACACACAGGCGCGCGCACGCACACAAATATATATGTATATATATATATATATATATATATATATATATATATATATATATAATGTTTAGATTGGATAAGGATATACAGAGTACAATAACCGCAGGAGTTTAAGGACCTTATTTATACAGGCGAGGGGACCTCTCAGATATTGCTCTCTGTTTCGTTCTCCTCCCATACTTTATCCCCTACCTTCTGATTTCATAAAATCAGGGAGGTCCTACCTTTCCGCTATAGTGATATTACTTTTTAAGGCTCCCTTTACTCGCTATTGTAGTATTCGTTTCTTGGTTATATTATGGTGTTAGGTGGGAATATTAAGAACGAAGCAGCAGAGAATGTACTCTATATGATATTATCCTACTATGTATCGTACGAACCATATCGGGCTATATCACTAGAAAGAAATATGCATTTGGATAATGAAGAAAGGGGCCGTTGAAGGCCCAGGTAACAGAGGGCAGCGTAGGTAGTAGTATGCGGTGGACATGGGAAGTATATATGCCTGAAAACAACACAGTTCCTTCAAATGATACCTACATGGTGCAACTGGCACAAGCAGACCTTCGAAATCCTTGCTTCAGGTGACTCGGAAGTAGGGGACCGGAATTAGTAGCCAAATTATTGAGAAGCTAGCTGGCTTAGGCAAGAGAAGATGGCTAGATCAAGGGAAGACTTCTTAGGCTCACCAAGAATCCTATAATTACCCATGTGATACCATATAAGTGATAATTTAGTTTACGTACGTACTTTTTGCAGTCCTATAATTATCTGAATCATTATTGCTTATGTATTTATTAATTTATTTTTCTGACTTTTACAACTTTGGGTCATATTCCGAAACACAACATATTTTGTTTGTTCCTTCCTAGCTCTCTCCGCCAAGCCTGCCATCACCTCTTCAACTCCTCGTTTTCTTATCTCCTCTGGAACTATGTCCAATATCATTTATGGCCATCTCTCGGGACCCATTCTTCTCAGATGACCATGCCACTGCAGCTACTTGGGCCCAATTTTGTGCATTATCGTTTCCACTTTGACGATATCTCTTATGGCAGAGTTTTTCACTCGCTCAGTTTTGGAAATGCGACTTCTCCAAAAATCCATTTGTACAGCTTGCAGCCTTTGGGCATCTCTTGGTTCAACTACTCACATTTCCTAACCATAAAGGGTAAAACCTTCAAAAATATAATGAAAAATCCTCATACTGGTTTCTACCGAAACACTTGGGCTCCACAGTACGGAGTTTACCATGCCGATAACCGTCTTTCCTTTGGTGATCTTTTCCTTTATATCGGTATCAAGTCTTCCCTTGCTATCTATGTACACTCCCAAATACTCGAAGAGGGCACTCTGATCTAGTGACCAACTTTCTAACGGGAAAGAAGATGTAGAAGCGTTGAAGGCCATCTGGTCCGTCTTCTCTTTGCTAATTTCTAGAACCCATTTAGAGTATTCCTCTTCTAGCTTCCTTAGCATATAACTAAGATCATCTTCCTCAGAAGCTATCACGACTTGATCATTAGCAAAATGCATACTGTATAAACCTAAAAATTAACGTCGCTAAAAATATCATTCACCGTGGCCTATCCCTTTCTGACCCCTGCATCAATAAAACCAACACCCACTGTATCAAAGAAATCCTTTTAAAAAACAATTTCCTCCCTATATTGTTAATGAACTCATCCATGACTACAATAACACCCCCACCCCCACCCGATATCCACATCCGCCATCTATCCCTTGATCCTTGCCATATATACCCTCCCTCTCTAGTAACATTCAAAAATACTTACGTTCCTTTATCCAAAATTTACGTATTGCCTTTAAATCCCATAACAAACTCTCCCATATTTATACCCGTATCAAAGATCTTATGCCCCTAAAACTACATTCACATGTTATCTATCTTATCCCCTGTTCTACTCCTAATTGCTACTCTTCCTACATCGGTAAAACTAAACCAATCAACTATTTTTATATTACATCCCATACTTATATTTTCAAATTTTACGTTTCTAACTGTCATTCTATGAGATACATATTCATTTCTTTCTACATATTCTTGTATTATTTTTCATACATTTTACTTATGTAACCTCTAGGAGTCTATTATCATACATTTTATATCTGTAATTAAAATATTTTTTTCTAAATCCTTTGTATCCCACCTTTTTTTACATTTTAATCTTTTCAGTTTCTATCATTCTGTTTACCTACTCATTTTTCTTTCCCTTTATATTATGTTTACATTATTAGCCTTTCTGTACATTTATTTTCTGTATTTTATATTCGTTATCTTTAATTATTATATCTGTCACTTTTTTAATTTTTGTTCGTTATCTTTAATTTTATTATATCTGTCACTATTTTAATTTTATTATATCTGTCACTATTTTAATATTCGTTATCTTTAATTATTCTATCTGTCACTATTTTAATTTTCTACATTACATGTCTCTATATTCTTGTTACTGTAACATTTTTTATATATTTTTTGGTTCTGTTTGTTTCTCTCTCATAGCCCTGAAGATGGCCTACTAGGTTGGTCGAAACGTCGGCACACATGAAATATAAGTCTTGTACTTATTTGGTGTTGGTTTTTTTACTGCACCCCCCAACTATCTCCATTCTCCACACTGTGTAACGTTTCCTCCCCTATTCTTGCCCCATACTGATATTTCCTTTTCCACTGTTTCAAACCTTCCTCCAGATACAAGTTAAAAAGGGTGGGTGATAAACTACACCCTTGCCTAAGGCCTTTGGTGATACCGGTTTCCAACCTGTCAAACGGTTTCCTCTTTATAACTTAGCATCCGCTCCGCAATTTACGCTTTTAATAGTGTCAACAAGATCTTCGCTAACTCCTATATTTAACAGTGCCATCCATAGAAGTTTCAATGGAACCGTATCGTATGTTTTTTTAATATCAATAAATCCGAGGGGAACCACAAGCCAATTTCGCCTCTAGCAATTGTGTAATGGTAAGCACATGATCCGCACAGGACTTTCCTGCTCTAAAATCCGCTTGTTCTTCTGATATACACCATTTTACTTCCTGCTCCAATCTGTTCTTTAAAACTCAACCATTGAGCCTGCTCATACTGCTTAAGGCAGTAATACCACGATAGTTTGAACAATCACTCTTATTCCCCTTTTTATGGAGAGGTGTTATGTGACCGGTCATTTATTAAATGACCGTCATAATAAGCAATTGCATTTTAAAGTATATTCATTAAGGGGATTGCTTAACCCAAATACACTAAATATTCATGAATACGATATTGTTAGTTTATTTAAGGTTATATCTGTGGCACCTGTGCATAGTGGGCTAAGTCGAATTTTGTGAATTTCAAGCTATCTACTTAGAATCGTAATTTTTCTGAACTTATTTTAAGTTCAAGATTGAAGTATCAGCCCACGATTCACAAAGGTATATCCTTCATTGCAATGGACGGAACTCTTAGCTTGTTAGACACAAGGAAAGAGAAAAAATTACGATTCTAAGTAGATAGCTTGATATTCACAAAATTCGACTTAGCCCACTATGCACAGGTGTCACAGATATATTGATTGATTAATAAATTGATGAACACACAACCAATCTCTTAAATCCAATTTAAAAAAGTAACATAAATAATCACCTGAGAATTACTTTCAATAATTAGGCGAGGCACCCCAAATAAAATAATAAGATAAATAAACCCTTTAAGGACGATTTTTTTTTTTTTTTAACAAAAGCATCTATAAATCATTTTTATTTCCTTATAACACAGCAGTACTGTACTGTATGCAGCAATACCTAGTTCGAAACGGGCTAGTGCCAGATAATTTATTTATTCTAAACAACCATAGATGACCCTTCAGTCGTGTATATATTCTGTTATCAGCAGTGGATCGACACTGTGGGATGTGCAGGAAGCAAAAACGCTTATTTGGGATGATTAAAGCATTAACAATCTAAGAAGTCTCATAGATTAATATACTACTCATTTCTATTAAATCCATTTATTGATCAGAATTGGCTACCAGTTGAACGCAAGTGTACGCCATTGGGAAGAAAATTTGTGAATCGGTCCTTAAGGGATTGGTTATGAAGCTATTGACAGCCATCCGCTGTACTATGGGTACCACGGTTCACAAAACCTGTTGGGTTACTCCTTCGGACTGTCTGTACTCCCGCAAGCAGTATAGAGTAGAATAGAAAGTTTATTCTTGGACCAAGTCCCTTTGGAATAACAAACATGAAGAGAAAAATAAGCTTAATCGTCCAAAGATCTGAATGGTCTATAGCACTAACCGAAAAAATAATATTATAAAATATAATAATGTAATGAATAAATTAAATTATATTTGCATTGTTACAGTTATTACATGTGAAGTAACCATCCTCAACTGATCGCAACTTGATAATAACAAGGAATAAGGCGAAACAATTAACGATTAAATTCATATATAGATAAAGCATAAATTATTGAGCTTGCATAGTTAACTAGAATTGTGTCTATCATGATTGCTCACATTCCCAGGTGTGCTACTTTTTTTTCTCAGCCCCTTTAGGTTTGAAGGTTTCTAAGCTGGATTAGGATTAGGTTGGAGAGGATCTCTTCTACTGTACTGCGTACATTTTAATAGGAGGATGAGAAACTGGAAGGCTCTAATTTCTTTATTAATTTATTAACTTTAGATTTTTCCAGTGATGGGGCTCACCGTGTCCTTTTCCTTTCATTTGTTTATTTTATTTTTTTCTCAGTTCAGGCTGAGACTTAGTACTTGATCTTGCCACGTTTGTGACCGTCCAACTGGGATGAGTGTCCTGAAAAGGGGGTTAGTACTGTATTTCAGGCTGTCAACAAATTTAATGTGTCTGCGTTTATGAAGTCTGTAACTGTCGGTAAGTCGAGAGAAGTGTGTAGGAGGTCCGTTTTGGTTTTATGTAATGTCGTGTGATTTACTATGCATTGCAGTACACCATTCTAGAACTGTTGGAGCTTTTTCTCCGTTGCAGGCGAGATGTTACCTAACAATGTTGCTCCGTAGAGGAGCGCCGGTCTTAGGATGCTCTTATAGATTGTCAGTTTGAGGCGGAGGGATAAGTTAGGAGATGCAATCAGGTGGTTAAGTCTGTAAGACTTTGTCCGAACCGCCCTGAGTTTCTTCCTGCAGTGGTAGGCTAGGTTCAGGTATCGGTCAAGGGTTACACCTAAGTAGACTATGCTGCCCGCTGGTTTGTTTTCTCGTCCCGCTGCCCTATAAACCTTAGGGAGAGCACGGCACTTTTTCCCCTGAAAGGAGAAAATTATGCAGTCAGTCTTTTTAGGATTTACTGAGATGTTGAGTCCTTCTAGCTTCTGTGTGATTTTCTCACAGACCTCCTCCGCCTGCCGTAGAGCTCTCTCTGCGCTGATCGGGCTGCTGTAGATCGCTATGTCGTTCGCATAGGCAGCTACAATAGCTTTTTTTTAGTTGGCTCCAACAGTTTCAGTTGTATATATTGATAAAAGTACTGGAGACAGCACAGATCCCTGATGTACTCCGCAGGTGAATGCGTTGGCTTCTGATGATGTTTCGCCGATACGGACTGTTATCGTTCGCTGTTGAAGAAACGATCGTAGCACCGAGTAGAGCTGTTCCGGAAATTCGTTGTCCTGCTACTGGCTATGGGACACTGAGTCAAAAGCTTCCGTGCAGTCTATGGAGATCATAGCTGCCGCTTCGTTCTTGGCAGTGCACTGGCTCACTTTCGCATGTATCTTCGCCAGGTGATGATCCGGCCAGGGGTCGGCGTGATAGGCTGTTTGCTCCGGTGGGATGAGTGCTATCTCTGAGCAATATATCTTGAGATAATTGAGTACAATTTTCTCAAAGACTTTGCCCAGATGCTTCTTATGTTTGAGTTGAGGACAAAGAATAGCTCTCTTCCAACTCTCAGAATAAAATATCTTACCCTGAGGCAAGTATTGTATAAATTGGTCAAATGAGCTATTCCTCTTCTTGGGAGTTGCTTCTGCAATATGGTTTGTATCCCATCGTGGCCTGGTGCTTTATTCCCCTTCGTACAACGGAGAACCGCCTTCAACTGCTTCGGAGATACAAACATATAGTTGTTCCCTGTTTCTTCGATGATTAAGTCAGTTTTTGTAGGGTCTGTTCTTCTAGTGATGATTCCACCATAGTGTCTTCTTCTGTCTGCCACCTTCTACTGTCAACAGTTTGTCCCCGTCTTGGAGTAGTGTGGTGTAGTGCAGGTCTGCTATTTCTATGGACGCTACTTTTCATCAACCACTATAAGTTTTGATATACAGGAAGGCACTTCCTGCAGGGTATGACTTCTACTCTGAATGATAAAACTGCTCAGCAATTCATTTTAACTTAGTGACAAATAACTCCGACAACAATTATAACACTTTATCAAATTCGTAATTTCTATAAGGCAAATAATAGTTATTCATAACAATACATAATCAGGATAAAAGGATAAAAGGCGAAAAAAGAATTTGAGTTATACTGTTTGAACTGTTAAACCGAGAAAAATTGAAATTTCCATTCTCCTTCACATCCACGATTCATTAATGTCTGAGATTCTGTTGTAAGCAAAGCTTAAATAATCCATATTAGTCCTGAAGAATGTTAAAAATAGTTCCTTAAACTATATAAATATGTTATAATTAAAACTAACTTTATCACAATTATATTAGACACTTGAAATAACCATCCTAACTTTCCAAAATTAATTTTTTTTTTTTTTTTGTTTTAGGTAAGACATTTTTAAATCGGCCTTCAACAAAACTGTAAGCTGTATATATATATATATATATATATATATATATATATATATATATATATATCTATATATATATATATATATAATTCCATTCCTACCAGTAGTAAAAATTGTTTTTATAGTGATGTTAATTACTTTCGCTTGTCTAGGGTGTTCACGGGTTTAAATGGGCAGATTTTAATTATCTATATTCACTGATAAGACCTGGAATAAATTATTTAAGTAAAATTGAAAATCTTATCTTGAGTGGATTAATTACTTTTATTAACCATTAATAAACCTTTTATCATTTATTTGAATTTAAATATGGATCAACATCAGGAAATCAATAAATAAGGCAAAATACATTTTGCTAACATTGATTTATTATTAAACCCAATTGACAACAATAAAATAAACATGTATGAGAGGAAAATAGTTGACTGGATGATCAATGTAGAAAGGAGATAGTTGGGGGGTGCAGTAAAAAAAATACACTGAATAAGTACTAGACTTATAATTATGTGCCGACGTTTCGACCTACAGTGTAGGCCATCTTCAGGGCTATGAGAGAGAAACAAACAGAACAAAAAATATAAAAATGTACAGTAATAATAATATGGTGACAAGTAATGTAGAAAATTAGATTAAAGATAACGAATATTAAATGTAGATAGAAATGGAAGGTGTCTCGTAGAATGACAGGTAGAAATGTAAAAAAATGAAAAGTATGGAACTGTATGTACAATAATTAATGTGAATAATAGTATTACTATTGTACAGTAACAATTGTGTACAATAACTGTTTGAAAAAAAGTTGATAGGATTAATAAATTTGAAAAATTAAAAAATTAAAAATAGTGCTTAAAAATATGAACTCTTGATTACCAACATATGATGGATGCCAAAATGATAAGGGGGAAATAGGAAAATAGATAGTGTGAAGAATGGAGAAAGGCTAAAGAGAAAAGGATATAATAAATAAAATGTAAAGAAAAGACGTACCGATTTAGAGAGAGAAGCCGTTTGGTGCAACGGCTGGCTAACAATGAAAAAAAACCGTTACGGAGTAAGGCGGAAGAGTTAGCAGCGATCTCTAGCGGCCAAAAAGGTAACTATAGAAGGTAACCATACTGGAGTATAGGAAAAATGTGGGAAAATGAATAAATGGATAAAATTATATTGACAAGCCAAACATGAATGAATAAATGAGAAAAGTGGAAAGATAATACCAAAAAAATATAAATGTCAATATTGTGATAACAAAGGAAACATCAGTGAACAGTGACGAAGTAACAGAATTTAAGATTTTTTAAATATTAAATTAAAAATTTGGGAGTAGGTAGAGGAAAGGTGATGTGAGTCAGTCTTAAGATTGATAGTGGAGGAATCTAAATTTATGTGGATAGCTTCAGAGAGGATGCGTTTATCATGGTTAGGAACAGTAGCTAGGATAGACGTATTATCAAAATCAAAGGTGTGGTTTAAAGAAAGGGTATGTTCGGAGAGTTTAGAGGAGGTATGGTTATGGGAGGAAATGGCATATTTGTGTTGGGTAATACGGTCTTTAAGGAAGTTTTTGGTTTCACCTATATAGGAAAAGTTACAATTAGTAGTAGAGCAGGGGATACGATAAATGACATGGGAACGTAGTTTGAGGGGAATAGGATCTTTGATACGGGTATAAATATGGGAAAATTTGTTATGGGATTTAAAGGCAATACGTAAATTAGGGATAAAGGAACGTAAGTATTTTTGAATGTTATTAGAGAGGGAGGGTATATATGGCAAGGATCTGTATATAGGGATAGATGGTGGATGTGGAGATCAGTTGGGGGTGGGGGGGTTATAGTAGTCATGGATGAGTTTATTAACAATATAGGGAGGAAATTGTTTTTTAAAAGGATTTCTTTGATACAGTGGGTGTTGGTTTTATGGATGTAGGGGTCAGAAAAGGATAGGCCGCGGTGAATGATATTTTTAGCGACGTTAATTTTAAGGTGGTGCTGTAAGATTTTGTCATTTAATTCTCCTGATTCTCTAGGAAAGGTTACACCATCCGGTCCCTGCTTCCAGGCCTTTTATTAAGGAATGACTATATTCTTCTTAGAAAACTGACTCGTTCATTAGACGACAGTTGCGTCACGTTTCAATGTATACATATGTATGTATGTATATTTTTAGATAATGATAATATCAAGTCTAGTCTTCAATTATTTTGTAAACTTTCTTAAAATGTTTTACCGTAATGAAATCACTTTAGTAACTCTATTCATTGAAAACATTTTGGTGTTTTATTAAGTCTTTGTCTTAACAGTGGTCCAACCAAAACGCACGATGTTAATTGTAAATAAAACAAAAAGTTTTCAGAGAATTATCTTAATAATTTTTATTATGATAGAAGGATCTATTACAATTTTCTGTGAAACAAATCATCGGCTAAATATTCACCACGGCTTCGGTGGCATACTTCCATGCGATGGTCCATATTTTCAATGACTCTGAGACATAATTTAGGTTAAATGTCGTTAATGTACCAAATTAGATTATCCTTTAGCTCTTGAATTGTTTTTGGCTTATAGACGTACGCTTTCTTTTAAATATCCCTAAAGAAAGAAGTTCAAAGGTGTCAAACCACATCATCGTGGCGGCCAATTAATATCGCCACGATATGAGATAACACGACCATTGAATTTCTCGCTCAAAAGAACCATTGTTTCGTTGGCTATGTGGCAAGTGGCACCATCCTGTTGGAACCACATATAGTCCAGATCCATATCCTCAATTTCTGGCCACAAGAAGTCCGTTATCATCTCGGAATAGCGAACACCATTCACGGTAACTTCTTGGCCGACCTCATTTTCGAAGAAGTACAGCCCATTTGATGACGCCACCGGTCCATAAACCGCAACAACAATCACTCTTTGAGGATGCATCGGCTTTTCAACTATCACTCATGGATTCTCATTTGCCCAAATGCGGCAATCCTGTTTGTTAACAAATCCACTGAGATGAAAGTATGCCTCATTGAAGAAAATATGGACAATCGGATGGAAGTATGCCGCCAAAGACGTGGCGAGCATTTGACCGATATTTTGTTTCACACATAATTGAGGCGCTTAGTATCAAAACCAGTGCGATCCATTTCATACATTTTTTCAGAAGAGCCAAAAAACGTTTTAAAAATTCATAACCATGTTTTGGAACATTTTATACAAATTTTTGCTTCAGACATGTCAAAAGTAGGTTGTTATTAGATCAGTAGAACTATTGAAGTCAATTCGCGGGGTTCATAATGTATTAAAATTTTTAATTTTAAATGCGAATTTAAATCAGTTTCCCAAAGTAAGGTGACTGGAAAATAATAACACACGCTTTAGTGAAAAAAAAATCGTCTTTTTAAAAATTAATACTAAAGTAATTATTAATTATTATAAAAAAAAATGATTATAAGACAAGGATAAAAATTAGTAGGTATTTATTATTAAAATAAAAATCAATTGAATTGCTATTTTATAAAATTATATAATATTAAGAAGAATAAAATTGTTAAATAAAATTATTTGTAAAAATGTCTTCATTTTCGCTTACATTAGAATCATCAACAGTGGGTTGTATTCCGTTTTTGATTAACCCTGGCAGCGCCAAAGTAAGCTTGGATAGAACTGATTGTGTTGCACAACACCTACTCTGTGGCCAATTTTGTAAGGGATGGATTAGATCCATACGGCTTTTAAACTTTCAAAACACATTAACAACATTTTTTTTATAAAAATGGGATCGAACTGATTGATACTGAACGTCATAGTTCCTACCATCATAATAAAAAATATTATCTCTGAAAGCTTTTTGTTTTATTTACAATTAACATCGTGCGTTTCAGTTGGACCACCCTTTGTATCAAAAATATGTTTGAGCGTGTCGAGAAATTCAATTACGATAATTGGAACTCATTTATGATATGACATTAAAGGTCAGACAGTCTCTTGAAGCATTTAAAAATAAATCGTAATATATTCGTTCTGAAAAAAAGATGAGCGTTCTAAAGAATATAGGCGATTATAGGAAGTCGTTATAGGAAAGTCGATTATAGTAATCGACAATGAAAAGTAAAGTATTCCTAAAAAACGAATTAGTGTGAACCGGATAATTAATGGCCGGGATGATAAATGGGAGGATTGCGTAAAGACTTCCTCCACAATTCCTGGCATTGGTGATGTTATTAAACACTTGCTGGTATTGGCTTCGAGTCTTTGGTACCCTTACCTCTTTTATTATTATTGCAATGTTTAATGTATTTCATTGCTTATTTTTTTCACGGAACGCGGAATATCATTATTTTCACTTCTTTTTATACCCGTTCTCTTCTTCCTTCGTTCTTCCTACCTTTGCCTCATTCTTTCCTTCTTTCCTCCGTCTACGCAATTCCTTTTCCTGCATCTCTCTTTCCCACAAGGATCTTAATTTCTTTTAGTGTTTTCACATAGTCATCCCTATCGAAAGAGCCTTGGTCTGTTATTTTCAGTCTCAGTTTCTTCCTTCATCTGGTTGATGTACCCCCTAGCACTCTCGTATTCTCTCATTTTATACAAGATTTTCTATTTAATCTCTTTGGGTGCATCCTAACCTTATGTCCGTAGAACCTTAATCTTTCTATCTTATGCCCGTTTCCAAATTTTTTACTTCTTTGTACATTTCCTTATTAAACGATTGCGTATTATAAGAAAAAAAATAAGTTTATTCATCTATAAATTGTAAAGAACAATTTCATTAATAAATTATATTTGGTTTAAAGATTTTATTGCTTACTTAATCAAGAGTCTCTTTATGTTAATGATCATAATATTCAGGCATTGATTTTGATTAATTCGTAAACACACGTCCACCTTAATTATTTTTTTTAATTTATTTATTTATTGAAGTAATATTTTCGTTGAAATAATCATCGTTATAAATGAATGTGTTTTTTTCACATCCTCCAAAATTGTATATACAATATAATACAAATTTATAATAAATACATGCAAATGCTTCTACATAAACAAAAGCCTTCTGTTAACTTTCGGTATTTTAAGGCGTTACAATGGCCTGAGTCCGCTGAAGGCGGTTTTACTCGAACCGGTTCAAGGCCGTTGAAGTTATACAATACAAAACAGAGAGAATGAATAAATGTGCTACAACTAGTTTACCTTCATTTAGCTTTTTTAATATTAATGTATTAAAAAAATAATTTTGTTGAATTCTGAACAACTGAATAATAATAATATATCAAGTAAATATAATCATACATAATGGCATGGGATAAAGGCAAGTAGAAAAAATATCCACTGGCATTATTTCAATAATAATTTCAGCTTTGAAGGTCAGGAAGCCATCATCTTTCAGACGCCTCGGAGGATTATTTTTGTTTCAAATCTCATTTATTTTCATAATTTACATAAATTTACTATATATACATTTTATTTACAAATCAATATATATGCATACATCATAGGTACTTCATTAACCCGGAGGTATTATAAGTATTTACAAGGTATGTGACCGCTTAAGGTGTTTTCCCTAAACCGGCACTAGGCCGCTGGCTCGATACAGTTCAAAATCGGCGAGAGACCGCTTTTCGGAGTAGGAGATAGGAAGAAAGAAGAAAGGGGAAGAGGAAGGAAGAAAAGGAAGTGGGTGATTGGACTAGAGTGTCCAGACCCCTACCCTAGGCCAATGAGAGCACGTCGACCATAGGGGCACTGCCTTGCCACCTCCCAGGTCTGGGAGGGGGGACTATATCTTTGAATAATGGGTTTTCACACGCCTTTAGCCTCTCAAAGAATTTGAGGTGCCTACAGCTAATGCAATTAATGATCGTCGGAAGTTCCTCATGAAATTTATTGCTTCGTGCTTTTTCAAGCGACGTGCCTCTCACTATGCGCCTCAGGATAGAGAACTGGAATTGTTGTAGGGCTCGGAGGTTGGATTTAAAGAGGTGCTTAAGTAGCGGCGCACCATGGAGCAGCGTGGGTCTAATGACCGATTTGTATATCTGGCATTTAAGCCGCAGCGAGAGCTGCTGAGAGCAGAGCAGACGGTAGATTATTATTATAGGATTATGACGACTTTGAAGAGATTTCTAGGTTTGAAGAAAGTGGGTTTGAGTGGGAATAAAAATTATCATGAAAGGATTGATATCGGGTTCGAGCTAAGTGAGTAACAAATGGGACATTAAGACCATTGTAGTTGAATTTATTCGTAACAAAGTGAGTATTGATGACTTTACGAAGGATTTTAGATTTGAAGGATTGGATACGAAAGGAATTCGATATTTAAATAGAGACTCAAAGCTCTACCCCGCTTAATTCGTGAACAGAAATCAATTGTGGGTAATTATCTTTAATAATTACTTTATGAAACCCAATAAAAATAAATTGTTATAGTATCTTTAGACATAGCATCCTCTTTATAATGCCATAACGTTTTATGATTGAAGTTGTGAAATATTGCCATTAAAGTTGAAGGACTCCAACCTTAAGTCTTCAAAACCACTACAGAGAATATTTGGTTCTAGAAAGAGCAAGTTCAAATTCAACTTATCAGAATAGAAGAAGAAATAATAGCATCGCAAAAATAGAAATTGTAAGCATTTCAAACTTGATGAAGATTTATAAATGTATAAATAAATATATAAATGTATACATTTATAAATAATTGGTAGATTGAAATGCTGAATGGTGGATTGCTTACGGGATTAGCGAAAGAAGCATTCGCTGAATTCGTTTATTTTTTAAAATTATTTTTCCCCAGACTTTTTACTCATTATATGATACTTCAAGCGAAATTTTGCTTCATGGGCTGGACAAGAACCTAAATCAAAAAAAACGGTAATAAAAAAAAAATTGTGTGCAGGTAGCGCTCCTTGACTTGATAAATTTACTTCAGGACATTATCAAAGGTTTCGACCAGGGCTGCTGGCTTGATTACAGATAGTGTCCTGGCTCTGAAAAAAATGCTTTGTCATTCCGAAACTGGCTTCAACAAAGTTAAAAACAGAAGACTCGCCTAAATATTTTCTGTTTTTGAATTATGTTCTACCACCAGCTATAATCTGAAACCTTATTTACTTTATTTATGTCATCTCAAAATAAATTATTAGGTTTAAGAAAGGTTAATTGCATAACCTCTGTCAGGTATTATTACGAAACATTGCCTTTGACTTAGCATTAAAAAAGCCATTTGATAAATCCTCGTTATCAATTCGGATTATTCGATTTAGAATGGTGTCAAATGAATTCAACATTCGACGATGGAACTCGCAACAAGTGCAGACAACGAACAAATAGCAAAATAAACGTAGAAAATTATTTTAATAATTTGTTAGGGAATAGAAAGAAAATACAATCCGAGAAACAATCCGATCGATAACGGAATTTCGATCAGAAGAATCCTAGTTTCTCTTAAATATTAAAAAATAATTAATTTTTCTTCGTCATTTTTAGCATCATCACTGCCAAATGAATGAAAAAATGTAATGTATATCAAAGTTCCTCTTCCTCTTGCTGCCTGCAGACCTCACATTAAAAGATAACAAACAGATAATTCACAGGTAAATGTGATTGCATTAAAAAAAAAAACTAAAGAAGATTATACTTGAAGTATCTGATAGTAAAAAATCAAAACTAATACTTCCAAAAGCGTACCAACAAAAAATGTTCATGTAAAAAGAAAATGACACAAATGCAAATAAAATAAAATGAAAATGCATGCAAAGAAAATAAAAATACAATCACACTACTTCTAAATATTTGTCTTAATAATCTTATAGATGTAGGTTAGGATTGTTAGAAACGATGGAATGACATTTGGCATAAATAAACAGAATAATAAAAAGAACTATTTCTTGTCTTAGTTGAAAAAAAAATATTCATGTAGTAGGTATTAATTATTTTTATTTATCACAGTAGTGTGATGTATATGTGTAGTAGCAATTGTATTGGTTGAAGATTTTTAATTCAGGAACGATATTTCCAATATTCCAACTACTCCTTCAAGCGATATCTAAAGTCCAGAAACATTCCTTTTCGTTAAGCAATATTCCATCCGGCGGTAATATTGCTCCTTCTTTACCTTACCCCCAAGATAATTTCGGACGTCCGCTGTCCCAAACAAAACATTTTGTGCTACTTAATATTTAACTCACTCATTTTTAAAATTTTTATATTTATTTTCTGTATATTTTTTATACCATGATTATTGGAGTTCCATATTTTCTGATAAAAAGTGCAGTGTAAACTAGTTGCAGCTAATTGTTTTAGTTGTGGTATAAACCACAAAATTAGGTATAACCGACACACGTCTTGCACTTTAACATTTCTTCTGTGATCTTTTTCTTTATTCTTACTGGTGGTGGCGACTTAAACTTTAAAAAATCTGTGTTTAAAGATTCCCTGTGCTTATAAACCGTCAGTGCAATATTTCCATCTGGTTCTACTCTGTTTACTGTATCATGTAGAGACAAAAATTCCTTAAATGATTTTGAATTTGAATTGAATTATTTGAATGAATTTGAATTGAATTATTTCCGCCATTTGGCATTTTTTGGTCTTCGTTGCCTGGATTATAAGGGGACAAAGCATTGCCACCTCCGAGGCCAGGGTGGTGGGACATATCCTTTAAAGAGTGGGTTGGCAATTGCCTTCATTAATTATATGTGGCTCCGGCTGATGAACTCTGGTACCTTAGGGAGCCTTAGTTCCTCATGGATCTTAATACCCTCGGCTCTTTGGAGTTTGGTTCCTCTGACAATCTGGCCAAGTGCAATTATTGCTAGAATAGGTTTTAGTACATTTTATATAATAAATATTGTATAAAAATTAGTAGGAAAGAATATCTAAAGAGGATCCATCGTTACTTCCTCCCATTCCTAGTAAACTGTAAGTTTTTCGCTAAAATTTTTTTTCACGATATAAAATTAAAATCTGTCTCTGTACCTCGGTGTCTCATCAAGAATTGCTTGCTTGTTTATTATCTTTTTATTACTTAAAAAAAACTGGGAAGTATTTTTTCTAAAATATTTTAAAGGTCTTTTCATAGAAATCTCTTTGCTAAAATCGTAAACATAATATATTATTTTCGAAATGACTTTTATATAATCCATTATTTAATTAGAGAATACCGAAAGATAATAAAAGGCTTTTAGTTTATATAGCAGCATTGCCTATATTTATTATATTTGTAATTTGTATATATTGTAAATTTATCTTGGAGGAATAAAAAAAAAATTGTTCTAAGTGAGATTATTCGGAGAATCCCAAAAAAAAGTAATAATGATACTTGTTTGAATTTTTGAAGAGTTAAAAATAAATGTAATATGTTTGCTTGAATAAAGTCATTAGTATATTATTCATGCGAGAGTTGTAGCTTTGTTTCTCAATACTTTCAATTTATTAATTCAATAATTGAATGTTTCGGGCGTAGCATATGTAACATTTTGATGCTATAAAATTTGGTTTCAAATTCAACACCGTTTTTTTATGTTGCGTCCATTACACTTTAAAAACGTCAATCCATCCATTGTTACATGGTTTCATCATTGAACCACCAATTTAATAAAATAACTGGTACGTTTACCAACGAAAAAAATACCGATAGATAATTTTCGCTCTTTTCCAGTACAAACTATTGATTTTTATTGAGCAACTGATGCTCTTTGGTTTCTTCTCGGAAGAAAATATAGAAATGTCGTTAAGGAATCTATAAATGACTGTGAAAGAAATCCAGGAATACGCTTCCTGCGTAAAGAAAATAGGCTTTAAAACACTACCTTGAGGTAATCCCTTCAGTTGAAAGGATGGAGAAACTGGAATATTAAGAGAATTTATCTAGATAGAAAAAAAATTGAATAAGCAAGGAAAATCAGACGGAAAAAAAAGAATACATCTATCTATCTTTCAATACAAACATGTCTTGATCAGATTGAAATAGAAATTATTCGTAAAGTATCGTTATATTAAGTCATAAATTCATAAATAAGGTTTTTCGATTAACGTTGTCTTCTTCATGTTTGCCATGAAATTAGTGAGTGATCTGAATTTCCACGATTATGTATAAGTTATTTACCAAAACCCTGTATTTTTGTCTCTGTTTGAGAACGGATATGAAAACCAGAAATCCTATAAGGTCACCCGAATATTGTTTTATTCATATTGACTGAGCCTCAGGATCTGTAAAACGTACCCTATAACAGCCGAGAGAAAAAACATGCAATACGTATAGGAAAGGGGGTCGAGAAGTAACAGTTAGTGGAGACAATACAAGTTCCAATTTAATATGATATAATAATACAAGTTACTGCGTCAATTGCCTCCCAGCCAGCCAGCACACTTCCCAATTTCTCCTTTCTCTCTCTTTTATTTTCCCTTTTCTAGATGTTAGAATTATATGTACATATAAATTTTAATATATATGCACTAGACAATAAATAATATTGTTAGTCAGGGTGTCGCACAGCACAGATCTGCTAGTAATTGTAAATCATATATATAAATACATGTATTGAATTTTTTTAAGTGAAAACTTCTTTAGCACCGTTTAGTGTCTTTTGGTAGTGAAAAAAATATGCGTTGAAGGTTAGATTACAATGATATAAGAATGATTATATTTATCAAAGTAGTCGT
Source organism: Arma custos (assembly GCA_037127475.1). Lineage (NCBI taxonomy): Eukaryota > Metazoa > Arthropoda > Insecta > Hemiptera > Pentatomidae > Arma > Arma custos. The sequence continues at coordinate 52,061,652 of CM073764.1, forward strand.
TTAATAGTAGTGCAATTGATACTCATAATAACTTAAAATAATTTACCCCTAAAAGATTTTACTTGTCATAATTGTTAATAGTCTTGTCTTATGAAAGTAAAAATGATCTAATTATTATCGATGATAATAATACTAAAAATGAAAGTATATTAATATCTATGTAAATACAAATACAAGGTATAAAGGTATAAATAATATAACTATATACTGATTATTGTTTTAATTGAATTATTGATATTTTGTATTGGGCTTGTGCAGCCCACTATAGCCTTGATTAATAAATGAACTACCTCAAAATGTATAAAATCATTGTTCGGAGTGTCAGCAATTATGAATACCAGACTAATATTTATAGTTATACCAAAGTTTCGAGTTCTCACAAAGGTTTCACTTCAGTCGGCAGTCCTCGTGATCCCCTATTTAAATCTTTTACTCCATGTCATTTTTCATATTTCATCAATCAAGCTCTCAATCAATCAAGCTCAATGGCCAAAATAGTTTCATGTATTAAAAAAAAAATAAATTGTTTGTATAAACTGCCTGGAATCATCTTAACCATGTATATTAGCTAGAACGGTAAATAATAAAAGTTGCAAGTCTCTTTCACAGAATATTTGGTTATTCTCTCTCAATTCTCAAATCTGCATTTCGATTTGACAGTTGAAAAAAGTTATTATTTTACTTATATCTTTCATGCCCTTCATAATAGTGAGAAAATGACTTTGGATCGAAGGCGAAACTCTGTGATACATACAATGCCAGTTTTGAATCGTTTCATTGTCAAGAAAGCGAATGTAGATATTTTTTTATCATTAAAGTTGTTTCTTCAACATGCCTTGATATTATATATTGGCACCTTGAAAGGGATATGGAGCGGGGACACATGAAAGGGAATATGTTTTGGAGAAAGATGTTTTTGTAAAAACATGATACTTTTGGTCCCCTTATGGAGCTATGGTCGAAGATGGTGGAGAAAGAGGAAAAGGGGGGAGGGCAAGCTACTACTAAAACTAGGCTGAAGAAGTCACTCTTGAGATAGAACCAGAGAAGAAAGGATGTACTCTGGAGACGTACAGCAAGGAGAGATCTTGCAGAAGATGGAGAGTCCCGGAGGCGACAAGAAGAAGACCGACCTGTAACCCAATCTACCCCTGTTCACAGTTAAGTTTAATTAATTTCCTGTAAGAAATTTTATGGCAATCCTTTTTATCTATTAAAATCTGAATCATTAACCTTGTTTGAAATTGAATAAATAAACGATCCTTATTGTAATTCTTTTGGTGCTTACATACCCCAGATAAACTATTTATTTATAAATAATATATTGAAGGTACAATAGATGAGTAAATTCGTAAACACAAGAACAGACAAAAACTTGGAAACGAACCCAATTAAGATAAAGGCATATAAATAATAATTTGAGTACTCATCCTAAATGAGACTCTGGCATCCCAAATATCAATATATATATATATATATATATATATATATATATATATATATATATATATATATATATATATATTCAAGATATATTAAAGAATAGAAACATTCCAATATATATATTTTTTTTTTAATTTGTTCCCCCCATGGTAACCCCACGGGACCGTTTATTAATATTAGGACATGCTCCATACTTAAGTAACCATATTACATGTCATTACATGTGATGTTAATAATTACAGATCAATTTGGTATCATAATTACAGAATACATTTTAGTAAAATTTAACAATACAAGAAATTCAAAATTTATAGTTTGACTAAATTGATAATTTCTGAGAATAAAATTAAAATTAAACTTGTAAATTATGTAATGAAAAATAAATAAATTTAACAAATATACAAATAAACAAAAATGAAAGGTTTTATGATATAAATGATGTAACTAAAAAAAAAAAAAAATCAATTCATGAGTTATACATTACGATTAGCGACAGTACTTAATAAAAATGTATACACATATATTTATACTCATAACAGTTACAATTAAAAATGAAAAAGCAGGTATCTGGTGAATTGCCCTTCTTATGTCTTAGAGCGGATCAAAATTTATGTCTTTTATAAATGATAATAAGTCAGTTTTAAATTTAGAAAAAATTAAATGTTCTGTCATTCGTATGTAAATGTCAAAAGTCCCTCGTTTGAGTATAATGTTTTTTATCAATTTAATTCTTTGTCGGTCGTATCGTGAACAGTCATATAGTATGTGTCTGAAAGTGTGGGTCTGTCCATCTTCATCACATGCGTCTGTTCTTATAATGTTAAATCTTTTCAAATACTGTTTTTTGTTTCCATGTTCTGTTAAAAATTGTGTTAGTTTGAAGTCTGAACTGTGTAATTGTTGGTAATTTTCGAGTGTTATGCGAGGAATGTATCTGTGTAGGCTGGGTGATTTTGTCGATGAAGTCCATGTAGTGTTCCATTTTTTAATTGTTTTTTCTGTCAGCTGTTTCTTGAGGTAAGATATTGGGAACTTACTGTAAGAGGGCAAGAGCTCGCTGTTGGCTGCCTCTTTGGCTAAACGGTCTGCTCTTTCGTTGCCCTCATCCCCTGCATTTGCTTTAACCCATTCTATCATTACTCTCTTTCCTATCTCCGTCAATTTTATCAAAATTAACCTAATGTTTTCTGTTAAAGGGTCGCGTATGTCAGCGTTTTTCATGGAATGAATGATGTTCTTGTTGTCAGTGTGTATTTTAATGTGCGTGTACCATAAGTCTCTGACGGATATTATATATATAATCAATAAAACCTACCCTACTAACATAAAAACATTTAAATATGTATTTACCTTCAAAGCCCATATTAAATATAGCCGCACCGGCGATTCATATTTGCATGATAATGCTCTATTGGAAGAGAGTGTATATTGGTCTAACTTCCAACTTCTTTTCGAGAGAGAAGTTATGCGCATAAAGGACCCAGGGCGGAAGGATAATATATTCAGGACCCTAGCTACGAGAGTTTTATCACAGAAGCTTAAATTTTTCCCCTCTCCTCTTGGCGCTATTACCAATGGTAATCTTAGCTCCAGGAGTAAGTAAAGTAACTATCCACTAACAGTTGTCAATCTTGTAGCTTTGCATTTCATTCATCTTCATTACAACACCCTTTCCTTCAATGAAATTTGTTGTTTCTTAAATTAGAAAATGTTATCGATTCGTAGTAATATTGTATTTCCAATAGACATTCATAAAATATAAAATGCCGGGGAGCAGTATAACTTCATTAAAAAGCGAGGTATTTTTAATAAAACTAAAGGCTGCATAAAAACAATATAAGGATAAAAAATAATCCAATTTTAGATAAATTAACACCAAGGATAGTGCTAAAATCATTTTCACCAGTTCAATTCAACTCATCTCTTCATAGTTATTAACTACTTTTAGCAATAAAACTACGAACACAAAAACTACTAGAAAAAACTCTCTTTCTCTATCTATCTCTCTATCTCTCTATTGTATTATTATTACGTGGCACTACAACTCATGATAGATTTGGGCCTCCTCCTTAAGTATCCGCCATTGGGATCTATCTTGTGGAGTACTTCTCCATCCATTTCATATACCAAGGAGGCTCCTCTCATCAGTTGCCACTCCTTCCATCCAACGTAGCTTCTGATGTCCGGCTCTCCTATTGCGAAGCAGATCTTTTTCGGATTTTCTGTTTCACTCATCCTTCAGCAATGGCTCGCCCAACTTAGCCTCCAGAACTTAATGACCCTAACCACATCATTATCAGCGAATAGAACATACAGCTCCCGATTCTTCCTACTCCTCTTCATGTTTTCCACGGAGAATAACTTATTCGATGCTCATAAGGATTAGTCAATAAATAAGAAATAATATTTTGGTGACGTTTCCAGATTTTATTGTTCTCATATCCACACAATAACAGAGAAAAGCATGCTTTTATTGAATTTAATAATATCACCTGCTAATCTCAAGATTACCACTAATGATAACCAAAAATTTAAGAAGACTTTGCTAATACATAAAAGTAAAATAAAATTGTAGCGTATTTTATCTAATACTGTACGATATTTTTATTATCCTTGTTTTTATATATTAGTTTGGTAACCATATTGAGTTGGAAACTGCTAATTTCATGTTGTGTATCAATGTGTATACAAATTGATTAATTTACAGGCATTTCCAAAGTTTTCATGATAGTAACCAATGTACAACAAGACGGAAGAGAAGATACTCTCTCTTTTCAATTTTTTCAGGGAAAGTAAGACTAAAATCTACCCAATCTGTAAGTAATATGCCTCACTATTACTTCAGGTTACCCGATTGAGAACCCCAAAATCCATTTTAGAATTTAAATGGGAGTGGGTTCAGAGTGGAGAGAGTGTTATCTGAGACACCCTGAATAATATATTCCTTGGTTACTATATCTTAGTAACTTAGTAATTACTAAGCCTCAGAGGCAAGGCGACAGGAAAATTGCCATTCTGGAAATCAATTCGTTAATAATTCATGCCTTGCTCCTATTTTCATCTTAAATCAATATAATGAATAAATCAGAGGCTTAATTCGCTTAGAGACTCTTGTGATTCATCTCGGTCAATAAGAGATTTATTCAGAGTGAATTTCATGTTTTAATAGAAACAATGATAATTGTGAATGATAATAAAAAAAAGTAATATAACAGCTGTTATATTTGCTCCACTGCCCGAACTATGATCTCAAGAAAAAGTCGGATCTTTTGATCAAAATAATATTTAAATAATGAAATAGGATGCCACCCTAAGATCGTTATATTTGAAATATGGTAATTCTGTATCATTAATGAGTATATCCTTCTCTTCTCCAATGGTTGGCTGACTAGGAGATGTTTATTAAATAAAGATCCTTTTTCATCTAAGTGAATAACATTATCATTCATCTAATTGTACAGATACCGGGTAAGCTACTTGCTCAATGACCCTTACCCTATTTATTTAGATATTCCTAACTTTCCAAATAGTGTTGATTATAGCACAGCCGATGAAGTGTATTGGTCTCCCAGAGCTTGTAATGAGGCCACAACCGTTATGCAGGAAGGTCTTTCAGGCAGAGATCACTCTCGATCGCCAGGCATTCTCAGTAATTCAGGATAAGTTTATAGACACGTTTAAGCTCCAAAAACAGTGATAGTCTGCATGAGATATATCATAAGAATGTGTGATAATCAGTAGAAATCATTCCTCCGACAATTTAATGGACAATCTATTGACGTTGAAACTACTAAATCATCAAAAAATCGAAATAGTCTTCTCTCAACTTTTTCCTTAATATATTCGTCCTCAATTCATGTTTGTGGCGATCGATTCTACTGTTCAAAATTTTGTAAACCAATGTGGAATTGTTTTTTTACTAATACATTCTAACATAAAAGCTTGATAAACATTCCTTGCTGTTTGGTTAGATGTCTTTTCAACTTTTGAAGAAGAAAAATTGAGTTGAAATGAAACCACAATCAGTATCTTTATTGGAAAAACAAACATATCGGTTACTGTTCATAGAGGATTAAATTTTATTTATTTTTAAGGTGGTAATTATTTGAATAAGAATCAACAGAGTATGCATTAATCCTCCGCAACATTTAAAATTTAAGCAACCGATCGTATCATTACTTGACAATAAATATTGCTATGTATTGGCGGCACCATGAAAGGGATGCGGAGCGGGGACACATGAAAGGGAATATGTTTTGGACAAAGAATAGATCTTTTGGTCACCCTTTATGGTCCAAGATGGTGGAGAAAGAAGAAAAGGGGGGGCAGGCAAAATGAGGCTGGGAGTGCCTCTCTTGAGACGAAGGTGGAGCAGGAAGGAGCATTCTGGAGATAGAGGCAGGGAAGGAAGGAGGTGCTCTGGAGACGAAGGTGGAGCAGGAAGGAAGGAATCTGGAGATGTACAGCAAGGAGGAGAGATCTGGCAGAAGATGGGGAGTTCCCGAAGCGGCAAAGCGAAGACTGACGTATAACCCAATCTACCCGTGTCCACAGATAAGTTTAATTTATTTCCTGTAACGTATTTTATGGCAATCCTTTTTATATATTTAAAATCTGAATCATAACCTTGTTTGAAATTGAATAAATAAACAATTCTTATGGTAATTCTTTTGGTGCTAAAATACCCCAGACACACTATTTATTTATAAATAATATATTGAAGGTATAATAGATTAGTAAATTGGTAAACACAAGAGCAGATCGTTGGAGAGGAACCCAATTAAGATAAAGGCATATAAATAATAATTTGAGTACTCATTCTAAATGAGACTCTGGCATCCCAAATATCAATATATATATATATATATATATATATATATATTCAAGATATATTTAAGAGTAGAAACATAGCAATACATATGGTCCCATCAATTTAGATATTATGAAGTTTTATAACTTGATGAACTATTGAGATGTTAGGCTGCCCTCGGATTCTGGATGAGTATTTGTAGGGTGAAGGGAATTTTTAGCTTGGTACTTATTCAATTCAAACATCCTGCAGTTTGAGAATGTAGTACAGAATTATTACTAAGTTTTAGGCCCAATAAGAAGTTTAAATAAACATATAAACACGTATATCCGGCCAGATATGTATTATGTTTTTTTTTCTGTTCATGTTTGTTACTCTAAAGAGACTTACTCGTAGTCCCTGAGTAGAGTAACTTTTCTGTTCTATTATTTCCTATTCTACATAGGAAGTAATTTACTTTGTCTTATGAGAAAAGCTTCATCTCTTGCTGTTGTCTTTCTTTTTCTTCCAGATTCCCCTTTTTGGTTCACCTCAATCGTCCCAGTTACCCTTTTCTGGTTCAAAACCTTATTAACAGCTCCCAAACTCACTCCACAGACCTTATATCTCTTTAAGTCATGTATGTTCACTCAAAGTGCTCTTAGTTCGTTTTTTCGGAGGAATATCTATCTTCAAAAATAAGAAACAATAAACTTTAGTTAAGTTTACGTCTGCAAAAAAACTGTAGTTCTAAAAAATAACAAAATTTATCGCGTCTGTAGCTTTGTTGTACCTCGTAACTCACTGATTGACAAAACATTAACACAAAATAGCCACCATTTTGAAAAATAAACGTGTTGCCAACTACGAAAAAGAAAAAAGAAACTTGTATTATTATCACGTGTTCACAATAATTCGCACAGTAGTGTATAAACAGTCCAAAAAGTTATCCTGAATAAGTTTTGCAGGCAAAACCTTCTACCCCACTTTTTGCAGTTCAGTTATTAATACAATTATTTATACTTTCTAGGTACAGCCCCAATATTGTATTTTTTTTTTTATATTTACCAATTTATTTTTCTTGCACGCCCCACATGGTACTACAATGTAAATAATACCGTACTGTTTACAACACAGTTTTGTTCCTCGAGAATAATTCCTTATTTTAAAATATGTAGTCCTTAATGAAACTCATTAGTGGCGCATACTCTGCAACCGTTCTCCATATACATCTTATTTAAAACATTCACGATTTTTCCGTATTTCGTCTTCGATTTTTCTGGTGATTTTTCCTTTTCCCGAAAAACACTTTAAAGTTTAGAAAAATTAATATATTTCCTTATAAGAGTAGTTGAAAATGAAATAATTTAGTTAACAAAAACAAATGGTTGAACAATCATATCCCATTCATCTATTACGTTTATTAAAGTTTTTGATTTGTCAAAAAATAATGAACTATCATCTAAAGAAATACTAGGAAATATAGAAATAATTATTAAGAACAATTACCGTGTGAATTGAAAAAATAACAGTGATTAAGAAAATTTAGCAAGAACCGTATTACCAGTTCTTATAAATAACATAAATGCATTTTGATTGACTGCTCCCATTATATATATACAAAATTTCTGTATGTATGTGTCTGTTATACTGGTTAGAGCATTGTGAAATTAAATAACGTATAAGAAAACTGATGTTACTAGACTGACAAGCGCTTGAGGTGTAGACCAAGGCGTCAAGAGTGATCTGGCAGATTCGGGCTTGGGTAGTAATAATAATATAATAATAATAAATTCTTTATTGGCTTTAATGTATAACATTGTAGCCATTGAATCTGGCCCACTTAGTGTTAATTTTTAGTAATTAGTATATCCTCACTTAATTACAGTTATTTTTATTTACAGTTATATAATATCTACAATATGTAAATATTTTACAATAATTAAATAATCAACACTCGTTTAATTAATAAATAAACAAAATTTTTAGTCAGAACAGTATCAATTATAACAAAAGAATAACAATATTCCAAACAAATAACGCAAATAAGGCATATACCTAAGGAAATAGATAAATAAAATACAATGGAATTAAAGTATTTAGGTACTAACCCGCTGATACTTTATTGCAACAGTTATCTTATTCTTTCTATACATTACAATCAAGGTATTGTAGAAGTACCCGAAACCATAAACCACAATTAAAGCCCGGATTCCGAATTTTTACATATAAACTGAAGATAGAAAAAAATGTTGTTTAATTTTTCCACGCTGTCCATAGTGAGTGCATTTTGAAGTGATAATTCATCCTCATGCTGGACAATATATTTTTGTAGAACTTGTTTCCGTGTGTTAACAAAAAATTTACAATGCAATATTATATGTTTCAAACTATTGAATATGATCCCATGGCACCACTGACATTTGTCATCAGTTCTGAGAACACAGGATTCGGGTTTGGGTAGTAGTCCGTGGTCATAATTTTTTCCGAATACCTTAATTAAATTAATTTACCTTAAGTAAATTATCCGTGCAGCTTATTTTGGCTTTATCGATACAAATATGGTGTTCTGAAAAGCTAAGCAGTGTTATGAAAAAATGATTGATACTAACAATTAAACGTAAAGCTACTTTTTATTTTTATCAAAGCTATTTTAAACATCTATATTCTCATTATCCTCTTAAATTCTAATTAATCAGGATTTGACTTTGTTCAGAGTAGTTACCGATTAAAACGAATACAATTGACATTATCTAATATACAGTGCACATATTATACTATCCGTTCCATTCCTAATATTTTAGTCGTACTTGGACACACACGTGTAACAAGTTATCATAGTTGAAGTTAACGAGTATCGCCTTCTCCACAGGATAAAGTAAAAGGAGAAGGCGGAAGTGCGTGAACAAAAGACATATATTGAGGATAAAATAGTACAAGAAGGTCCTGTGGGAGATTCCCTGTCCAATGGTTTCGCATCCTATTTCCAGCCGCCCAAGGAGTCCTGTCCGACTCTTCCTTCTTTCTTCCCTTGGGGTACTCAGTGGTTTACCTTATTTAGGGCTCTTGTATTTTGTGTTTACTGCGATAGGATATTGGATAGCCTGTATTTAGACTGCTGATGTGAGATGTCTTCTATCGGGAATGGAATGAACTTAATCACCGTATTCCTATGTTCTATTTTTATCAGTAGCTAATATTCCTGAAGATGTAAATCACTGACCCAACGATAATATCTATTAAATTTGATTGTAGTGCTATAAAAACTATGTTTTATAAACATTATTTATATTTACCGATAATTTCACGTTTGTTAAAAGGGTTTTGTTTGTAATCAATTTTAACTATATTTAATATATGAAACGAAGCAGGTCGTGTTTTTCATCAATTACTAGACGGAAAGTTAGCATTTTCAAGCTCTAAAACCAGTTAGTTATGTGGTTTGTGTCAAATATTTACACAAATAGTTGCACACAAAGCCAAATAAATTCTTTATTTATTTTGGGATACATCCCTTAAGAATAAAAATACAGGTTTCTATACAAAGTTATATTATGTCTTAGAGTATATTAATACTGGGTATTATTATCTCTTCTTAAATGAGAAAGAATTAATGAGAAAAAAGAGTTGCTAATCACCTCCAGGGATAACCTTTAAAAAATAAAAATAAAACACAGTACAAAAAAAGTAACAGAAATAATATTACAAGAATTATATATAGAGAAACAATAGATAATTATATATGTCAAGTATATATGTCAATGTCAAGTAGAAACTAAGAAAGCTGAAAATGAAGCAAAAATATGAACAATATCATCCACTATAACTTGTTTTTAAAAATATCTAACTGGATGAGTGAAGCGTCGATAATATATATATATATATATATATATATATATATATATATATATATATATATATATATATATATATATAAATAATGATATAAATATACTTTTATATAAATAAAAACACATCATTCATTTATCAGTTAGAAAATTATGATATAAATATACTTATATATAAATAAAAATACATTTATCAGATAGAAATTTTTAATCTCAGAACTGGACATGGTATTTCCGATTTTTGGGGAATTTTAAGGATATAAGGTGATTGCATATACGGGATTTGAAGGTTGAAAGATTATTGGAACGACGAATGGAAGAAGATACAGAGTTCCAAAGGGCCGAGGATCGGATAAGGAATACTCTATCAAAAGCAGTTGTTCAATGGGATGCTGTACATAGTTCTGAGAGCCGAAAACGAAAACGGGTGTTAAGGGAGTGGACCGAGGTTTTGAATTTAAGAGATCGGAGATGTATGATGGTCGGCGGGATTGGAAAACTTGGTAAAGTAAGGTAGCCTAGGAAGTACTTACGGCGATAGGAAGGGTAAAGTCACTTCAAATCTTCGTAATATCGGGTGATAAGGGCGTCTCTCGGGGTCCCAAAGATGAAACGAACGAAGCAATTGATAACCGTTTTAGTTTTGCATCGAGATCTTCAGTGACACCTCCATATACTGTACAGCAATAGTCCAAAGGGGAAAATTAAGGAAGTAACTAGAAGTCCGTAGGTTTCAAATGGTAACAGCTGACGAAGGTGTTTCAGGCGCTTTAAGGTGGAAAAGGTACGACGGGAGATATCAGAGATATGGTTTTTCCATCAGAGGGTTTGGTCAAAATATTCCAAGGTTTTTGACGGTTGGGTAGAATTTGATGGGACAACTATTTAGAAGGAGAACTGGGTTATGGGGAATAGTTTTATGGAAGTAGATCGATCCTATTATTATTGCCTTGGTTTTCTCCACATTAAACTTTAACTTATTATTTATGACCCACTGATTTATTCGATTCAAATCATCTTGGAGTTTTTCCGTGGGTAGTGATAGGTCGGAAGGTGAAAATGGCTAATATATTTGAAGATCATCAGCGTAGATATGTTACTGGGAATGGATAAGAGGTGGAAGGTCGTTTATACAAATGGAAATTAGGGTGGGGGATAGTGTTGAACCCTGCGGATGGAATACCACTGGCCAGAGGAAGGGCCATGGAAGGAGGTTGACCTGGGACCAGTCAATAGGGAGCGATCTGAGAGGAATGACTTGAACCACCATAGAGTACTGTCGGATAGAGGTAAGTTACAAATATTGACGAGGAGGATATTGCGGTCTACTGTGTCGAATGTGTTGGAAAAGTCTAGAACGATAAGGATAGTCAATTTTTGGGCTCCAATGGCAGTATGGAGATCATGGGTTATTTTGAGGAGAGCGGATTGAGTTGAGTAACCTGGTCGAAAGCCGGATTGGAGAGGGTTAATGAGGGAATGTTCTTCTAGAAAATTGGTTTTGAACTAGGCGTTCTAATGGTTTTGAGAGGTTAGAGATGAGGGAGATAGGGCGGAAGTCATTTGGAGAGAAGGGATTTTCAATTTTATTTAACGGACGCACAAAGGTGGTTTTCCAACCAGTGGGAAATACGGAGTTATTTAATGAAAAACTGTAGATATGATATAATACAGGCCCCCCTTTGAAAAAGTACGGGCAGGGAAGATATCGGCCAAGAGTAAGACAAGGAAAGCAGAAGAAGCGCCACCGGTAGTGAGATCGAACAGCTTTACCGCTCTAGCTGGAACCTACGGAAAATAATGGAGCTATCACCTATAGTGATAACTGTTCCACAAGTTCTGACTATAAAAAATATACAACACAAAGTATGCCACGTCAATAGATGTATATTCACGGTTGTGAAATAGATCCCAGAAAAGGAAATCAACTGTGTAAGATACAGCGCCTCACATAACATTTCTGAATGTCCGCAACTAGACGAACCGAAATGCTCGAATTGCGAGGGAGCGCTCGTCGCTTCTTATAGATAATGCCTCCATAGGAAAAAAAAATAAGTTTTTTTTTGTGTTATCATTAACTGCATCCTCTGACCAATTCAACCAATCATTGAATTATCCAGTCAACAATTTTCCACTCAAACATCTATTTTTTTATATGAAAATCTATATTTATAATTTAGTTAAAATAGTTCACATAAATTTAAAATAGATTTTTAAAAAGAATAATTTACAAATTAAAAAAAATACGCGATGAAAAGTATCAGCAGAGAGCGATTAATTGGCAAGAACACATTTAAAATCCATTAGAAATGGAAAGGGATAAACTCCAGTAGCGTATCGGAGCTAACACACACACTTTTTTTTTTTAATTCCTCATTAATTCAGATTATTTTTAAAAGTGATATATGACAATGTTCAAGAAAAAAAATATAACATTGTGATTATGTGAACTTGTCATTGTATTATGGAAGCTTTAAAAAACTGGAAGGGTGTTTACTACATACAAGACTCTTTTATTAATGCGAATTTATGTTTAGTTGAAATACTACTTATTGATAATGTGTATTATTTCTAAATTGATATCATGAAGCTGGTCAACATAATTGCTTCTTTAGAAATCTGCTACTTAAGCATACTATAAAATAAGCCTCTTTGATAAGCATGCGTAGTAAATAAAAGTTATTAGAAATATGATGAGTAAACATACTGTCAGTATGGGTAAACATATTATTTAATAAACCCTAATATTATTTACAGCACCATTACATTAGGGAGTACTCTAGAGCTCCCGCAGGGGTATTCTGTAATACATAATTTTAGTAATGCTTACATCCATTTAAATAATTATTCCCTCGTTAAACAAGAATATGGCTAAGTTCGTGTCGCACATGTTCTTTCTTGTTTGTTGTTGGGGGGGGGTCCAAAGTTTATTGTAATTAGCCCCTCTTACAAGAACTAACCACTTCAACCTCACTCCCTCCCCAAACAGGGAGTTAGGGCTCACTACTTTACTCAAACTGCTTTGTAATTAGAACAATCTTATTCCTACTGCGGGCTTAATCTACTTCTAAGGTTAGTGCTGTATGCTAAGTCCTTTCCTAATGCTTAGTTAACTTGAAATAATTTCATACACAACATTATTATTGTCACGTATCGTTCCTCTAAAATAACAAGAACGTTACTCAAAAATTGGTATTTATGAATTAAGTCTCCTGTAGCAGTTGTACTGGTTGAAGCTTTTTAAATCAGAAACGACATTTTCGATATTCAATTCCCAACATTTTTTTTTTAATAAAGTCATATTTTGAGTTGTATGATCTTTGATCTCGAAGTTTAATGATATGAGTTAAAACTAAACTACTTTCAAGCTTTTAAAAGCTGAACACCCAAATTGGTACAAATATAACAGACAGAAATATTACCGCATAATCCGACAAGGAGACTGAAACGTTTCTGGAGGAGGGATCTACTACAGAGAGATGAACCACATCTTCAATGGGAGGTCTATGTAACGCTGTCAAGAATAGCGTTGTGGCTATCCAATAATTCAAATAGCCACCAGGAGTTTTATTCAGAAACGATCTTGTGCTTGGGGAATATGAAATTTATGTCCGAATAGCTATGATTCTTGGATCTAGCTCACTTTATCGCTATCCTAGAACCTGAGTGTACTTAGGTGTGAACCCCCTCTAGTCCGTTTGTGCTTGCAAGTTGTCCCCATCTTTTAGCCAAAGTTCTTATTTGTTGAAAAGAAAAATTGTATATTTGAAATATACTTTAATATTTAAAAAAACACCAAAAGGTTTGTGACAACCTCAGCAGTTGCCCATGCGATTTTTAAACGTTGAAAAAATCCTGGGTTATAGAGTCTTCCAGAAGTGACACAAAATGGGGTTCACAGGCTTGTGAAAAGTCAGGCAATCATTAAAGATTCCCATCCAGGAAAAACAAAATTCTGGATTCTCTAGCAACGTCCGATTAGCATGCCATATCAGCATAAAGCAACTTTAAATGAATAAATAAAACACAAAAAAAACAAAGAACAGACATTATTGTAGAAAATGGTTTTCAATTTTTGTTTTAATCTAGGTGCTACGGTTCGTTATATCAACAGAAAACTGAGAATCTGATATTTTTCTTCGCCTGTTTATCTTTACTTTTAGATACAAGGACTTTTAGTGTGTTTACCTTTAAACTACTTCAAACAATGGCCTGAAGTAAATTTAACCTTCTATCAACATTCTCAGTGTAGCAGTAGATGGCCAAGACTACATTTGCAGTATTCTCTTGTAGTAGAGTGCTGAGTAGAAGAGCTTCCAGATAAAAGTTGGATTGTGTTTTTGCAGCTGTCAATTCTAAAAGCACTTAAACTAGCGCAGTCGTCAATAGAACAATCAATAATAGTTTGCTATGTCTCTCTAGGTCCTCTAAAAACCCAATTAAAAGACTATTTATTACTTTTTTGTTTTATACGCCCAATCATTTATTTTATATATAAATTAACACAAACAAACCTTGGCAGATAAAATCAGAAACTTTTTGTGACATTACAATTGGGAAATATTATGGAAATATTCATGCATGGTAGAGGTATTATGTATAAGATTTTATACATAAGAAAGATAAAGGAGGACAGAAAAACGAATCTGCTGACAGATGAAGCACTTCATCTTCCTGGCGCGATACCGCCATGAATGATAGCGCCCATTTATTTTTATGTACTAATAAACACCTTTCACATATTCTCGTTTTTACCTATTTGCCAAGATTTAGAATCTACATTTATCTACCTGTGTTCTTATTTTAGATTCTAATAACTAAATCCATCTAAATAACAACTGGAGAATAGTTACCAGGTAATGTTTTGGCTCAAAAACAAAAAACTTCAACAAAAACGTAAAGGGAAACAAGCAGAGCACAAGTAAATGTCGGATATAGCAAAGTAAAAATCGAAATTTTCGGTCAAAAAAATAACGGAGCAAGTTAGGAAATAGGAAATAACCGGACAGTTTTAAATGTAGGTACTTTATATACTAGAACTTTATGTTATTGGTCTATCGGAAATAAGAAGAAATAATGAAGGCACCAAGACACCGAAAATGGAAAGGACGCAAGTGGCCAGGGACTGAGACTGCTGGTTCAAAATTGTAAAGAATCTATAAAAAGGAAAAGTTTTGTTCTATTTTTGTAGTATATAATGAATGTTGTTTATAATTCATATTTATTTATATTTATATTGAATGTGGTAAAAATATAGTTTTATTAGTTATATATCTTTATTTTAACCCTCCAGTGGGCGCGCTCGATTCTGATGCACGATCAGGCGCACGGCGTACGAAGTATCACGATCAGCACGATCAGGCACAAAAGCAGAATTTTTACATTTTCTTTTTTAAAAAATTTGTTTTCCCACATTTCCATAAAATTTCTTTACATCTTAGCACTTTTATGCTTAAAGGAGAGTAGGGAAAGAACAATATGGATTTTAACCCTCCAAAGCCGATAACTATTTTTAAAAAAATATTTTATTTATTTTTATATTTTTCTATTCTTATGGTTATACAGAATTCAAGTAAAATAATTTTAAAAAATTGCACTAATTTGACTGAGCCCCTTGCAGGTAAATGCAACGGTAAGTCACCCTTAACAATAATAAAAGAGACCCGGGAAAATCCATCTCTTCCTCTTCTCCCTATCAGTTAATTCTTGATCAGATTCGCTGTCATGAACTTCATAATTTATAATTTCTTGCTCATCATGATCTGAATCAGGCGAAATAGCTTCTTCATCAAGAGGTTTATTTCGTAATTTTGTAATTTGTTCGTTAGTGAAATATTCTTTTCGATTCCTAACAACAATAAAAAAACATATAAGCCTAAAAAGCAACGAATTTCGTAAGAAAAACAATTAAGAAGTTAGTGAAAATTACTTACATGTCAAATTACGCCATTTGAGAGATTTGGGAAAAAAATCAAGGACAGGCACGACACGCCAGAGATAATAACAAAGACTTATGCATCCACCGAACGCTGGGTATCTACTGAGAGGTCACATGAAGTTTCCAGATTCAAATAAAAACAGACAGAGCATAGCACTGATTCAAACATGTCTGGCGTTCTTTGTACGCCAGCGCGTCCGCTCGAGGGTTAAAATAATTTTTTTTTTGTAGTTTATAATGAATGTTGTTTATTTTATTTTATATTGAAATTTGTAAAGATTTAGTTTTGTAATTTATTTATATTTATTCTAAAAGATTGTTTTTGATTTGTTTTGGTAGTTTATGATAAATGTTGTTTATTTTTTTTATATTGGTACTATTCTGCTTCTATTCTGTACAATTATATTTTGGAGGTGAACTCCATTTTACCTCCTAAGGCTTTTGTCATAAACATGTGATGTCTATAAAGCTTTATTATAATTATTATTATGATGTTTTGGCCATCAGCACAAATTTATTTTATACTGCTTGTATATCTCTAAACTTCCAAGCCTCAATTATAGTCTAAAGCAACGAAATAGAAATTACATAAAGTACTAATAGGTTATTAGTACTATTAGGTACACTAAAGACTATTAGGGTCTTTAGAACAATATCCGTTCCGGATGTTCGAAAGGAACCGCATCCATATTGTTCGGAATAAACGTACTTGTTTCGAGTATCAAGTTTTTTATTTGTATTCTTTGTTACAAGGATTTGAAATTAAAAATAGAATAACTATGATATTACGTAGCTAATATACCTGTTATAAGGGTTTTTAAAAATAAAATTGAAAAAGATGTGAAGATGTATCAATAAAGAGTGATTACCTCACCCAGTATATATCTATCGGGAATTGTGGTTATCGTTATCTAGGATGTTAATAGTCACCCGGGGGGTTAATTCGGACAGTCGGCTTCGGGGAAAGATATAGAAGTATGCATTAGCCTTATGAGCATAACCAGACATAATCCTTGGATCTACTCTGATTCGTTACTGACTTTTAACTTGAGAGAAGGACGCTAGTGAATCAGCACCAAAGGAACTATACTAAGGTTATGGACCATTGGATGAGCGGCCTACAATCTACCCTTGTCCACAGATAAGTTTAATTTATTTCCTGCAAAGTATTTTATGGCAATCCTTTTAATATATATTAAAATCTGAATCATTAACCTTGTTGAAATTAAATAAATAAACGATCCTTATTGTAATTCTTTTGGTGCTTACATACCCCAGACACACTATTTATTTATAAATAATATATTGAAGGTATAATATATAGGAAATTGGTAAACACAAGAATAGACCTTTGGAAAGGAACCCAATTAAGACAAAGGCATATAAATAATAATTTGAGTACTCATCCTAAATGAGACTCTGGCATCCCAAATATCAATATATATATTCAAGATATATTTAGGAGTAGAAACATAGCAGGATAGATAATAAGTTTTAAGAATATTTTCATTTAAATTACCTTTTTTTTTAGAAATGGCATTATATATATATATATATATATATATATATATATATATATATATAATAATATTAATAATATATAATAATAGTAATAATATATATTATAATCACATATTATAATAATTAATTATCCTTTCAGTACGTAGGTCAATATGTTATTAATTAGGATCTTGTTTACTTCAATATATTATTTATAATTTATTTTTATTAATTATTATTTTGATAGTAATGATAATCATTTATAATTTAATGATAATCACAAAGAAATATTTAAAAATAATCACTATAAAAATAATAATTAATAAAAATAAATTATAAATAATATATTCACGTATGTTAACAAGATGCTAATTAAAAGATTGTTCAATGAACATTCTTCCCAGTTTATACATCGCAAAAATTGCGAGAAAATGGGTATGTAGGATCGATGAAGAGAACGGATTTACCTGACTTGGATACCGCCCCTGGTAGCTCAGAGGTTTAGAGCAATGCGACGAAGACGCTGTTGACCCGGGTTCGAATCCCAGCCAGGGCAAATCTTTTCTCTTCAAAACAAAAATATTTAAAAATTAATTAATGTTTTATAAACTGTGTATAACATGAACAAGCAAACTGTAAAGGAAGTAACTGATGTCTAAATGGTTAGCTGTAAATGTAAGGGATATACGAATTTGGTCGGAGGTGATGTCATTGAAGTTACTGACTAATGAGGATAACTTATTATTTTTCGGAGGCATGCGTTGGTATAAATTTAGGTAAGATGATGGCATATTTCGTTAACTTACTGACCGCGTATCCAATGAGAATATAAAAAAAATATTCACTTTTATCTCAAAAACTTAGACGTATGTCTGATATATATACACATTAATCCGCAGGTTCAAACCCTTTCTATATCCAGCCATCCCTGTAATCCTTATTTAAATACAAAAGGGAGTGGATTATTACTAAACCTTTTTAAAAAACACGAATAATGAATGTCTGTCACTGGAAATCCATTAAGACCTCAGCATATTTTTTGTACTCTTCATAGAAGACAAATAAATAAATTTACTTTGAATGTAATTGTGTTCTTGCAAAAGAGCAGCTGTAACAACCATTTCGGTCGGAAAATAAATTTCCTTTAAAAAATAACATGATATTATATTACAATATACAAACCTTGGTTTAATTTATGTATTATCGCGATATAATATTGTAGGTCGGCCCTTATCTATTTACCTATAATGTTAATTGTTGTACCACACCAGTGTTTAACACAATACAAAGGCTGGTTCACACAGTAGCCTCTATACAGAAGCCGTAAGCTACAATATCCGTACCGCAATGGTAACAGCTACACCACCAGAGTTTATGCTCTACATTCATGTATGCATTCCACGCTAGTGCAAATGTACAAGTAGGAAATGTGCAGCAGTGCACCACCGTGTATATATTTCCTTGTTCAAAAACATTATTTCCGGAGCCAACCATTGATGATGAAGATAAAATTAAATAGAAGTAGGTTAGAGAAATTACATTAGTTCAATGTTATACAGAATTGGTTGGTCGCTAAAATAAAGATCTCTCGCGAGATAAAAATACGAAACAACTCATAAACACAATATTTTATCAACTCACACTGAAAATTAATTTTGGAACGAAATTGTTTTATATTATTTCGTTCTAACTACATTAACACAAACATTTATTTATTTTTTAAAATTATAATTCAAGGAAAATGAAATTTCTTGTATCTATGTTGGTAGAGGGTTCTCAATGAAATTAAAAAAAAAAACGAAAGAGATACCCGACAAACTGTTGTTAGCAGAAAACTTGAAGCAAATGGAAGTCAAACATCTTAAAGTTCCAGATATTGAATGTTGAATACAATACCTAAATATACCTTAAAGTATATACTCTCACAAAGCACAAGTCACAATAAATCTCAAATCCTTTTTAGAAAAGTTATTTTCATTAAAATGTTTAGTTGTGTCAGTAGTACAGTTTATAATAAAGCATAGAAGTGAAATATGAATATATAGTATTAAAATGGTTGGATTTCAACATTTTTATAGAATTTTTACGTAATGAAACTTTTCATATTAATCTTTTAATCTTAATTTTTTTGGAAAGAAAAAATATTCCTTTTAATCTATATAATCCAATAGACATAGGAAGTACTATAGAAAATAGATCATACACTTAAAATTAATAACTTTATATTATTTAAGAAAAACGTGAAAATTCACTCTTCAGTCCTTACTATCTCCAAGACTAATACAAAATAAATGGACAAATATTACTACCGTGCTTTTATTTCAATGGAGTGTACATTCCGAAAACTGCTAAATTGTCCATCGCAGTTTCAGTTAATAATCAGTTAGTAATAATATGTTCTTATAATTTATTTCTATTTTAATTTGGGAGCTTATTGCTAAGCAAATGAGTTCCATATTGTTTTGGAGTGGGTGATAATGTATAGGTAGGAGGGATGTCGAGAGTTGATGGACTGGTTAATGTATGAACCGAGATATGAATTATTGTCTACGGATAGCGAATGGAAGTAAAGGTTGGTTAGATCTAATTCGCAGTAAAGGTAGGCCTCATCAGACTGCTTCGTGGTCCTTTGAAAACCTTCGAAAGGCACACTTTTACCTCACAATAGTAAGTGAGGGGAAAGACAAAAGATGGTATAAGGAGCTTACAGGTAGGTAATGTTAGAAGATGGCGAGAACGATGGAATAACTTCATGGAGCTTACTGAAAGTAGAAATAAAGGAGGGATTTGGGGCTTCCAGGAAAGGGTTTGGTAAAAAAAGATACCTAGACTTTTAAAAAGAGGACGTGAAAGTGGTGGGATGATAATATATTAATGCGGGATAGGTATAAATAGATTTAAAGCCGTTATGGGAACCAATGCTCATAGCACTATATTCAGGTCAGCCCTCCTATCTATCTCCTATCCTATCTAGGTCTTCCTGATAACTGCAAATTCATACCAATCGCTCAGTAATATTTGGAAGTCGTCAAGATATAGGTGGTGGGGACAGTGGTGGATTGATTTAGAAAGATCATTGATGTAACAGTTGAAGAAAAGGAAGGCGATACTTGAGCCCTGTGCTACTCCTGAAGACAATGTATGGAAAGGAGATGGGTTGATTTGGAAAGAAAACAGATTTAGTCCTGTCAGAAAAAAAGACGGAAAGCAGAGGATGGAGCTCATTGAAAAAGATAATGATTTTAATTTAGTGAAAAGTGTAGAATGGTCCAGAGACTTAAAAACATTAAAAAAGTCATGTATGATTAGGAACGGTATTGTTTCGTTCAATGTATGTATTGCTATGCATCGTTATAATAAAAATAAATGTGAATTTACATAAAGAGCAAATGACCCTTTGTAAGAAATAAGGTCAACCAGATAAAATGACTACCAAAGAGGAGGTCCAAGACCCCGCCATTAAAATGAAATTCTCTGAACAGATCCAGCAGAAGAAGGAGGCCGGTGAACGATCCTGTCACAGGAGTATGAGAACGCGGCCTGGCCAAGATCCTATCTATAGACGTAATCTACCCTTGTTTCACAAGATAAATTGTAATTTAAGTTCTGTATACTCCTCAAGGTAGTATCCTTGGTCCAATCCTATATACAGTTTATACAGCTGACATCCCAACTCATCCTAATACTATCCTTACCACGTATGCTGATGATACATTTGTATTATCAGTCAACGCCAATCCAGTTATTGCATCCCAAAGCCTACAATCCCATATCACTGATCTTGAAGAATGGTGTCAAAACTGGAGAATTAAAATAAATTCTCAAAAATCGCATCAAATCACTTTTACCTTACGTCGTAAACCAATGACTTCCTGCCCTACAATATCCTTTAATAATATCCCTCTGGTGCCTGTAGAACAGATCCGATACATAGGGTTGCACCTTGACAAACGCTTAACCTGGAATCCTCATACGAGACTGAAAAGACAAGAAACCGCACGACGTTTCAGGCTACTTCAACACTTACTAGACAAACGCTCTAAGCTCCCAATTAACTACAAAAGACTCATCTACATGACCATCATTCGACCTATTTGGATTTACGGAGTAGAGCTTTGGGGCTCCACTAAGCCATCGAATTCCTCTCGTATCCAATCCTTACAGTCCAAAATCCTCAATGCTCCTTATTTTGTTAAGAATAAAGTCATCCATAACGACCTTAATGTCCCTTTTGTTGCTGATTTGGCCCGAACCCGGTATCTATCCTTTCATAACAAACTTCATTATCATTCAAACCCTCTAGTTTCAAACCTAGCTTCCTCTTTAATTCCCGATAATCCTCCGAGGCATCTGAAAAGAAGATGGCTACGTGACCTCCTTACTTGAACTTTGATTTGAGTACTACCAGTGGGTAGTTTCTCTATTTGTCATTATCATGTCATTATATATCACTTAGCCCATTTACTTGTTGTATTATTGTAATACAGTTGTAGATATCAATAAATAAATTAAAAAAAAAAAGTTCTGTATGTATATTATGGCAATCCTACATTATATCTGAATCATTAATTGTATTTATAAAGTATATTCATTGTGACTCCTTTGGTGCTTACTTAACCCAGTTGCATTATATACTTATGAATTATATATTGATGGTTTAATTAATTAGTAAATTGGTAAACGGAATCCAATTTAGAATAAAGCAGGACAAATAAATATAATAAAGGAGGACTTGAAGAAATAATAATTTGAGGAATCATCATTAATGATTACTCTGGCATCCCAAGATCAGTAAAAATATATTTAAGACTATAAAGTATAGCAGCATGTATGCACATGGTGGTTTTAACCACTGCAGAATATAAATGTCTGGAAAGCTTTAACAAAGGATCTTGGTTTCCTCATACATTGGTTTCGACTATATTATGGGCTATATACAGATATTGTTTAACCCCGCGACCTGCAGCTCAGCAACTCAGCGCTCAACACACAACTGAGCTACCAGAATTTTAAAAATACTTAAAACTTGGTATAAATTTTGGTATAAACCTGACATCCTGTCACGTCAACACCCAATCCTTACCTGCCCATTATGACGAATTCCTTCAATATTTTACCCAAAACTTTTATCATACCATTGGAATTTCCGAAACATGGCTAAAACCCCACATCCCCTCCTCTGCAATATCCTTACCAGACTATTCATTCCTTCGCCACGACCGGGTAGACCGGACTGGTGGAGGAGTAGGTCTTTACGTACACAACTCCCTAAAATCACGTATCCTTGATTCCTCACCCGCAACTGGTTATCCTCACACAGAATTCCTCCTGGTTGAAATCTCTTTTAACCCAAACCCTCTCCTTTATGTCGTAGTATATCGCCCTCCTTTGGCCCCTCTTGATTCAATTTTTGAATCTACCCTTTACGACTACATTCCTCTCTATAACCATATCATTATCTCCGGTGATTTTAATGCCAATCTCCTTGTCCAATCCTACGATCAACTATACCTGGAAAATCTCTTTTACTCTCTACACCTTTCCATTGTCCCATTTTCTCCCACCCATCACACCTTTCAATCCGACACATGGTTAGACCTGTTTGTCATTGATTCACGGCAGAACCTCCTTTCTTCCTCTCAATTACCCGTTCCATTTCTGTCCTCTCATGATCTCATCCATATTTCATACAATATCCTAACTCCTGTTATACTACCTAAAACCGTAACCTTTCGCAACTTAGATGCTCTCACCCCAGAGAACATCTCACCCTCTCTTGAAGCCTTGGATTGGAGAGAGATTTATTCTTGTGCCTCTATTGATTCGATGGTTGATATACTTACTTCCAATCTCAAATATATCCTTGACACTCATGCCCCACTGAAAACCTCAACCTTCCGTCACCAGCCTGCTCCCTGGTTGTGTCAAAAAATTAAAGATCTTCAAAGGAAGCGTGATGCGGCCCGAAGACGCTTTAGACGGACAAGGTTAACTGACGACTATCAAGCGTTTAGGGCCCTCCGCAATCTGACACAGTCGGCAATCAGGCAGGCAAAAACCAAATACTTCCACGAAGCCCTTTCATCTGCTCCCGATTCTAAATCCAAATGGCATCTCCTTCGAAAGCTTTCTCTTCTTAATTCATCTTGTTCTAGGCCCTTTCCAGCCTCTCCCAATGAAATAAACTCATATTTTTTGTCCACCTCAGTTAATACTTCTAAATCATCCTCTCCCGTATTTTCCCTACCACCATCTTTCAACCCTGACAACTTTTACTTCGCTGACATTTCACCCAACGACATTATTTCCTCTGTTCTGAAATCCCACTCCATCTCCACAGGCTTCGATGGGATTCCTGTCAAACTGCTAAAATCCTGCCTTATCGATATTATACCTGTCCTACTCTTTATATACAATTTTTCACTGCAAAACGGAGTATTCCCAGCCTCCTGGAAAAAAGCCATAGTCCATCCTATTAATAAATCCTCTAACCCTGTCTCACTCAAAGACTACCGCCCAATCTCAATCCTCTCAAACCTTTCCAAGCCTCTAGAAAGAATAGTCCAGTCACAAATGTCAAATTTCCTCGAACAGTCCAACCTCCTTGACCCACTTCAATCTGGTTTCCGTCCCGGTTTCTCCACACAATCGGCACTTACCAAAATCACCAATGACATACATACCGCTATGGACGACAAAAAACTAACTGTGCTTATCCTTCTTGATTTTACTAAAGCTTTTGATTCCTTGGACCATTCTATCCTTTTTAGCAAACTCAAATCAATGTCCTTTTCTAACAGTTCCATCCGATGGTTCCAATCCTTCCTCTCTGATAGATCTCAAGCAGTTTCTATACCTAATCATCCCCTTTCCTCTTTCCTCACTCTTTCCTCAGGCGTGGCACAGGGCTCAAGTATCTCTCCTCTTCTTTTCAACTGCTATATCAATGATCTCCCTAAATCTGTTCACCACTGTTCCCATCATCTATATGCTGACGATTTCCAAATATATCTGTCCTTCCCCCCTTCCGAGCTATTTTTTGCGTTCGCTAGTATTCAGGAAGACCTGGATAGGATCTGTGCCTGGGCAAAGCTGAACAAACTGGAATTGAACGCATTGAAAACTCAGGCCATTGTTTTAGGTTCCAATTCCCTCCTTACATCCATCCACACCCTCCCAACATTACTCCTAAACGATAATCCTATCACGTTTACCTCCTCGGTGAAAAACCTAGGCATCACCATCGACCAAAACCTTTCCTGGAAATCCCACATCGCCCAAATATCCCGACGGACAATTAGTTCTCTGAAGTTGTTCCATCGTTCTCGTCATCTCCTTACACAATCTTCCCGTAAGCTTCTCGTATCTTCTCTCATCTTCCCCCACTTTGACTATTGTAGCGTGGTATATGGAGGCCTCTCTAAAATGCTTGAAGACAGATTAAAGAGAATAATGAATTGCTCTCTAAGATTTGTGCTTGGTACTCCGAAGCGATCGCGCGTCTCCCACCTCTATGATGGGTTAAAGTGGCTCTTCCCTCCCTTCCGAAGACAATATTTCCTCTGTTCATTCTTATACCAATCCATTCACTCTCAACACCCTTCATATATCTACAGTCTCCTCCAATTCAAATCATCAGTGCAACACCATAAAACAAGATCCCGCCTTTCTGATCTCTATATACGTTCACACAGAACTAAAGCATTCGAACGTTCCTTTCTCGCCCGCTCCACCACAATGTGGAACTCAATCCCTCCTAATATCCGTCAAACTCCCTCTCTATCATTATTCAAATCCTGGCTGTTTCAACATCTATTAGCTTCCCAGAAGGATAGTCTCTAGGTAGGTTAGTCATTTGCTTAGAATACAATGTATATAATAACAAACTGTGTTATCTAGTTCTTTTAATTCTGCTCTTTGAAAAGCTGTACATCATGTAAACAAATTATTGAATCTCACTGCTAGCTCATGCATTCAATTTCAAAAGCTTTGGATTTATCTATTCTCTGTAATTGCTTAATATCCCGTCAAGATCTGTACTATTTATTTACTTACTATTATTTTTGTTTATATATTTCTTTTTAAATTGTTTTCTGTCATGTTTTCACGCTTTATGATTTGTAACATTTAGCCTTCTGGCCAGATAAATATTATGTTTTTATTCCTGTTCATATCTGTTATTCTAAAGGGACTTTGTCCCAGAATAAAGTTACTTTTCTATTCTATTCTATTCTAAATGATAGGGGTCACAAATATCGATCTTTTAGTAATTTGCTTGTGATGTGTGGTATGTGATCTAGCAGCGCCCTCCGGTTGGAAATAGTCCAAGCCCTGGTTTATCGGCCTGTTTACTGAATTGTCGAAAGCCGAATCATTAAAGCTCTATTAGCGATAGAGAGGAATGGAGGGAGTGAAGAGGGAGTGTGTGTGTGTGTGTGTGTGTGTGTGAGAGAGAGAGAGAGAGAGAGAGAGAGAGAGAGAGAGAGAGAGAGAGAGAGAGAGAGAGAGAGAGAGAGAGAGAGAGGACATGTTAATTATGGAGGCGTTGGAAAACCTAGTGCCAACGCCTCTGTCGGTCGGTAACTTTTTCCACAGTTCCAGCTTACCCTACTTCTTTGGCTCTAAATAAAATCCAGGTTGTTTTCATTTCCGAATTTTTCTGAAAGTATTTTGCGTTTCACGCTTGGTATAATTCCGACTGTCCTAGGAAGTATCTATACAACAGCTAGATTCGTCCGTACCTTTCCCCGTAAAGCGGTCCCTCCCCGCTTCGATTGTATAAAGCCAGCGGCCTTTTGCCAATTTTGCAGGACCCACCTTCAGTGGACTCAGATGATGTTATTCTTTAAATAAATGAAAATAAAAGGCTGTAGTATTTTGATGTATATATTCTATTGTTCGAATGTATTGTAATAGAATTATATTAATATACCTGATCTATATAGGAAATGTCGGTATTTCGTACTGCAGCGGTATTTGTTGGAAAAATAAGTAACTGCATTTCAATTTTTAAATTTTCATTACATTTCCAAAACAAACTCTGAATTTCAATTATAGACCATATATTAAAGATATTATTTTATTTTATTTATTGTTCTATTTCAAAGGCTACTTTTTAAAAGTGATTTAATGTAAGTTTAAAAATATTTGATCCGTCATAAAGTAATAAAATGTGAGTAATCTTTCATAAAGCATATCTGTAAGTTTCACAACAGAAGTTAATAGCTGGTGTTAGTAAAATACGAGAATTATTGCAGATAATATTACTTGCGCAATACACTCTAGTGACAAATAAAGAAGAAAAAGAAGTAGAAACATGTGAATATGACTTCTAAGCTAGAGGCTACGAAAAAAAAACACATGCCTCGGCCTTGTCCTATTCTGCAGCCTTGAGAAAATAGTTTCTCGTTTAGTCTACAACCATCTTTTGACTTGTACTAATCTATTCGTACCGAAAGGATGCAGCTGCGAAGGTACTAACTATACAATCAGTCAGACATTCAATTGTTTTCGTTACGTATCATGTCTGGTTACATGGATATTGACTTACATTGAATTGACTTGGCGATCTTTCTTTGTCATGTTTACCCCTCCATTTGACTAATCCTTTAAAGGGACCTGTTTGTCTTAGAAAAGTAGACGCAACAGGGTATAGTTAGATCGGGTATAATAGTGTAGTCTTATAACTAAGATAGAAATTGTAGTAAGATGTACTTTCATTTTAATATACAGAATATCTAATACATTCCAACAGATAGTATAATATTAATCCCACCTTACCTCAGTGGATGGAAAAGGAGTTCAACTTCGGCTGCAGCAGCTTAATTATTTAATCTCTAAACAGCCTTGGTTCTCTTATGATACAAATTTGGTACTCTTAATCTAAGGAATAACCTGGTAATCAACCGTGATCTTGGGTCCATGCATAACCTTTTTCCTAGAAACAGTACAAACTCTACCATGTATGTACTGAACCCAAGACGTTCATGAGTTGCAGAGGTTTAGGTTTTATATATCCTAGATTGATTACCGGATCCTAATAGAATTAGTAATAAGGTACTTACTACTTATTCAAAGTATCCAATACATTCTAACAAATTAACCAAATTTGTACACCATGTGCAACCTAATTCTTAAACTGGCAATTAAACATTGGAAACTTTCTATTATGCCCCTTAAGGGAAACTGAACAATCCCATTAATATGTACCTTAAAAAGAAAGTGCACTCAGGAAAGGTAGCCGTAAGGTGTGTACTGTTCTCGCCTATGTCGGTATGTTGTGAGCAGGTGTGTGCGTGCATGTTCACCAGTAGTGTGAATGTGTGTGTACAATTCTGGTGATTGTGCAATCTTTATTGAGCTCAGGAAACAGTAGAGACGCTACTCAGCTGGCAACTGCATGCGACAGTTACCTTTTGCAGGAGCCTCTACAAAGTAGATACCCTTAATTTAAGGAAACTTGGTGGTTGAGGATGGTCTAGGACAAATCACCCCCAAAACCTTTGTCCTCGAAACAGTATTGATCCTGTTCACGCCACGCCGTGAAATATATCTAGTAGCCTGAGGACAGGAAATATCAAGTTGAGAAACTGGCAATCCCACGAAGAGCCTAAGTTGTCTAAGTTGTTCGCCGCACGTAAAGAGAGTAAGTGGGCAGTCAGTCATAAAATATTTATTTTGAGTAAGTCCAGGGCTACCCAGACTGAAGAATGGGGAACAAAAGAAGGAAACCTTAAGAAAACACTATGCACAATGCAGACCCACCTCAAAATATGTAATATAGTTTTATTTCTCATGTTCCTGAATTGTATGTTTATTAGATCAATAAAATGTTATGTTTCATGTTCAATACCGTCCACCACATGATTTTCATACAGTCCACTAAATATTTCTTTAATATAGAGCAAGCAATCAAAATTAAAACTAATATTCCCATCTTAAAGGGAATACCTTAATTGAACAGATCCCAAGACCCTTCATGGGTTTTAGTGGTATAGGTTACATATAGCCATAAGGCCGTATGCCAATAGAACTAACAGTGAGATGCTTACTGGTTATTCAAAGTACCTATTACACTCTAATAAATTAAGCTAATTCATACATCACTCTGATCCCGGTTTCGTGAACAGCCGAATAAGTATCGAAAAATATCTTTTATCTTCAATTAGCCCTCGAAATTACCATCATAAACAGTTGGAATGGCGCTGACAGTATGATAGTAGATAAGAAGTGTTTATGATGGAAATAAAGGGCGATAGTAGAGGGCTGGTTATAGCATATCTTTGTACGGAGGTAGCTGGCAACAGGTGTTGAATAAAAGATACCCAGCGAGTCCCTAGAACCTCCGTGTCGGTGTTAGCCACTCCGCTGCCCTCCTAGCTATCTTTATTCCTTCTGTTCTACACGAATAATATCGTCATAGGGTCATTTCATTAACCATATTTGCACCTTAATATGTTACCCTGTGGTAAAAGAGGGATTTATCATATTGTGTACATATTTGTATTGTAATCATTATATTATATATAATGGATAAATTTGTAATTGTATTATATTATTGGATAAAGAAGTTGAAGAAAAAAAAAAAAACTTATTTGATGCTTAACTGTACATTTTAGCATTCAAAATTTCATAACCAGAAGTATTTATTTTGTATTTATTCAAACGTTATTTGGCCCCATTCAATAAACCCCTAACGATGTAAAGAATGTTCAGAGTAATCAGTCCTCTGTATGAATTCTCAGAGAAGAGGGGAGGCAAAAATGTTTATTTTATTATATTATTAACAAAAAAATCTCTTCTACTACAACAGATTAAAGACAGATACTGTCTTGGGTTAAGTACGTGGTAGAGGCTGTTTCTAGGACAACAATTGTGTAGGAAGGTGATTTGTCCTAGATCACGCTCAACCGTGAGATTTTACCCCTATTTTAAGTACCCCTTTTGTAGAGGCTGGGTAAGCCCCACCAGGGTCCTATTGGATCTATCTCTGGCTGCTAACAGATTAAATAAAATTCTGCCAAGAAGAGGGATTTGTACCCAGGATATTCGGCTACTTAAAATGTATAACATTAAATGAAAATTATTGATCTTTTTAAATGTTAAACCTATTAACAGTCTTTGCTTTAAATATTTCGAAACAGATGCGAAGAAGTCGAGAAGAGATAATATTTTTTTGGTATAACTATTTATGTAATAAATATAAGAAATTAAATTGCATAATAATAACCGAGAATCTCCTCCTAGGCAGTACGAGGCCTTACAGTAGTGTCGGAGCTTGCGTGCCTCAGAGACACCTAGAACTATTTCAGCGGTAGTTAAACTGCTGGTAAGGCCACCCAAGTCGGGCAGGTAAAATATGGTGTTCATATGAAGAACTCTAATTGAAACTCCAGTTGTGACAGTTTCCGAATCGGGGACTCTATTCCCATTTTATGAGCTTTAAGCCTTAATAGCTCACATTATAAATTTAAGTTAATTTACAATTAACAAATAATGCTACTACATTCCACTATAATTACAATTAGTGAAAGACGCAATGGCTATTTTAAGCCCTCTTCAGTCATCTCAATTATGTATTAGATACCGCTAATAGTTAATAGAAATGAATAAATAAGTAACTAAGTAAATAAGTAACATTCACCTGTATTATTACATAAATTATATTACTTAAGCATAAGTATAACATAAGTACATAAGTAATCGGATTACGATACTTTTTTTCACTTATTCCTTATAGTAAACTTGAAGTAACTATGATAGCAAAAATAAATCTTTGTTAATATAACAATACGTACTACTACAAAGGGCAATTATAATGATAGGGAAGTTTTTAAACTGTTGTAAGGATTACTATATGCGTCTGACTCTTAGAAACATTTTATAAAATGTAATTTTCGTGTATCGGCCAACACCTATATCAAAATTTAATTTTTTTGTGGCCTGATCCCGTGTTGCTCGTTAATGATCTACCGGGCACTCTTACATGATCGACAGTCACGAGAGCTAGTGGAGTACAGCCGGAGGGGTATTGCAACGTCACTTTCTTCCTGATATCTTTCTCGATATGTAAAATTAATTCCCACAGCAGCATTGATTTGCAGGTCCACCAGGAATCTCCTCAACACCCTGTGTCACGGAGCGAAAGGGTACAAATGTTTCGCTAGTGCTGGGGTTCGAAATTATAATATTTTCATTTTATTTGTTAATTTTTTCTTAATATTACAATATGTCTCATAATTCACAGTTGTTTTTTTTCTATAAATTTCAACTACATATTAAATTTACAATTACAATTTTATTTTTCACACCTACCTATTACGACCGATCTAATTCATTTTTCCTCGACGGTCCGATGCTCACTCAATCTTTCGATCAGGTTGTTCGCCACATTTCGTGAAATATATAACTTATTTTTTTAATTATATATTATTTCTTGTAGCAGCCTTATTTATTAATTATTATCATTTCACCATAATAAATAATGTGTATAATCACACAATAGCATTAAGTGAATGCATAATATTTGAACAAAAGAAGTTCAAATAGGAAAGTTACCATTCGGGCACCTTTTATTGTCCCATCTTGTTATTAGGATAAGGATAATAATAGATTTTAATGCAGTTATACTACTAAAATAAAACATTTACAAAAAAATATAATAAATAATAAAAATTTCCCAAGTGCAAGTGAAAATAAGTATAAAGGTACTTTCTGTAATTTCTGAAAATAAGTAAGTACTGCCTGCAACCACTTCATGGCTCGTTAGGACTTATGTGTGATCTCTAAGTGTTTCATTTCTATGCCTTAAGAATTTCCTTTGAGAATATTACACCTCCCTACTAGGATGCAACGTATCCACATGATCACCAATCTTCTCGAGAGTAGGTAAGGAACCTTTTAGGAAGATTGCTTACCTCTTGTTGTGTTACTAACTCAGATCGTCTTATCTATTCTTAATAGTAATAGCCATACAATGCTTCTTAATATAAAAACATGCGATATACCAATGAGCTAGATATATTTGATTATAGTGTGAAAGCCTAATTATTATGTTGATGCAATGGAACAAAACTAGAAAAAAGTGGAAGATTATCACTCTATTTTATTGATAAAAAAAAATCATGGTTGTAATCCTGTGAACTTTCTCCTAGTTTGATAAAAAGCATCCCTAAAGTTTTTGTAGGCAATAATATAAATGTTACATTCAACATCACACATAATTTTGACACATTAAAATTCGGTTTAATAAATTTTTGTAAGTCGTATTGTATTCAGAATTAGATTTTTTAAACATATACAATCCTTGTCTGAATAATTATCTGAATTAACTATTTATATAACAGATATCCCGAGAAAGCTTATACAATAAATGCAATAATATAAATATATAAAATATTAAACAAAATAAAAATTTAAAGGTAAAAAGAAAAGTGCTAAGTATAATTAAAACAAAACGAATATGACAGTTAAAAAACAAAATAACAGGAAACGTTCTTCTATGCTATCTTCATGGCAGAAGGGTAAAATATTTTTATAAATATATTATTAAAAATTGTCTGATGAAATTGATTGTATTTAATATTTTAATATGTTTTTTTCTATTCTAAATTAATATAGAATTGTCAAAAAAAAAAAAAAAACAACATTATATGCAGTCTAACTAAATAAATTTAAAAAGGTTGACTAATTCCAAGAACAAGATACATCTATCCTTCTCTAATACTGATAAAATATTAATATTTATTTTATTTTAATGTGATTATTTAAATATTTTTATTTTGAAGAGATTCGAAACAGGGTCCTCCCCATCTCTAACTCGTTACTCTACCAACTAAGCAACCAGGGCTCGTAACCAGACCAGTCAAATTCATCCTCTTCACCGATCCCCCATCCCCAGCACTCGCAATTTCTGCGATGTACATATGGGGAAGAGTGTTAATCGAACATTACTTTAATTGGGATCTAGTTGACATACGTCAATTTTATATTTATATTTTTTTTATTGTGATTATTTTAAGATTTTTATTTTCAAGAGAAATGATTTGTCCTGGTCGAACAAGAGATGCCGAGGTCCCGGGTTCGAATCCCGACCTGGACAAATCTCTTCTCTTCAAAATAATGATATATAAAATGTTAGTATGAGCCCTTTTAATATTTTTGATACATGATTTGTCTCCCAAATAAAAATTCTGATGCAAAAATGTAACAACAGATTTTTACAAACATTCTTCCAGGTTTTACAAGGCTATGAATATTCAGATTCCGAGGAAGCAATTTGATCCAGAAATGTGACGTTGGGAACATATAACAAGATTGAAAAATGTATGGAAAGAGCTCAGGTCTTGAAAATGAGATTATCCACAGGGAAAAATCTTTTATATTTTTTCTTCATTTTATGGTTTTATCCTATGTCATCATGAAGGTCTTTCATTTCCAGAGTTTATGTAAAAAAAATAAATATACGTTAGGTTTTTACAAAACAATACAATAAATATATAATATAAAATGCAAAGTTTCCACGAACTTCCACGCAAATAAGGGATCGTAATGAATGTTCCCTGGACCAGTGGATTGTTTAAAATGTTTATTCTTATATCTAAAGAAAAAATGTTAGCCTATGGAATATGAAAAAATAAATATAATTTATATAATATTCAAATTAAAAAAAGCCAGTTTAGAAAAACAACTATAAATACATACACACACACACACACACACACACACATATATATATATATATATATATATATATATAAGTTAAGACAAGACGATGATCGCAAAGTCGCTAATCAAGCTGGCATTGTAAACAGCTGTTGGAATCTATAAATAGAGGTTCAAGATGGCAATAAAGTCAGTGTTTAACCAGCCGTCAAGTGTGTTGTTTATCTTCCTACTTATTCTTTTGTTTATGTTTTGTGAGGTGAATTGCTTAAGTGGTGCCGAAACCCGGGAAAACGTTTTAGCAGTTCAGTGAGAATATATATATATATATATATATATATATATATATATATATATATATATTTTTTTTTTTCTCAAGGACACTAAAGACTACAGATAGTTCATTCTTGATCTATTTTACTTTCATTTTTATATTTATTTTTGCTCTTTCAATTTGAAAAATAACTAGTCTTGCCATTATGAATGAACAAAGAGAAATCCTGAGGCCGGCAACGTTAACGTTAGAGCCTTCACAGCCAGAATAGGCGAATCCCCAGTTTCCGCCATTACCATCAACAACTCTAGCAATGGCGCGGGCAGACTTAGCTGCCCAGGAAGCAAACAGAATTGCACAGGAAACGAACGAATTGGAGAAAATGAAGTTAAGGAAGGCCAATGCACAAGATTTATGAAGGGAGATATCAGACTTGGAGAAATTTAACGGTGATGTGGGTGAACTAAATCATTTCCTCAAGGGCGGGGATGGTATTATGAGCAGCATTCAATCCCAGGTCGCAGCAGACTTTTTAGAGGAAGCGGATGCCAAAAGGCTACGGGTAGCCTTAGCACGACGGGTCAGAAGGAGCGTACTAAATCTAATCCAAGCTGATGAGGATAACTCGTGGCAGGTGATCAAGGAAAGACTAAAAAAAGCGTATGGAGGGGGGCGATGGGCCCCAGAAGAGGATATGCTGCAGATGTTTCGAGAGATGAAACGTTCGAATCAGACAAACGGTCAGTACGCTGCAGGCCTGCTCGTGAAACTGAATAAGATTAACGAAAAATTACGAGAAGTAATGGATACCAGTGCGGTCAAAGCATGGATGTTGTTTATGACCACAGTCCTGAAGGTACAATTAGCCAGGGATACTGGAAAGAAAGACGGATTACCCAGGGATAGGTCATTCATGGAATGCGCACAGGACATGGTAGATGCTAGTGCCCGCGACGAGGAAGAGAGAGAAGAGATCGAACCAGGGTGGAAAAGAGTGTCGTACCGGAGGAACGAGGCAGGAAGGAATAGAGTGAGACAGGACATGGGAAGAAGAAGAGATGGAGAGTTTGGGAGAAGAGAAAAATTACCTAGAGAAAGAAGGCAAATTGTGGAGTGGAAGAATGGGAGAAGAGAGGAAAGGAGGTGCCACGAATGTTGCTAGATAGTGCACTTGGTGGCTCAGTGCCCACGTGCGCGGTGTTTCGAATGCCACAGTGAGGGACATATTGCCAGACAATGCCCATATATAAGGCGCCGGGAGCACGACCGAGGCGAACCTATGGAGATCAATGCTCAAAGAATGTGGCGGAGAAACAGGATATCGTCGGAATCAACTAGATCTTCGGAGGCTTCAGGGTCTGAGACGGAAGGAAGCGAACCTAGCCGCAGGGAGGAAGAAGCAAGCAACGGAGCACAAGGAGGGGTAGTGAGCAGATAAGAAAAGAATGAGGATTGTGTAAACGGAGGGGCAACCTATTTGTTGTGAATAGTGTGGTAAAGAAGTGTGACAGGTTGCCTATTATCGAGTTTTGCAAGGGATGGAGGTGTCTTGTGGACACAGGGAGCTCGTGTACTCTAGTAGGTAGAGATAGTCTACACCCTATATTTAAAGGAAAGTGTGACCCAGAAATTAGAAAGTGATCATGTCAGCTAGTCAATTTGAGTGGTCCCTGTACGGACCATGCCGCGCGAGTATGGTGGGATTTTGGGGTGTGACGTGCTCGGGAAACTAGGGGCGAGTTTGTAGGCAACTAAGTTCTAAACTCAGTAATGTAGAAGGTCAATGGGTGATTAGAATTGGGAGGAAGACATATAGAACGATGGAGAACGCGGAAAGGGATGTGAGGTGCGTCGGTGCAATTGCCCAAGGCAAGGATTGGAGGATGGGCATAAGGGAAGAATAGGCGGATATTTTTTTTCGCGAGGGAGACCCACTGAGCGTGACGGGAGAAACGGTTCATGAAATTCATTTGAAATCTGAGAAGAGTACTTACCTGAAGGAGCGGCGGTACCCACAGGCGTTGCGAGAACACATTAGGGAGGAGATCGCGGAGCTATAACGGCAAGGTATTATCGTTGATAGCACATCACCCTTTAACAGTCCTCTATGGGCGGTCAAGAAGAAATCTGTTAACGGGGATCCAAGGGAGCGCTACAGGGTGGTGGTAAATTTCCGGCAACTCAACGAAAATACATTGGATGAGAAATACCCTATTCCCAGATTAGAGGACATTTTGGACAGACTGGGCGGAGCAACCGTCTTCAGCACACTAGATTTGAAATCTGGATACCACCAAATTCGCATGCATCCCAGAGACCAATGTAAAACAGCGTTTACGTTTGAAAGGGGCCATTACGAGGTTACCCGTATGCCATTCGGTTTAAAAAATGCGCCGATAACGTTCCAGAGGCTGATGGACGAGTTCTTGAGGGGCTTAGACGAAAACATGTGCCAGGTCTATATGGATGATCTCCTCGTTTTTAGTAAGACGGAGTTGGACCATATAGAGGATTTGAAACGAGTCTTTGACAGAATACGTAAATTTGGTTTAAAATTATCAGCGGAAAAATCAATATTGGGGCAAAAGCAAATCAACTTCCTCGGGCATTCGATATCGGCAGAAGGGGTGCGGCCTGACGGTAAGAAGGTGGAAGCCATAGGGAAAATGGCGATGCCAACCGATATCAAGGGAATCAGGAGATTGCTAGGAACCCTAAATTATTATCGTCGATTCGTCCCAGAGATGGCCGAGCATCTGAGTCCTCTGAATGCACTGTTAAGGAAGGGACGCACAATTCGGATTACTCCAGAGATCGAGGGGAACATTAGGAAATGCATGTGTTGGCTACAAACGGAACCGGTCCTCGCATTCCCTAATTTTTCAAAACCATTTGCGATCACCACCGACGCTAGTGAATATGCACTGGGGGCGGTTTTGTCACAGGATTATGATAAGGGGGAACGGCCTGTGGCATACGCAAGCAGAAGGATACAGACGCGGAGACCCGATATACCGCGCTCGAGAGAGAGAGTTATTAGGGATTGTATGGGCAGTCCAACACTTCCGGCCCTATATATTTGGAAAGCGGTTCAAAGTTCATACCGATCACAGGCCACTTCTGTGGGTGGGTAATTTGAAAGAATCGTCGGCTAGGGTGACGCGTTGGAAGGAGATCTTGAGCCAATACAATATCGTAATAGCATACAAGCCGGGAAAGGATAATGTGGTGGCAGATTGGTTATCTCGTGCCCTGCAGGTCAACGCTATCGAATCAGGTGAAGGGGGATCTTGCGGGGAGCTCCAGAGGTTCGTACGGGAATGGACGCCAGATGTGGAAGGAGAAGGAGAAACAGACCGCCGGGACAACGGGGAATCTCCCGACCAGGAGGAATCACGAGACGAGAGATCGACTGAGATGGAGGAGGTGGATGAGGTAATAAACGATAAGACTCGGCAGATAATATGGAAAACAAGGACCACGGGGTTACTGAAAACGGAATTTTCCGGATACGAGAGGCATAATATTGTTACTATTTGGTCCCAACCCGGAGTCCAGGAAGAGCAAATCTGCCGAGCGTTAAAGGACGCCTCTAAAGCAGATGCGACCCACTATCTGTATGTTGGCAATGCGACGGTGTGAAATTAGATACGTAACTTGTGGAGATTCGAAAAAATAGGGATAGACAGGACGTTTATCCGATGCCGATCTATGGTAGAGACCATTCGCGATCAGGAACAGCAAAAGGATGTAACGATGGCGTACCATCAAGGGAAGACGAACCAACGGGGAATCAATGAGACGTTGGCGGCACTAAAAAGAAAGTATTATTGGGTATGGATGCGGAAGACGGTAGAGGAGATAATAAGGAACTGCCACATTTGTCATACGGTTAAGTATGACCGCCATCCTCCCGTAGGATTACAAACCGAGACGATGACGCCTACGATACCAGTGACAGATCTTCAAGTAGACACCTTTACGTGGAGGAGGTAACAATAGTGGATACATTTAGCAAAACGGCCATAGCCACAAGTTATGTATATATGTATATATATAGATAGATAGATAGATAGATAGATAGATGGATAGAAAGATACACTGAACTCTTTAACGATTGGGCCAAGTTTGATGAAATTTTTTGTGAATATTCAAGTGGGTTCAAGGATGGTGTAGATTCACAATTCGATCCGATAGATAATGTTTTTAAATTAGCAAAATTAGTTTTTGGTATGAAACCTCAAGTTTTTATTTACACTGGGTCCGGCTGAAAGCGCTGCAATACAAATTATTGGTTTTATTGAGAAGTTGTTTTTTTTAAGATAAGAAGCCTTCTATTTGTTTGAAAATTCGTTGCTTTCATCATAGATTGGTGTTACTATTAAATTGAAATTATAAAATTAATAAATAAGTGTGCGTGAGAAGCGTTTCGCAGTGTTTTGTTTTTTTACATATATTTTTATCAAAACGGTCCAAATAACTACAATCTAGTTAAAAATAAAGTGTTATAATCTTCGGATTTTAATGTTTTGAACATGACAATGTCTGTCGGGTCAGCATGTATATATATATATATATATATATATATATGTATATGACTTATATAGTTCCAGGAACAAAATATGTAAAAAAAGGAAAATAAGGATAAAACAACTCGCACGAGAACTGGTTTATGCGATCATCTTCTTGTCTTAACTCCCCCCTGCCAGTTTACGAACATCCTCGTAAACTCAAAACAAATATTGCAGGGAAAGAACACAAAAACTACATTAATCTTGTTCTTCGTACATAAAAATAAAAATAAAACACCTTACTACTATCTTAATTTACATTACTTTCATTCGTAATTAACAAAAAATATGTATATACAAATAAGTTAATTTACAAAAAATAGCATAAGAGAAATGAAAATAAACTGTTCCACTGCACCTCTAACATAAGTTCCAAAAGTACTTCAGAAAACACATTAAATAAATAAAATAAAAATATAGAAAAGAAATTCTTCCTCAGCAATAACTTTTACAGTATACAGTTATGGGTTAGCTTCCCCAGCTAGAACCTTGAGCTGTTCGATATGAACAGTCCTACGTTTTCTGGGCTCAGCCACACTCTGAATAGTGACTAAGTTATGCTCCCTGATAGCAATCACTCTGAATGGCCCCTCATAACGCGAAACCTCCTTAGCACGGTTCGATACAATTTTCTTGTACACAATGGCATCTTTTTAAATTAAAAAACCTTTTTAAACTTCGTGGTATTACGAATTTGGCACTCGCTTATCACCTCTTCAATTGTTTTTCTCATTCGTACCCAATAATATTTCCGCTGCAACGCTACCATTGTTTCATTAATCCCTCGGTGGTTTGTCGTTCCTTGGTAATATGCGAGCGTCTACTCCTTTTGTTGTTCGGCATAATGAATCGTTTCGACCATAAGACAGCATCGGATAATAGATCGATCTAATCTTATTTTCTCGGTCCTCCAGAAGTTTCGTATCTTATCCCAAATCGTCGCGTTTCCAACGTGGAGGTAGGTGGATTGCGCCTGCTTTTGGTGCGTTCTTCAGCACCCGGCACATTTGTTCTTCTTTTTTTTTTGTTTTTGTTTGGGACCAAATATTGACGATCTCATGTTTTTCATATTTGGAGCTCCAAATAATCTGGTGACGCTTACTTCTAGTAATGAATTTAATGACTTCGTCTGTTAACTCCCCCATCTCCGTTGGCCTCTCGTCGCCCGATTCATCTTCATCAGAGGAGGGCCTGTCGTCCTGGTGGTCTTTTCCTCCTACTCCTTCTCCGTCCGGTGTTCGTTCGCGCTCGAATTTTTTGTTATCTCGGGAATGTTCACCTGTACTCGACTCGATTGCATTAATTTGCACCGCTCGTGATAGCCAATCCGCTACAATATTTTCCCTTCCCCCGGCTTGTACACTACTTCCATGTTATATTGGCTAAGCTGCTCTTTACAGCGGGAGATTCGTGCTGATAACTCCTTCAATTTCCCTACCCATAACAACGGTCGATGGTCCGTGAGGAACATGAACTTTCGCCCCAAAATATACGATCGGAAATGCTCGATCGCCCACACAATCCCAAGCAACTCCCTTTCCAGTGCGCTCTAACGGGATTCCGTCTCCGTTAATCGTCTGATGGCGTACGCTACGGGGCGCTCACCACCGTTACCTTCCTATGATAATACCGCACCTAATGCGTACTCACTCGCATCTGTGGTGATGTGAAATTTAAGCGTAAAATCGGGAAAGGAAAGGATTAGTTTTCCTGCACTTTTCTCATGCACGTCCAAATATTATTTTCAATTTCAAGGGTGATTACGATGCTCCGTCCTTTCTTCAGCAAGTTGTTTAGTGGCACAAGATGCTCCGCCATTTCTGCTACGAATCGGCGATAGTAGTTGAACGTTCCTAATAATCTCCGTATTCATATGACGTCCGTCGGAAACGCCAGTTGTCTTATCACCTCGACCTACCACATATTTGGTCGCACTGGCTCTTTGGATATTGTTTGGCCCAAAATATTAAGCTGACCCTGACCCATAACAGATTTATCTCCGGATAATTTTAACCCAAACTGGTGCAGGTTGCACATCTTACGAAGATCTTCCACCTGGCGTTCTTCTGAATTGCTAAATACGAGTAAATCATCCATACCTGGCAAAACGATTCTTCCAGCCCACGCAAAAACTCATCCATAAGTTTTTGGAAAGTGATAGGGTTGTTTTTAAGACCAAAAGGCATTCGTGTAAATTCGACATGACTCCGCTCAAAGGTGAATGCTGTAGTGTGTTGGTCGCTTGGGTGCATCCGAATTTGGTGGTATCCTGCCTTCAGATCAAGCGTCCTAAAAATCGTCGCCACCCCAAGTCGGTCTAAAATGTCATCGAATCGCAGAATGGGATAGCATTCGTCCAAAGTGTTCTCATTTAGCTTCCGGTAATACACTACGACTCGGTACTTCTTGCCATCCTCACGCTTTTTCTTTACTGCCCGGAGGGGGCTGTTGTACGATGACGTACTCTCCACGATGATCCCTTACATTTTAAGATTGTGTTGCCGTAATGGTTGCGGGTATCGACGTTCTTTAACGTTTGTCAACCGGTCTTGTTTTAACGGGATTTCATGTACCGTCTGCCCTGTAACACTGAGGATCTCAGCTTCATTAA
Organism: Arma custos; assembly: GCA_037127475.1. Lineage (NCBI taxonomy): Eukaryota > Metazoa > Arthropoda > Insecta > Hemiptera > Pentatomidae > Arma > Arma custos. The sequence goes on from CM073764.1 coordinate 52,102,289, forward strand.
TAAATATATCCCCGAATTCTTCGGGACGCCAATCTTCCTTTTGATTAATCGCCCCGATCTTTTCCTGGCCGTCTCTCCGTAAACGTAAGCCTTTATACACCCTCTTTTTTATCTTTAGTATGCACCGCCCGTTTTTACACCTTATCCACTCGCCCCATTAAATCGCATCCGATTATACCCCCATATTCCCGAGGTAGATTTTCCACTACATGAACGGTCATGCGGCCCTCGGAACCCCATCTGCCAATTCAATCACGGCCTCTCCTTCTACTTTAAAGGGACCACTCAGAGTGATCAATTTACAATCACAGACCTGTATCCCTTCTCCTGTACACAGAGCCTTCACCATGCTCCGACAAATCACAGTACTTGAACAGCCCGAATCCACAAGACACTCCACTCCTCTACCGACTCTTATCATAGGCAACGCACCATGTTATTATTATTGCGCGGTTGCCTCTCTGCCGATACTCTCCTCATTTTTCACCTTGCGGCCTCCTATCTCGGCTCGACTTTCCTTCAATCCTCTTAAATTTTCTTCCTACTATGGCTTCCCTGACTCCTGGTACGCTCTCCTCTCTTTCTGTTTCCGACACTGCAGAGGAAATAGTTGATTCGGACGGTCGCCTCCTTTTCCACATCGTCTTATATATATGGGCATTACCGAGCACGTGTGTGCTCTTAAATTAAAATGCCCTTCCGTTCCGCATTCATAGCACCTGGAGCGGGGGAATTAAGCCACCAGGTATCCCACTTTACCGAACCTATGGCATTTCCTTTCCTCCCTGCGCCAGTTCTTTCTATCTGGTGCCTGTATCTTTTCCCGGATTTGCGGTCCTTCTCCCCTAGAAAACTCTACTTCTCTCGTTTTTCCAATTTCCTGTCTCGGCCAAGTTTGAGTTCTCCTAAAAGGAACCCTGCTCCATCCTTGTTCGACCTTGTTGCGTGCTTCTTCCTCCCGAGCACTCCAATCTACCATTTCTTAGGCGCATTCCAATAAAGGCTTACCTCGAGGCAGGCAATCCTTCTTTCCTGTGTCCCTTGCTACCTGTACTTTAAGGACCGTGGTCATGAAAATCATCCATGCTTCCACTGCGCCAGTATCCATCACTTCTCGTAGTTTATCATCGATCCGGTTAAATTTGGCGATTAGGTCTCTTCACTTCCCTAAACATGTGGAACATGTATTCTTCGGGGGCCCATCACCCCCTCCATGTTTTTTTCAGCCTTTCTTTTATAGCTCTCCACGGGTTATCCTCATCCGCCTGTATTAGGTTCAGCACACTTCTTTTAACCCGGCGTGCTAGGGCAACCCGTAGCCTTTTTGCGTCCTGCTCTATTAGATCCGCAGCGACCTGGGATTCAATACTGAACATAACACCATCGCCGCGTTTGAGGAAATGGTTCAGCTCCCCCACAAAGCCATTAAATTATTCCAGATCAGAAATCTCTCTTCTTACATCCTGTGCGTTCGCCCTTTTTAATTTCATACGTTCAAGCGCATTTGTCTCCTCTGCGATCCTGTTTGCCTCACTGGCTGCTAGGTCCGCACGCGCCATTGCGAGCGTTGTCGTCGGCAAAGGTGGGAACTCAGGGTCCACAACAAGGGAAAGAACAAGAAATACTAAAAAAAATTAAAAAAGGGTTTTAACAAAAAAAAAGTTATCTTTAAACTTCCCGGGTTTCGGCACCACTTATATACTTCCAGGAACAAAATATGTAAAAAAAAAAAATAAAGATGAAATAACTCGCATGAGAACTGGTTTAATACTGCCTTTATTGCCATCTTGAACTTCTATTTATAATTTCTTACAACTGTTTACAATGCCAGCTTGATATTAGTGACTATACGACCATCGTCAACCAATATATATATATATATGCATTATTGTTATCTCAATAACTACTTTATATCCTTTGCACACAATTCCTCACTTGCTCCCGATTTCAAATATCATTGTTTCAATCCTGAAAGCTTCTTTTTCTCCCACCTTTCATATTATGAAATACTTGCCGCTATCCTGAAATCCCGCACCGATGATTATGGTCCTGACAACATTCCAGTAAAACTAGTAAAATCCCGTCTTCCCACCCTTATACCCATACTCTATCACATCTATAACTTCTCCTTGCAAAATTCCACATTCCTTTCTTCTTGGAAAACGGCTCTGGACTAACTATTAAACTAAATTTCGAACCCTTCCTCACCTCAAGATTTCCACCCTATTTCCCTTCTATCTAACCTTTCGAAACCGCTAGAACGCTTAGTACAGAACTAACTTTCGTGGTTGTATCCTTCCTATAGCCGTAAGTATTTTCTTGCATCCTTCCTCTAACAAGTTATCCAATCCCGCCGTCCATTATACATATATGAGTTCCTCAAACTTAAATCCTCCATCCATTCCCGTGATACCCGTTCACACCCTTCCGATTTGTATATAGAGGCCCATCGAACCGCTGCTTTCGACAGATCGTTCCTGGTTCGATCCTGTTCCCTGTGGAATTCTATCCCTTCTTCCATTCGCTGTTCCAAGACCCTCCCTACCTTCAAATCCCGCTTATTTGATTACTTTCTATCCCTCCAGTTCCCCGAAGAGCATACATAAAATTATCAATAGAATATTATTTATTTTGTTTATTCATTTTTATTTTTATTTTTAATGTGAAGTAAAGTGAAATCTTCATTTTTTCATTATCATAAGAAGCTATCTTTTTATTTATTATTATTTAATCAGCTTTATTGTTTGACTTTTCTGCTTGTTTTCTTTCCTTTGTATTCTAAGGCTCTAAAACCCACAATATGTACAGTTATGTTACTCTAATGGGACTTTTCCTAGTCTAAAACGTCTAAAGAATTTATTATTATATATATATATTTTAAATATTTAAATGATTACAAAGAACCATAAATAAAAAATATATATATTATATAAAATATATATATCCTTAAATCACGCTTTAACTAGGCTTATATAGGAAGTAAATAACAACTTTAGCGTGTTATTAAAGATTGCGTGACGTTACCGTGTGGCATCGCAATTGAATTATATACACCAGTTTTTATATGGCGATTTAATCACGCAAATTGTTATAGTCATGAAAATGAACCGTAAATTAATTGAGTGTGTTACATATATTTGATATCGTTCTCTTATATTTGAGAATCTAAATGGTATAGGCATATATGACACTTTATAAAAAAATGATAGTAATTAAATAATACTGAATATGTACAATGCGTCTTTATTAACAAAATCTTGATAAAATTGTTTGATAAATAGTTCAAGGGGCGACTAATAAATGATTGTCGTATTTCTTTTGCACCAGACTGTTTAATAACAGAACAGTGCATCGTTGAACGTAAGATTCAGGCATTAATCATCTATTAAAATGAGTATAAGTAATATTGTTACAACACCGAATACAACAACAAATATGGAGTGCTTTCGCAGCTTTTAAAAATCTTGCTCCTATCATAAAATGTCCTTAAAATATGAGGATGTTTTAGTTGATTTTTTTTTCTAAACACCTGCTTGCTTTATAATTAGTATGTTAATCTTTAATGCCGTAGCTAAAGTTATATGTCTTCGAATATATCTGTCCTCATAAAGTTACACACAATATTTTAATCGTAATTTATAAGAAAAATTACGGGAAATTATTACATGAAAAACCAAAAATATTAAAAACGCATTTATGCACCCATAGACCCTGCTGGTGACATCCAACATAAGCATTTATGCTCTCATAGTACCTACTGATTGCTTTCGCCGTACATATGAGCCCGTTGCATTTTAATAGTTTGATAATTTTATAGGTATCCCTTGTACAACATGTATTTACATATATTACATTACACATGTTGTAGATAGATTTTCATATAACTCCTATGCGGTAACTGTTATTTCCTCTCGCCTGAGGAACTACCCAAGACGAAGAACTACACAGCATAGGTGCTAATTACTGGGACAATGGAATGACAGGTGTTGGCAGCGGAGGTGACTTGCTGCTTCTTTGGAGTTCAGGATGAATGCTTTCATCAATTAGCTCCCCCAGCAACCTTATCCTGCCAAGACATCGCTTCATCCTTCAAGATGTCCTTTATTGGCAAGAGTCATCTGGAGTTTCCTTCTACCCTAGTTTCCGTACTTAATAAACTGTTTTAAGAAGAAATAAATGACGTATTATTTGAGCTACAATGTTGAAACTTTGTTTTACTGTGTTAAATTAGGAATAATAATAATAAAATTTAGCGAACAGCAGGAAAGTTTATTAATCTGTTTAACATTCTTAACGACAATAAGTTTTGATATTGTTGTTTGTTTCTTTTTTCTCCATTTCAAAGAAAAATATTAGGATATTCCCTGAAATGCCTGAATAGGCGAAATATTGGACAGATATTTTCAATTTCTGTTTTAGTTTGGAGACTGAAGGGCTTTTCGTTGGAAATTTTTCCACGGTCTTAACATTTACGTTAGGTCTCTTCTTAGTTTTCAATATATATATATATATATATATATATATATATATATATATATATATATATATATATATATATACAGCTGTCCCTCGATAATCCGACAGTTAAGGGACCGAGAGAGTGTCGGATTACCGAAAATGTCGGATTACCAAAAATGTCATATTACATATCAAAGATGTTTTATTCTTAATGCGTTTGAACACAATGAAGTTAAAAAAAAAAGGAAGAAACAGTAAAGGTACATGTAATTTATTAATACATACCAGGATACAAAATGACAGTTTGTACATGTAAGTTTTTAAAAGAAATACGGAAAGAAATTTAAGTAAAATCTACAATATGTATGTACATACATACATATGTATTTACACATTATTGAAGTCTGTGATTTTCTTTTGTTTCTTCGCACGCAGGCAGTCCGTCATTGCTTGTTCTTGAATACATTTTAACATCAAAATATTTGAAAAGTCTAATTCTCTCTCCTCACACCAACGAAGCAAAGTTTTCGTTGCCGATAACGCTTCATCGCAGCTGACGGTGAAGTTTTTCTCTGGCACTGCCTCCTCGTTCACTTCGTCATCTACTGTCATGACTTCCTGGATTATTTCTGCTTCTGATACATCATAAGCAAGGTTGTCCTCAATAATCCATGTTCTGAATTCCTCACTTGATGATGGCGGAAGTTTCACTTCGTTACAAATTTCAAGTGCAGCCTCCAAAATAGATTCAGAATCGTTGGAAGAAGAGTAGCATGTTGTAAGATGTGGGTTGTTAGGCCAAATATTCTTCCAAGATTTTATCAAGGTTGTGCTTTTTAGTTGCTGCCAAGCAAATGCTGCATTCAAAATCGCATCCTTAATGTTAAAGGATTTCAAAATGGCTGCAATGTCATCATTAGGTTGACTGACAATATCCATTAAAAGGCGCTTTTTGTAATGTGCCTTGAGAGTCTTTATGACGTTTTGGTCCATTGGCTGGATCAAAGCGGTCGTGTTTTTGGGCAAGTACATTACCTCAATGTAACCATCGGCAGTTTTAACTTTTAATTCATCCTTGTCAGGGTGTCCGGATGCGTTGTCAAGCAATAGAAGGGCTTTCACTGGTAACTTCTCTTTTTTTAGTTCTTGCTTAACTTGAGGGACAAAGCTTTTAAAGAACCAATCATGAAAAACCTCTTTTGTGACCCATGCACGGCTTTGACACATGTAGGTTACTGGTAAGGATTCGACCTTTACGTTTTTTAACGCACGTGGGTTTTTTGATTTACCAACAACTAACAGTTTTAACTTGTGAGTTCCTGAAGCATTCGCACATACCATCAGAGTGATTCTTTCTTTTTGTAATTTTCTTCCAGAAACTTTCTTTTCATCTTCGGTTACAAATGACTTTGTTGGTAGCTGACGCCAATTCAAGCCGGTTTCATCGGCGTTATAAATTTGTTCAGGAACTAGGCCAAGTTCATTGATTTTTGCGTCCAATTTTCCAATGAATTCCTGGATTTCAGACTCGTTAGCAGACACTTTTTCGCCACTCATCTGCATAAATCGTATACCATGGCGTTTTTTGAAGTTTTCAAACCACCCGTGACTAGCGCGGAAGTCAGTTTTCTTTGTTATTTCTTGGTAAAAAAACTGAGCTTTTTGTTTCAAAATGTCTCCTGAAATAGGTGCATTCCAGTTTCGCTGCTGTTTGAACCAAATGAAAAGAGCGTCTTCGACCTCGGGCAACTCGCTAGTCTTAAGAGTTTTTCTGTTCCTGGGCTCATCATCAACAGACTTTATGAATTTTTCAATTTTTTCCCTATTTTTCACAATATCGTAGACAGTAGGTCGTCCAATGTCATACTCTTTAGATATTGCACTCGGAGTTTCACCACGGTCTATTCGTTTAATAATTTCCCATTTTTCAGATAAACTTAATGTTTTATGTTTACGTTTCACACTTGTGCTTGCCATTTTTACACTGTCACTACACGCAATCACACTGTCAAAACGTAACACAAAGCAATAGTAAATATACATACATACTTTCCGTCCGAAACTATGTACTAACTACACTTGACTGATCTGTCCCCACAGAGCGGAGGGAGGAGGATTCATGTCACTGCAGGTTTGTTTTGCTTCCTGCCGGAGCGGTGGGAGGGAGATGCATGTTGCTGCCTGTAGCGCGTCGGACTACCGAGTACGTCGGATTAAAAAGTGTCGGATTATCGAGGGACAGCTGTATAAATGTACATGTATTAGGGAATGCCCTACTACATGCCCTGAAGATGGGATATTTGTTCCGAATCGTTGTCAAATTATTAAAAAAATGAAAATTATTACAGTTTAAAAAAAATAAGTAATTTTAAGATAGCAAGGAGAGTGAAAAAAAAATATTTAAAAAAATTGTCTGAGGATGGAGATGTTTTAATCAAACTATTGACAAGAAAATTAGATGAAAGATATCTCTCTTGATTTAGTATATTTAATCAGAACTTTATAAACAATTGGACGATAATAAAAAGTGCTATAATACTTATAGTTAGCTTAGATGCATTTCAGTTTATTGGAATAGTTTCTCAATTAGCACAGACTTCTCTTTAAAACCTCAGTTATTGAATAGGAGTCCAGTTGCAATGTCATAATTTTGCCGAGATGCCTATCTGTAATAGCCATTAGTAGGGTAGTGGTGTGGTCAGTTAATGGGGTCGGGGTAGTAAAGAGGGCGTAGAGGCCTCATCAAGACCCAGATAGCTATATAATGTGCCTAACGCAAGCTTTATCGCTTGGAAATGATATCCACTCAATCTTCCAAGATATGTCCTCGGTACCTAATATTCAGGTATATAGAGATATATAAATTTCTTTAATTTAAAAAATAGGTAAATTGAAGTCTATGTATCATATGCCTTAATGAAGTTATCCCTTTAGTTATATTGTTTATTTTTTTCCTTTAACGCCGCTAGATCTAATCGGAAAATGCTAAATTTTGCCTATCCAGATTTTTTTTTTTTTTTATTTCTTAACCCCTTTGGTTGTTATTAATATTTGAAAAAAATAACATATTAAAATTACTAATGATACATTGTATCTCTTCGACTGCACCAGCTGCATTTTAAGAGAGGATTGTCTGAAGGATTTTCTGAACATTAATTAAATGGAAGGAGTGGGGGATCCAGTGATGGGGCTCACTAGTTCTGTCTGATTGGAGTTTGTTAGTAGTTTACTCAGTCCATGTTGAGTGTCTGTACTCGTGTTTGCCAGCGCTAAGGTCGGCCTGTCGGTGTAAGTGCATTGAATAGTGGGTTCGTGCAGTGTTGGAGGCTATCAAAAAATTTGATATGCCTCCGTGTGATGAAGTCCGTTACCGTCGGGAGTCCGAGAGTCTCGTGTATTATGTCTGATTTCGTCCTTTGTAGAGAAGTGTGCCTTACTATACGCCTCAGCATACGGTTTTGAAATTGTTGGAGCCTTTTTGAAGTTGTTGGTGAAATGTTATTCAACATAGGCGCCCCATAAAGGAGTGCTGGTCTAATAACTGCCTTATAGATCATTACTTTGAGGCGGAGTGATAAGTTCGGTGAGGTTAAAAGATGATTTAGCCTGTAAGATTTGGTTCTCACCGACCTGATCTTCTTATTGCTATGTTGGGATAACTTCAAGTGCCGGTCGAGGGTGACACCGAGATACGTTATCCTATTCGCAGGTTTGTTAACTTTGCCTGCTACTCTATAAACCTTAGGTAGAGGGCGCTTATTCTTTTGGAAGGAGAGAATAATACAGTCGGTCTTCTTGGGATTAACTGTAATATCCGTCCAGTCTTTTAGTTATTTCCTCACAGGCCACCTCCGCCTGCCGTAGAGCTCTCTCTGCATTCAATGAGCTACTGTAGATGGCAATGTCCTATCCATATATAACAAGTATAACAATATATATATATATATATATATATATATATATATATATATATATAAAACAGATGTAACAAGTATCTTCAACGAGTACCTGACATTACAAAATCTCGGGACCTCCATTTTATGTTCCATCCGAAGGAAGATAATACTAAAGTATTCCACCATAACCCATAATTGGTCTTGGGTTCGGTTCCCTTTAGAAATTTCTGTTTCTGAGCCAACGATTGTCAACATGATATATCCAACATCACGGTCAACAGCCAGGTTTTCATGTTTTTCCCCCAGTTATGAACAGTACATATTAGTGTGTATACAATCGTATAATAATGTTAAGAATTAGCGAACCCGAAGGCTCTATGCCGATACCACCAATCTCTACTTACAAACTTCCGTCCACGGACCACTGCACAAACTTAAATCCGGCAGATCACTCATAACGCAATTCTCCATCCTACGCCTCGATTTAACCCCTGTGACGTTGCCTTTTTAGGAATTCGTTCGTTACTCAGCTCGACAACTTTACAAGCCCATCTTAATCTTCGACATGCTATCACTTTATAATACTAATCGGGTACATGCTATACAATTCCCCGTTGTGTAATCTTCTAAATCCCTCAGTGTTATCATCCTTTTTTGGTCCTTATATTCAACGCAACACCTTTTTTTCGAACACCTTAAGGCTTTGTTTATCAGGGTTAGCGCCTCGGTTCACATCCGTAAAGAAGAGTTGGAAGAATGAAATCTTAATAAATTCTCAATTTTAGGTTTCGGGACAAAAGAAACGAGTTTAGTTATCCCGAGGCTGAATAATGCCAATCATTTCCTGCCTATCGCGTTTTCTTCAAGGGAAACTATATATATATATATATATATATATATATATATGCATATTTATTAATTTGTTTTACGTTCGAGCCAGGATGATCTCTGTTTCAAGCGTTGTTTTATTTTTTTCCCATATCTTTTTTTTACTCTCTTCCCGTATTAATGCTTTCCATGTCCAAAATGTGCCCATGTTTAATGATTTATTATTATAGCGATAGTTTCCCTTGAAAAAGCAATTGAACTTGGTTTGATGAAGTTCTTACTTAGTTTATTTTTTAAAACATTAATTAGTTACATTTAAATCACTTCCGATAAACTAAATCAGTTTGTGTATTTTTATTTTTAAAGTTCTGATCCTATCGAATCATTCATAATATTGTCGTATCGCAATATGCCAGAGAACTGTAATGGTTTTCTAAAAAGTTAATAAAATAAATAAAAAACTTTGATTACTAGCCAGCCCCCTAGGCCTTAAAAAAAGTAAATAATCTCTGCTATCGTAAATTACTTTCTTCTTTTTCTCAGTCAACAGCTGAATGTAACTGAGTCAATGAAAATTATAAGAAATTTTAATTAAATTTTTTGCTGTCTAATAAATCCCAAAATAATATCTCAACTAGATTGATTAAACAATTTTTAGTTTGGTTAAATAGATCCAGGTTTTTCCTCATATTTTAGTTAGAGGCAATCTATTTTAAGCTAATTTCATTAGTCAGATATTTTTAGATATATAAACACAAAGGTTTTTCAAACAATGGGGTTGAGTGCTAGTTTTTTTTTATTCTGTCCGTTGCTAACCTTCAATTGATTTAGAATTATTATTTACCAAAATCACTTCGGGGAATAATATATTTATTCCTATAATATATTTATAGGAATAAATATATTATAATTATGTATGGGTTTGTGAAGACAAATGCCAGTTTTCGAGATATGATTTAGCGATTTTTCTATTAGGATTTATATTTCTACAGAATTCAGTATTGCATTTCTATAAATAAACTCAAACTTAAATTAACAGCTTCCTCCTAAAAGCGTAATCGCATGACTAGTAATATGCTGACATGGTTTACAAAAACATTGTTTTTCTAAAGTGGAGAATATTCAATAAAACATAATTGCCAAAACTAAATCACTGTAAAGGAATATTTCATTCTTGTTGAAAACCTGTATTAACGACTGCGATAAAGGGTCCAGTACTTAGGATTATAATGTTTCTAAGACAACGGTTGTGCAGGGATGTGATTTTTACAAACCACTTTTTTGTAAATTAATTAATTAATTTTGTTCGTAAATTAATCAGTTTCTTCCAGCTCAAAATATAAAACTTTTTTTAAAATAAAGTATAAAAGTAAACTATATTATTTTCAGTGTCTTTAGAAATAAGTTGTCACAAGAGCTCCCCAGGGTGGCTTTCCAACTGTTATTCCCTTCACACACTTTCATCGGCAGATAGCCTGCTAAGGCAACCTACTTTTTGCTGGGATATTCCTATCACAAATTTTTCATTCCTCAGCCATTTATATTTTGAATATATATCTTCGCATATAACAAATAAATTGTTATATTTGTCAAATGTTTCAAATTTATTTTATGACAAATTAACACACTAATAAGTATAATATGTTTGTAGTAGTTTTCTGTTCATCATCAAGCCGACAAATAAACAACAAAATGAAGCTGACACAAATGAAATGTTTTGTATGGTAAAACATGATGTGATAAAACACTAAAAATGCAAAAATAGACAGGTCGACTTCGATATTGCTTCTCACAAGAGCAATGTCATAACTCATAAAACCTAATGTTTCAATAAAGGTATTTAAAAGTTCCATATGTGTTAAAAAAATTAAAGTCTAGCTGTTGGTAAAGCACAGCCTTCCTGTTGCAATGAATTTCTATTGAAATTTGTTTTATTAACCATTAGAACATTTTTAAAAGCTTGAAACTTTGTTGATTTCAACTTATGATATTATTTCCATAAAACTTTAACTCATAACATGACATCATTCAAAATATGACTTTATTAAAAAAATATATGTTAGATATGGAATATAAGATATTTCGTTCCTGAATTAAAAAGCTTCAAACAACACAGTTGCTACTGAAGGCTTAACTACAATTGCCAATTTTTTGTTATGTTGTTGTTCTTTTGAAGGAGCTGTATTTGCCAAGGTCATAATCAAAAATGAAAATAGCTATTTATAATATTATCATATTGCTGATGATGTTTGTTGATTACTATTTGTTGTTATTTATATTTTCTGTGCGTGGACGATAATCCAAAGTTCGAAACGTCGTAACACATTAAAATTACTAGAGTGTTGATTTTTAATAATAACTTTTCCTATCAGCCCATATTCATCTTCTCACTGACCTCTTTCATTCGCCTGTCCATATTGTCTCCCATTCCTTCATCATTTCCACTACAAGGACCTTAATATATTTTATGAATATCTCTCTGTCCCGGTATTATTCCTCTGTAATAGTAAGTCTTGCTATTACTTGTAAAATGAATGTTTGTTCAATCTGTTTTCATTTATTTTTTTCGCATGTGTACGAAAAATGCCTTTTCCAAATGTTTTTAGGCCACTATCCTCTACTTTTCTTTTCCATTTTTAGCAATTTCATTTAATTATTTTTTTCCAGAAATATTTTATTACTAATTTTTTTAAACCGAAGTTTATGAAATCTTCTATTAATTTTCGAATTGGCTAACTTACTTATTATTTATATGCAGGGAATAATGAGAAAGGGATTACTTAGCAATTATACGGAGCCTTGCCCTCGTTAAGTGTTGACAAGTACCCTTCAACCCCCCCTCCCAGTGTTAATAGAAAAAGTTTTAAAGGAAGTTTAATAAAGAATCCAGTTATTCCGGGACTTGGAAGTTTATTATATTCTGAAACCGAAAAGGAAATTTCAAAGGAAGCTGAGGTCTGAGGAGAAGAAGAGTTTTAAAAGAGAGCACGGTGTTACTAAAGTTGACAAAGCCCTCTCATCTGTTCGGTTAATACTTTCAAACAATGAATGAATATTCTTTATAGCCTTTAGTCCTTCCCAGTTCCTTTAGTAATTTTAACTTCATTTTATCAATATCCTATTTTATATTTCGTGAAAGTTTATTTTTTTAAATAACTTTCAAACTACAGAATAATCAATAATAAAAGGGATGTAGTTATTTAAAAAAAAAATTCTTCATTTTAAATTTAGTAAACTTTTTACAGGTCAGCATTCTTCATTTTATGCAACATACGTCCATATAAAAACCTATAAAAAAAGTCATGTAAAATGTTTAAAACATTAACTATAAATGAGGTTGAAAATGGTCCGGCTAGATGTAAATGAATTTCTCTTAGAATTAGAGAAATGTTTACATTGGACATATATTATCAAGGTCAACTATTATCATTCAATATTAATTATAAATGAATATACATATATATGTCTGTTAATATCCACCTATTAAACTATGTATTGGAGGCTCAAACAGTGATCCTGATCAAATCAACTCAATATTGCTTATAATAACAGTAATCAGATGCAGAGCAAATCCTAACGCTCGATGCCGATCAATTGTCGTCTAATAACTTCCATCCACTTATAATATAAAAGGTCACCTGTGGTCTAGTGGTTAGCGTAACAAACTACTAAACCCAAGATCGCGGGTTCGTAGCCTGGCAGGTGGCCCTAGGATTTTTTTTAAGGGAGTAAAAAATCCTTAGTTACGCCGTCCTTCGGAAGGGACGTTAAACGGGGGTCCCGAGCCTGTTCGATGTCAGGTACTCGTTAAAAATCCCTATCCTAATTAAACCTGGATAGGCAAAATTTAGAGCTCCCACTGTAGCATCGTCCGTTTAGCCCTAGCAGCATAAAGTGACGTTAAATGAACAAACAAACAAACAAACTTATAATATAAGGATTAAAACTCACATCTTAACCCGTTACCAACATTTTAGAGACTGTTTGAGCTCCGCAAAGGTCTACAGACCCCACAGCTTGTTAAAATAATAATTAATATTTCTGCCTCTGCCGAACAAGAACCCTGGATCTCTGGTATTCAGTGCTCTACAAAGTAAGTCTATCAATCTATAAATGGGTGGCATAAAAAGTGATTCTAAATTAAATTAATTCCAGTATACTTATTTAAAAAAAACCTTTACTACTATCACCCAGTAAGGGCCATGGATAGTGAATGGTACAGACTGAACAGTTTCAAATCCAACGGTTGAGCAGAGAGGTGGTTTTATGAGAAACTGATCATATTAGGTATAAGCTTCATATTAGTTCAATTTTTCGCTAGTAAATTTAATCTATTTCTTGCATTTCCAGTACTATTTTTAGCCTTACTCGAGTAACCACCCAAGAAATGATCTCAAGGAAAAGTCAGATCCTTTGATCTGAGTAATATATAAATAATAAATTGGGATGCCACTCTTAGATCGTTATATTTGAAATAGTGATTCTATATCATTAATGAATAAGAGACATATCGTTGACATGGTTGACTGACTACTTTATTAAATAAAGATACTTTTTCATCTAAATGAATAACATTATATTTATAGTGTGCTGATCATAGTTACCAGATAAATTATAAATCTACTTAGAAAGAAAGAAACGGGGGACCCATACGCTATATGTGTCAGTCTACATGTTGAGTTGCCCGCTTCTTACCCACGACTGTTCTGTCTCTTCTTAATGGTACCAGATAAGCTACTTTCTCAATGACCCTTAACTTATTTATTTAGACATGCCTAACTTTCCAATTAGTGTCACATATATCACCAGCTTACCTAGTAATATTAGATAATCCCTGAATATTTTACTAAATTGTATCCTAATTATTTGCTCCATGGCATACGGAATTGGCTTCACGGTGCACATTTCTGCTCAAATGGGGAGAATATATGCCCGGCCAAGTTCAAGGAGTCGAGGGGCATTTGGTCCAAGTGGGCTTAGTGCTCTTATTGCTTAAGTTGTAACAGATTACTCCGCCCTTTAATTTCCTAAGTCACTGCTAAGTAGTCCATGTCGCTCTCTCCGCCTTGATAAATGGAATAATACAAATTAAATTGTGCGCTAAAACCTGACTCGGAGCGGTTAAGCGGTCCGTAAGGGAGATATACTGCTTCGCAAATTAAAAAAATAATTGACATCATAGACGGTGTACTGTTTCGAGATTTTGTTATTATTTATTTAATGAACTCATAAGAAAATAAAAATAATAAAACAGCCAGTAGTGAATCAGTCATCAATTTTACCATTCCTTTAAAAACGCAATGAAGGTGTGAAAACCATTTTCAAGTAAGTACACACACACACGCACATACAGTTTTAATATTTAAATTTAATTAATTTCATTTCAATTAT